>SJYX01024747.1:59073-77849 GCA_006410675.1 Oreotragus oreotragus | reverse complement strand
GGGGATGATCCAGAGGGATGATGTGGGGTGGGAGGTGGGAGGGGAGGGTTCATGTTTGGGAGTTCGTGTACACCCATGGCAGATTCATGTCAATTTATGCCAAAACCAATAGAGTACTATAAAGTAAAATAAAGTTAAATGGAAGCTCTAAAAAATAAATAAATAAATAAAAATCAAAAAGAAACTGATTATTAAGAAAAGGTTTAGACATAGCTATGTATAAATTTTTGAAGAGTGTATTCTGTCTATAATTAACAAAGTTAACACTGAAGAAAAACTTAATAGGAATGGATAGTTCAAGCTGATCAGAACAAAGAGATTTTGTATTAGTGTACAATATGGAAAAATAAATTTGGAACATATTTTGAAAACCCTATACTAAAAAGGCCATGAGATTCAATGAGGGAGATAGTATCATATAGCAGCAGTGTTAAGATAACAATAATAGTAACAGTAAAAATAATGATTTATTTACATGGAAAAATAAGAAAACAATGTGAATGTGTTCTGTGATTGATAGACTAACTTAATAGAAGTGACATTAATGGCAAAATAACAACAACAAATACAATTTAATCTGCTAATGCCTCATTTAGTTTTCAGTAATTTGAAAAGAATTACATTTAGAATGTGGCCTTCACTAGTGATTTCTCAGATTTCTTTGTCTGCCTTAATTGGTCTAACCCATGCAGAATCACTCCTGCACTTTTGTATTCAGTTGAAATATTATATCACAAGGCCTGAGATCTGGCTTCTTATGCAGCCTTCAGGGAGCTATATGAAACAACCTGGAAATGGAAAGGCCAGTGAGACAGGAGACTGAAGGGACCCAGACAGGTAAAATTTCCTTCTTTTCTTCACTCTGTCTATAGTTTCTAGGTTCTTCCAGCCATGAACCTTCCACTGAATGCCCACAGGACAAGCAAACACATGTGCCATGTGATTTTTAGTTCTCTTTACAGGTAACTGGGAAGCAGATATAACGGTAACAAAATTCATGCTTCTCTTTGCCTCAGTCAAACCACTTACGGTTTATATCTTTCAGAGAAATTATTAGCACTTTAATTTTTGCCTGTTAATTTCTTTCTTCTTTCTTTTTTTAAGAAGATTCAAGCTAGGAAAGGTGGGGATATTGACAAATGTGATTAAGTCAAAAGGAGGGCAAAAATACTAACATTTTTAAAGTGCTTATATGTTTCAGAAATTTTTTTTTTTTTCAAATTATCTCTGGCAGTACTTCACAGCAACTCCATTATTTACATGTACAGATGAGAAAACAGTGATTCAGTAATGGAAAATGTATTACTCAAGGTCAAACAGATAGTAGGTTTTTAAACAAAGGCTCAGAGAGTTTGGATAAGTTGCTTACANAGAAATTTTTTTTTTTTCCAAATTATCTCTGGCAGTACTTCACAGCAACTCCATTATTTACATGTACAGATGAGAAAACAGTGATTCAGTAATGGAAAATGTATTACTCAAGGTCAAACAGATAGTAGGTTTTTAAACAAAGGCTCAGAGAGTTTGGATAAGTTGCTTACAGTCTTAGAAGCGGAAGAAGACATAAAGGTTCAGAGAGATGAATTAGCTAGTTTGATCCAAACACAAGTTAATGGGAGTAGAAAAGAATTTCACAGTCCAACATGATTAACTCTACAAATTGGGTTATCAACTACTTTGTCTCACTTACTCTCCCAGAGCAAAGAAGGAAGATGAGGAAATCTTACAAAAGCTTAAAATGATTAAGATGCATACATAGAAGAAAAGATAACTTCAAGGGATAAAGAAAATTTAAAGTATGTGAAGTGTTTTCTTGTGAAAAATAGATGTTACACTTTGTTTATATGGCTCCAATAGCAAAAGAGAGAATTAGCATTGCTGCTGCTGCTGCTAAGTCACTTTAGTCATGTCCGACTCTGTGCGACCCCATAGATGGCAACCCACCAGGCTCCCCCGTCCCTGGGATTCTCCAGGCAAGAACACTGGAGTGGGTTTTAGCTCTTTATAAGAACAAAACTGTCTGCAAATTGAAACTACTTAAAAATGCCAAAGGCTTGTGATATTTCCCNTGCTGCTGCTGCTAAGTCACTTTAGTCATGTCCGACTCTGTGCGACCCCATAGATGGCAACCCACCAGGCTCCCCCGTCCCTGGGATTCTCCAGGCAAGAACACTGGAGTGGGTTTTAGCTCTTTATAAGAACAAAACTGTCTGCAAATTGAAACTACTTAAAAATGCCAAAGGCTTGTGATATTTCCCATCACTGATAGGAAGGGGGAGGAACCAAACTGGGTCTGAAAAATTTTAGGAAGTTGATGCTGTGAAAAGTGTTGGACTAAATTATCTTTATAGTAATTCTTTCTAAAGCAGTGATTACATGATTTTGAAATCTTTTAGTTTGATTAATATTTGAATGCACTAAAGTTTTAAAAGCAAGCCATTATAGTTAACTATGAATAGATACTATGCCCATTTGCCCCCAAATTTCAACTAGGCAAAGATTTCCTTTTAATCATGCAAATGAATACTGGAAAATAGGCATCTCATTCACAGTGTCATGAGTTTTTAACCTTAAACTAATATAGTGCCCACATCATTGTATGACTATTTTAAAAGCATTAATTCTTCATTTCAAAGAATAATTGTATAAAGGTCAAGGTAAGATTTTCATGCTTGATAAAGAATGTGTTGGTGTCAACTTTAACCCAATAATTGCTCTCTGTTATGGAGAGTTATTATACATAAAACATCAGTGACAAGTGGAACGTATATCCACTTTGAGCATGTGTTAAAAATACCCAGGGAGCAAAAGTGGCTTTTGAGATCTAGGTTATATGAAAATATCTCATTATTTCAAAAATGATCTTTAAAACTAGATTTTCAATTTATTTTATTATGAAACTTATGATAATTAGGAATTCATGATTATAGTTAATATCAACAAATCTTTTATATACCCACTGGATAAATTAAAGTCTGTTCAGTGATAATTATTTCACATCATGTAAAAATATTAAATTTTGTAAAGTTAACTATTCTTAGAGAAGCAGAATTCTTACAAAGAAATGTTTTAAGAAGTTTATCCAGTCGGAGAAAAGTAGTCTGAGTTGGAAATAGCTTCTGATTACAAATAGAAAAATGGATTTGGTTTAGGGTTAGGTATGGATGTGAGAGTTGGACTGTGAAGAAGGCTGAGCACTGAAGAATTGATGCTTTTGAACTGTGGTGTTGGAAAAGACTCTTGGGAGTTCCTTGGACTGCAAGGAGATCAAACCAATCCATTCTGTAGATCAGCCCTGGGATTTCTTTGGAAGGAATGATGCTAAAGCTGAAACCACAGTACTTTGGCCACCTCATGCAAAGAATTGACTCATCGGAAAAGACTCTGATGCTGGGAAGGATTGGGGGCAGGAGGAGAAGGGGACGACCGAGGANCAATTTATTTTATTATGAAACTTATGATAATTAGGAATTCATGATTATAGTTAATATCAACAAATCTTTTATATACCCACTGGATAAATTAAAGTCTGTTCAGTGATAATTATTTCACATCATGTAAAAATATTAAATTTTGTAAAGTTAACTATTCTTAGAGAAGCAGAATTCTTACAAAGAAATGTTTTAAGAAGTTTATCCAGTCGGAGAAAAGTAGTCTGAGTTGGAAATAGCTTCTGATTACAAATAGAAAAATGGATTTGGTTTAGGGTTAGGTATGGATGTGAGAGTTGGACTGTGAAGAAGGCTGAGCGCTGAAGAATTGATGCTTTTGAACTGTGGTGTTGGAAAAGACTCTTGGGAGTTCCTTGGACTGCAAGGAGATCCAACCAATCCATTCTGTAGATCAGCCCTGGGATTTCTTTGGAAGGAATGATGCTAAAGCTGAAACCACAGTACTTTGGCCACCTCATGCAAAGAATTGACTCATCGGAAAAGACTCTGATGCTGGGAAGGATTGGGGGCAGGAGGAGAAGGGGACGACCGAGGATGAGATGGCTGGATGGCATCACCGCCTCGATGGACGTGAGTGAATTCCGGGAGTTGGTGATGGACAGGGAGGCCTGGCGTACTGCGATTCATGGGGTCGCAAGGAGTCAGACACGACTGAGGGAGTGAACAGAACTGAAATGAACCCTAATCCTAACTCAACCCTAATTTTTTAGTAAACAGTTATCATAAGCTTTGAGCAGAGAACAAATGAATTTATATAAACGGGGGATTTTCCTTTGTCTATTAGGCTATCTTAGGAAGCATGACCTTCCAAACTCAGAAAGAAGAATGTCTTAAGACTGCTTGCTGCACATAATTTAAACTTTCAGTGTAATCATCTTTCTTTGATAACTCTGGAGGAGTAATAAAGACAACAATTGTTCAGTTGGTAAGTTGCGTCTAACTCTTTGCGACCCCATAGACTGCAGGACACCAGGCTCCCCTGTCCTTCACTATTTCCCGAAGTTTGTTCAGATATATGTCCATTGACTTAGTGGAAAGAAAATAGTAGCCTGATCTAAAAGTTGCAGTTGTCCTCTGCTTTTTAATACAAATGGCTCATGTATATAATAAAAGGGTCAGAGGTGTTTTGTTTTTATTTTTCCCCTTCCTCCCTCCAAAGGGATAACACTAAATTAATGTTTTTAGTGTTCCTTTTCAGCTACTCCCTTCCAGGCATCTGTTATTGATTAGTACTTGCTTGAGCTGAAATGTTTTTTCTCAAATATTCACTTTCAGTTAATGCTGCATCATGTTCTACCACCTTCTGTCCTTTCCCCACAGATGTGATTCCCAAAGTGAAATCCTGATCTTAGGGTTTCCTCCTTGAGTTTCTCAAAGTGTATTGTTGCAGTAGTGGTTTTACTTGTATCTATCATAGCAACATAATTTCAGTGAGTAGATTTTATTTTGGAATATGGCAGACTTGCTTGTAAGCCAGGTTATAATTATGAGTCACTGAAGGAAGTTTCTGAGTAGTTTTCACTTTCTCTTGGAAATTTCTCTGTTCAGAGATGGCATCCCCATGAAATGTAACAGAGAGAACCATAAGCCGATGGACTAGACTCTAAAGTGAGTTATATTTTGTACAGTCAAATTTTGTAAAATATATAGACCTTCAAGTAATAAATGTTTCTATAGTGCAAGGCTCTGAACTCAGCAGGATACAGATCACAGAGTAATTCTTTCATCCTGATTTTTTCCCTAGAAATCAAGAAGTAAGATATGACCCTTCTCACAGTGACATCACAGTCTATTTGAAATAGATTTAAGATTTTATTATTCATAGATTCTAAGAATAAATATTCCTTTGTGATTCCAGAGCACATGTTTAATATTGTAGGGGAGGCTAGATGAATTGAACAGAGATGGGTTTGTTGGACTAGGTGTCCTGAGCATTATTTTTAACATTAATAAAACTGAAAGTTTAGAAAATCACTCAGAAAATAAAATTTGTTTTACTTAACTTAGGTAAGTTATAAATTTTCCTTTTGAGTAATTGAAAAAAGATAGAATATAATACTCCCTATGGTAGATAGGATTTTGGTTTCTCTGGTCTTCTTCCCTGCCCTCACCCCTACCCTTTACATTATTCTGGTTTTACCCTCTATAGTAAAAGGACTTTGCAGATGATGAAAGTGTTATGCACCTTAATGAAGGGAGATTGTCCTAGATTATCCATGATGTAAGTATTAATGAAAGTGGGTGTTCCCAAAGCACAGTGAGGCCAAACAAATAAAAACATTGGAGTTTGCAGCAGAGAAATGTTTATTGCAGGGCTGTACAAAGAGACAGGTGGCTCATGCTCTTTAAAAAATCCCTAGCTCCCTGAATGATTTTTTGGCAAAGCATTTTAAAAACCCAGGTAAAAGAGATTGGGGTCACAGGGTATGCGATCAGCTCACGCACAATCCTCTGACTAGCTTCCAACCCAGGGTTAGAACCCGCTTCTCTTGAGTCTCCTGGATTGGCAGGCAGATACTTTACCACTGTGCCACCTGGGAAGCCCCATGAATTTATTAACCACCCATAAAAAGTTATAAATATTGTTAGAATTTGCTGAGATTTTCACTATTAGTCACAGGGGTTAACATTACCAGTCCCTAGGCTGCNTCTCTTGAGTCTCCTGGATTGGCAGGCAGATACTTTACCACTGTGCCACCTGGGAAGCCCCATGAATTTATTAACCACCCATAAAAAGTTATAAATATTGTTAGAATTTGCTGAGATTTTCACTATTAGTCACAGGGGTTAACATTACCAGTCCCTAGGCTGCAGAAGGCCTGGGGCTATGTGCTCATGACCATCAAGTAGTAAACATCTTTCATTTTATGGGGGAGGGGTTCCACATCTGTAAATATGTAAAATATCAGGAAATATGCATCGAATACTGTTATCTGGGTTCTTCAGAGAAGAGCTGAAGCAGAGGATATGGGGGAAGGGCCTATGCCTAGAAGGTCCCATAAGGTCGGGCTCAGTTTCGTAACCACATAAAGGGAAAGTGAAAGAGAAGTCGCTCAGTCGTGTCCGACTCTTTGAGACCTCGTGGACTGTAACCCACCAGGCTCCTCTGTCCATGGGATTCTCCAGGCAGGCAGGAATACTGGAGTGGGTTGCCATTTCCTTCTCCAAGGGATCTTTCCGACCCAGGGATTGAACCTGGGTCTCCTGCATTGCAGGCAGACGCTTTACCCTCTGAGCCACCAGGGCAGCCCTCCTAATCACATGGACCTGTATGAAAGTGAGAGGCAGGCAGAAGCATCAGAATGAGAATGAGTGTACTGGAGAAATGTGGCATAAAGAAGAGTCAACCTGCTGTTACTGGCTTTGGAGATCAAGGAAGGAGGCCATGAGCCAAGGAATGTGGGAGGCCTCGAAGACTGGGAAAGGCCCTCAGCTGACAGCCAGCAAGGAACTGAGGCCTACAACTGCAATATAACTACACAGAACTGAATTCCACCAACAACCTAGGTGAAGAAGAATGCAGATTCTCCCCTAGAGCCTTCAGAAAGGAGCACAACCCTGCAAACACCTTGATTTCTGCTTTTAGACTCTGAAGAGACACCCTGCTGAGCCCATTCGACTTCTGACCTACAGCAACTATGAGATAACTCTGGGTGTTGTTTTAAGCTGCTAAATGTGTGATTACTTCTTAAGATAATCTTAAAAAACAAATACACTTCCCTCCCGTTTCAGTCAGCCCCATCATTGCTTCTATATTTGAACAGTGTGTGTGTTAGAATTTCAATGCACTCAAGTGTTGTGGTCCTACTCCTTCAGTGTACACCTGGGACTGGAAAAAGAATGTCTCTAACTTCCTTTACAGTTTTTAATACCACTTGCAACTTATTCTCCAACTTAAAATTTTTTATGAGACTAATTTAGAGATGGAAAACAGCAATAATATTATCTACTTCTTTAAGTTCATGATTTTTCAAAAATTAAGCAGTTGCATCAAAACTGCGAACATTCTGTTTTCTGTTAGAAGACATTAGCAAGGTATGGGTAAAAATAGTATTCTTTTGTCCTTTTATCGAGACTTGTTTCTCACACATTTAGTAAATCTTTCTTTTGGAGATTCAGATGTAATGTCATGAAATTATTGCATGTGTAACATGCTCAGTTGCTCAGTCATGTGCAGTTCTTTATGACCCAATGGACTCTAGGCCCCCAGGCTCGAATTTTCCAGGTAGGAATACTGGAATGGGTTGCTGTTTCTTCATCCAGGGGATCTTCCCAACCCAGGGATAGAACCCGCTTCTCTTGAGTCTCCTGCATTGGCAGGCAGATACTTTACCACTGTGCCACCTGGGAAGCCCCATGAATTTATTAACCACCCATAAAAAGTTATAGATATTGTTAGAATTTGCTGAGATTTTCACTATTAGCCAACCACTCTGGAAGAAAATTATCATAAGGGTATTGGTATTGTTAATGCAAAGTGTTGTGCCTATCTTTGCCACAGATTTGTGTCTTACATAAATTACCCACTGGAAGTCTGTAGATTAAAAAAGAAAGTAAGAAAACCATGTATGTGATTAAGCTGTACTTTAACTCTAGTGCTATAAGCCAGAAATCTCGTGGTATCTTTTTTTACATTTTCTCAGCCTGTTTCCTGAGAATTTCTTACTACCCTTGAGGAGAGGAATGTATTTCTTTCTCATCAATTGAGAGATTCTGGGGGTCTCTCTCTTAAGGTTTCATTTGGCATGGTTTGATGACCCTGCCCACATTGATAACTCACCACATGCTCCAGATTTTATAACTCAGTCTGATTAAGCTATAATCCTAAATCACACTGTTACTTAAAACAGTGTTATAACAGTACCAATTCAAGTAAAACACTGACACAATTAAGATTAAAGAACTGGTTAAGTAGAAAATGGGGGGCACGCACATTTTTCTTCTGCTCTGTAAACAGCAGGTTGACTCAGATATCTTCCTCATTTAGTAAACTACCTAAAAACAATAGGCTATAATGAGATAAGTTGGCAGCTTCACATTCCAGCATAGCTTAGGGGTGTGTGTTCTTTCCGTAAAGGAGTGTATTTTTAAAGAAAAAAAAAAAAAAGTAAGTGGTTCAAGTTAAAATCTCAGTGACAAACCACTGCTAACTAGCACATGTCTGCATGTCACCAGAGGTGGCTGTGCCTGACATTTCCTGGAGGACAGCCTATAGTTAAGTGGTATTGAAAGGCACCACAGGCATTATAGCAAATGTATAGGGGACAATGAACAACAATGGGGCAAAATCAAGCTATTTGAGTTAATGGCTGATGCTGTGTTCAGAGTATTATACTGGTGCCATTCACATCACTATGGCTAAGGTTGTGTCAGTGTTTTCATAATAGAGCTACTATTTTAGAGGCTTATAACCTGGCAATAAAAACTGGCTTCTGGCAAAAACTTGACATACAAGACAAGACCTCACTCAGTAAGAAAGTGATTTTTGAGAAATCATATTATGTTGAGGAGAGAGGGTATGGAATATGATTTGTTGTTTCAGATGTTCATTTGAGTTTCTGAAACTCAAAATACAGCTCAGATATAGAAAAATGGCATTTTGTAAGTTATTCGACTACAAGGAAGAATCAAATTTGTGAAAGGATGGTCAAACAATACTTACTGTTACAGGCTTAGCTGAGAAAATTTTTATCTTTCAAAATGTTCTTTCTAGACTTTTCAAAGTGGGAGTATGTGTAACAACTCAGAGTCTTTTATTTTGATATATAGAAAGGAAGGCATGGTTGCGTGAAGATCAAGGAGTTAAAGGAGTTTTATTTTCAGAAGATAATATATTATGAGATGTAGCTTGTTTTTTGAAGTTGAACATCTTAATAACACCTAATTCATTAATCCTATTATTAAATGTCAGACTCATCGTATCTAAACATTAGAAAAAAATCCAACTTCCACAGAGAGCTGCAAGATATATCTCTGTTATCATTACCATTATCACCTACTGTTCATTCCATCTTTGGTCTGTGCCTAGTAGTGCACTGGCGATTTGGATATACTCACGTAACATCCAGTATTTGACCTCATGAATTTTGGATTCATAGGTTGTCATAGAGAGATATACTCAAAGAAAAAATAAGATAAAAAGGAACACAGTTTACAATATACATGCTGTTGCAACTAAAATATTAATGATAGCTATCAAGAGAAATTTAAAAATCTTTATTTTAAATGTTTGCAGTAGGCATATAGCTGATTGGCTTATAAGAACCGTGTTGCAAAGCAGGAGAGAAGAGAATGTTGAAAGATTTGGAAAAAGAATAATGCCAAGAGGGTAGAGGGGAAAACATCAACAGAGCAACAATTCTTTACTGCAGAAGATATAAACGGTTATTTTAATATTGGTGACTATTAATATATCATTAACACTATTAATATATTTAGTAACTATTTTTGCTGATGACCACTTTGTATTAGGCATTAAACTGCTTCACAGGCTTGACAACAGTTTTCTTACAAACAACATTATCGTATATTTCTCCTTAGACAATGTCAAGCTTAAGAGTACAGAATAGCAGTAGATATATTAAGTTAAAGGTAGACACTCATGCTTTTGAACTACCTGTGAATTTTTCAAAGGGAATGAAAAAACTGGAGTGGCCTTCAGAAAACCAAGCAGTTGACTAACGGATGTTTTCTTACAGTCCTCATAAAGAAAATAATCTCTGTTTTATGACAGGGTGTCATTGTTGATACCTTGGCTCAGCTGATTTAAATAATGAACATATATTTCCCAGCTTATGTTAATATGAAATGGAACAAAAAATAATAAAATCTTTCAAAGGCAGGATTGAAGAACTGAGACTGAACTGAAAAAAAAGTAATCTGACCCCCTTTTATATTTATCCAGAGTTGTAACAAAGACCTGACTAAATTAGAGAAAGCCCGTTTGTAAATGATTTTCATGAAAGAGACAGAATCATCTCTGAGGTTATAGAATATTTCTCTTCATTAATGAGAGCCATATCTTGCCTTACTTTAAACTTTTCTACTTGTGTAAGTCTTTCAATGTAACTCTTTGTTTAACACTGAATCTCATATCAGAGACTTGACAAGTTGAGAGGTGAGTTATCTGGAGCAAAAAAATTAAGCTTGTCAGAAGCAGTCCTCCCACACAGAATTAAGATAAGATCTCAAACTCTTAAGTTCTCAAGATAATAGTTCTAAGGAGATATTTTTATCCATACCACCAATACTGAGTAGATTGTAGGAAAAATAATTTTTCCTTCCTATGTTTGAGAGTCACTGTTTTTACAGAGATTCTGTTATTTTTTTGTTGTTGAATTTGTCCTAAAGAGAGATTTATGCTGCTGAGATTCATGGTTGCCAGAAAGTAGGAGGCTAGGAAAACACACATTTTTTTTTTCTTTTTTAACCATCTCTTACTAGTGCCTAAGAAGAAAAATAACGTATACATTATAAAAGGAATTGAGAGAAATATTGAGATTTATTTAAAATGCATTGAGTTGCAATGACCCCCTTTTATATTTATCCAGAGTTGTAACAAAGACCTGACTAAATTAGAGAAAGCCCGTTTGTAAATGATTTTCATGAAAGAGACAGAATCATCTCTGAGGTTATAGAATATTTCTCTTCATTAATGAGAGCCATATCTTGCCTTACTTTAAACTTTTCTACTTGTGTAAGTCTTTCAATGTGACTCTTTGTTTAACACTGAATCTCATATCAGAGACTTGACAAGTTGAGAGGTGAGTTATCTGGAGCAAAAAAATTAAGCTTGTCAGAAGCAGTCCTCCCACACAGAATTAAGATAAGATCTCAAACTCTTAAGTTCTCAAGATAATAGTTCTAAGGAGATATTTTTATCCATACCACCAATACTGAGTAGATTGTAGGAAAAATAATTTTTCCTTCCTATGTTTGAGAGTCACTGTTTTTACAGAGATTCTGTTATTTTTTTGTTGTTGAATTTGTCCTAAAGAGAGATTTATGCTGCTGAGATTCATGGTTGCCAGAAAGTAGGAGGCTAGGAAAACACACATTTTTTTTTTCTTTTTTAACCATCTCTTACTAGTGCCTAAGAAGAAAAATAACGTATACATTATAAAAGGAATTGAGAGAAATATTGAGATTTATTTAAAATGCATTGAGTTGCACTTGGAAAGATGTAATTGCAAAGGTAAAAAACAAACAACAACAACAACAAAAAAAAAAACAATAAACTCTTCAAATGCCAGAAATGAGTAGTAAACCAGAGTTTTAGTTGAATAGAGAGAATCAGTCACTGATTTAAAAACTGAGCTCCTAATATCCACTTGGAAACCTGAGCAGAGAAATAGACAGTGTGCATAGCAGAACGATGGAATGAGGCTTTCTGCAAATGGCTGATGCCCTATAGAAGTTGCCCTTTCTGTGAAACAAGAACTAAAAATATTGAAGCACTAGCAGTGGAACTGGCTACAAAAGTAAGTCACCCAGCCTGAGTCACTGGACATTCTGCAATGGCCTATGAAGTTTCAGTAAGCTTCAAGCTTGTTAGTGTGAACATTACAAATGAAAGCTGACCATGCAATAGTAAAACCTAGATATCCCAACCATGGTAAAAATGAAACGACTCCAATAAAAAAGCTTCTACAGTTCATGACAGAGAAGGGAAAATGTTGGTTTAGATGGAAACTCAGTAACCCTAGTGTAGATTAAAAAGTATTTGAAAGACTCTCAGGTGTGCAATTAATTTGTATCATATATCTTTATTTTCTATTCCCAGAATCCAATTTTAAAGACCAAGAGTATAAATAGGAAAAATGCCAGCATCAACTATCAGTTAAGTTCAGTCACTCAGTCATGTCCGACTCTCTGCGACCCCATGATTGCAGCACGCCAGGCCTCCCTGTCCATCACCTACTCCTGGAGTTCACCCAAACTCATGTCCATCAAGTCAGTGATACCATCCAGCCATCTCACCCTCTGTCGTCCCCTTCTCCTCCTGACCCCAATCCCTCCCAGCATCAGAGTCTTTTCCAATGAGTCAACTCTTCGCATGAGGTATCCAAAGTATTGGAGTTTCAGCTTTAGCATCATTCCTTCCAAAGAACACCCAGGGCTGATCTCCTTTAGAATGGGCTGGTTAGATCTCCTTGCAGTCCAAGGGACTCTCAAGAGTCTTCTCCAACACCACAGTTCAAAAGCATCGATTCTTTGGTGCTCAGCTTTCTTCACAGTCCAACTCTCGCATCTATACATGACTACTAGAAAAACCATAGCCTTGACTAGACAGACCTTTGTTGGCAAAGTAATGTCTCTGCTTCTGAATATACTATCTAGGTTGGTCATACCTTTCCTTCCAAGGAGTAAGCATCTTTTAATTTCATGGCTGCAATCACCATCTGCAGTGATTTTGGAGCCCTAAAAAATAAAATCTGACACTGTTTCCACTGTTTCCCCATCTATTTCACATGAAGTGATGGGATCATGAGGCCATGATCTTCTTTTTCTGAATGTTGAGCTTTAAGCCAACTTTTTCACTCTCCTCTTGCATCAACTATAGATATGAGGGAAAGTTATCATATATGTGCTATAGATAGTGATGAATAACAGCCATATATAGTAAAGACAATAAAAGATTAAGTGAAGTACTAATTTCTTTATGTCATAAACTACCAAATATCACAGACACAGAAAGAGATAGCTTGAATAGTTCTACAACCATAAATGTATTGGAATTTTAGTTAAAAATTTTAAGCCTATATACAGACAAATAGACAAATAAACAAATTTAAAAAAAGAATTACAGGTCCAAATGAATTCACTGATGGATTCCCCCAAACATTTAAAAAGGAAATAAACATACTCTACCAAAACTTCCAAAAATTTAAAAAATAGCTTATCTTCCCCAAATCATTCTGTAAGGCCTAAATTACAGTGATGCCAAGCACAAACAAGAATATTATAGGAAAACTACAGAGAAGTATCTCTATGAACATAGATGAAAAAAAATCTAAACAAAATTTTATAAAATAAATTCTAACAAGAAATACAAAGTATTAATATATTATGATCAAATAAAATATAACCAATAAAAATTTCATTTAACATTGGCAAGCCAATCAATGTAATTCTTACTAAATTAAAAAGAAATCTGTGTGATCTTCTGAATAGATCCAGAGAAAGCATTTGAAAATATTAAGCATTTTTTCTTTTATTAAATTTAATTAATTTATTTTTTAATTGAAGGATAATTGTTCTACAGAAATGTGTTGGTTTCTGCCAAGCATCAACGTGAATCAGACATAGGTATACATATGTCCCCTCTCTCTTGAAGCTCCCTCCCAAGCATTTATTCTCAATTTTTTAAAAAATGATAAAAATTATCAGAATAGAAGAAAAAGGAGAATTATTCTACCCAAAAAAAAGTATCTAAGAAAAACCTACAGCTAAAATAATTTACAGCTGGACAGTTCCCTCTAAAATCATTAGTAAGGGAAAGATGTCTGTTCTCATCAAATCTATTCAACTTTACACATTCCATCCAGTGAAATAAAACAAAGGCCATTAAAGACAAGAAGGCAATAAAGATCTATTAAAAACACACAGATTAGAAAAAAGGAATAAACTTCTGTTGAACATGGCTCAAACATCTGTGCAAATAGATCCTACAGAAAGTAGCAAAAAAATACTGTCACTGTTAAGGGAGTTTAATAAAATTGTAGGGTACCAGATCATTAATGAAAAATCAGTTGAATTTCTATATATGAGACAAAAACAATTGGATATTAAAATTTTAAATAGTATTAGATATATGAAATACAGATACTAATACAAATGTGCAAAATCTGTACTCTTAAAACATCTAAAGTGATAAAAAAATTAAAGAAAAACTACTGAAAGGAAAAATCTTCATAATTATGGATCAGAAGCCTCAATATCATTAAGCTATCAATTCTCTGTAAATACATTTATAGATTTATTCCCAGTTAAAATTTCCAAATGGTTATTTTTCAAAATTTTCTTTCAGAAGTTGACAAACTGATTCTGAAATTTTAATGGAAACAACAAAGGACTTTCCTAGAATATTAAAAAAGAAAAATAGTAGATGACTTAAACCTTATTTTAAGTTTTAAAAAAAATTATTTAATTGGAGGCTAATTTTTTACAATATTGTAGTGGTTTTTGCCAACATTGACATGAATCAGCCATGGATGTACATGTGTTCCCCATCCTGAACCCCCCTCCCACCTCCCTCTCCATCCCATCCCTCAGGGTCATCCCAGTGCACCAGCCCTGAGCACCCTGTCTCATGCATCTAACCTGGACTGGCAATCTGTTTCATATATGATAATATACATGTTTCAATGCTATTCTCTCAAATCATCCCACCCTCACCTTCTCCCACAGAGTCCTAAAGTCTGTTCTATATTCTCTATTCTCTTTTGCGATCTCACATATAGGGTCATCATTACCATCTTTCTAAATTCAATATATATGCATTAAAATACTGTATTGGTATTTTTCTTTCTGACTTATATCACTCTGTATAATATGCTCCAGTTTCATCCACCTCATTAGAACCAATTCAAATGCATTCTTTTTAATAGCTGAGTAATATTCCATTCTGTGTATGTACCACAGCTTTCTTATCCATTCATCTGCTCATGTCCTGGCTATTGTAAACAGTACTGTGATGAATGTTGGGGTACATGTGTCTCTTTCAATTCTGGTTTCCTTGGTGTGTATATCCAGCAGTGGGATTGCCAAGTCATAAGGCAGTTCTATTTCCAGTTTTTAAAGGAATCTCCACACTGTTCTCCAGAGTGGCTGTACTAGTTTGCATTCCTACCATCAATGTAAGAGGGTTCCCTTTTCAGTATTTGTTGCTTATAGACTTTTTTGATGGCAGTCATTCTGACTGGCTTGAAATGGTACCTCGCTGTGGTTTTGATTTGTATTTCTCTGATAATGAATGATGTTGAGCATCTTTTCATGTGTTTGTTAGCCATCTGTATGTCTTCTTGGAAGAAATATCTGTTTAGTTCTTTGGCCCATTTTTTGATTGGGTCTTTTATTTTTCTGGTATTGAGCTGCATGAGCTGCTTGTATATTTTTGAGATTAATTATTTGTCAGTTGCTTCATTTTCTATTATTTTCTCACATTCAGAAGGCTGTCTTTTCACCTTGCTTATAGTTTCCTTTGTTGTGCAAAATCTTTTAAGTTTAATTAGATCCCATTTGTTTATTTTTGCTTTTATTTCCATTACTCTGGGAGGTAGGTCATAGAGGATCCTGCTGTAATTTATGTTAGAGAGTGTTTTGACTATGTTTTCCTCTAGGAGTTTTACAGTTTCTGGTCTTACGTTTAGATCTTTAATCCATTTTGAGTTTATTTGTGTGTATGGTATTGGAAAATGTCCTAGTTTCATTCTTTTACAAGTGGTTGGCCAGTTTTTCCAGCACCACTTGTTAAAGAGATTGTCTTTTATCCATTGTACATTCTTGCCTCCTTTGTCAAAAATTAGGTGTCCATGGGTTCATGGATTTGTCGCTGAGCTTTCTATTATGTTCCATTGATCTATATTTCTGTCTTTGTGCCAGTACCATACTGTCTTGATGACTGTAGCTTTGTAGTATAGTCTGAAGTCAAGCAGGTTGATGCCTCCAGTTCCATTCTTCTTTCTCAAGATTGCTTTGGCTATTCAAGGTTTTTTGTATTTCCATACAAATTGTGAAATTATTTGTTCTAGTTTTGTGAAAAATACTGTTGATAGCTAAATAGGGATCACATTGTTTATTGGAAGATTTTTGATTACAGTTTTAATTTCCATGCTTGTGATGGGTCTGTTAAGATTTTCTATTTCTTCCTGGTTCAGTTTTGGAAGGTTATATTTTTCTAAGAACTCATCCATTTCTTCCACATTGTTCATTTTATTGTCATATAGTTGCTGATAGTAATCTCTTATGATCCTTTGTATTTCTGTGTTGTCTGTTGTGATTTCTCCATTTTCATTTCAAATTTTGTTTTGATTCTTTTCCCTTTTTTCCTTATGAGTCTGGCTAATGGTTTGTCTATTTTATTTATCTTTTTAAAGAACCAGCTTTTAGTTTTGTTTATTTTTTGCTATAGTCTCCTTTATTTCTTTTTCATTTATTTCTGCCCTAATTTTTATGATTTCTTTCTTTCTACTAACCCTGGGGTTCTTCATTTCTTCTTTTTCTAGTTGCTTTAGGCATAAAGTTAGGTTATTTATTTGATTTTTCTCTTACTTCTTGAGGTAAACTTGTATTGTTATGAACCTTCCCCTTAGCACTGCTTTTACTGAATCCCATAGGTTGGTGTTGTTGGTTTTTCATTTTCATTTGTTTCTATGCATATTTTAAGTTTTATTATGTGCTGTTCTGTGCTAAGTTGCTTCAAGTCATGTCCAACTCTGTGTGACCCTATGGACTGTAGCCTGCCAGTCTCCTCTGTCCATGGGATTCTCAAAAGAAGAATCCTGGAGTGGATTGCTGTTCCCTTTTCCAGGGAATCTTCCTGACCCAGAGATCCAACTGAAGATTCATGCCTAACCTGCATTGGCAGGTGGATTCTTTATCACTAGCTCCACCTGGGCAGACCTAAGTAATCAAGATGGTGTACTATTTATACAAATGTAGACAGAAAGATGTTGAGTTCAGAATAGATCCACATATAAACTATGGTCAATGACTTTCAACAAAAATATAAGTAATTGAAAGGGAAAGAATAATCTTTGTAACACATGATGCTGAAAGAATTCAATTCAATATCCATAAGCAAAGATGAAAAAAAGAACAAAAAGAAACAAAAAACTCTCAATTCTTATTTATGCACAGGTAAATTTTACTCCCAGTGAATAATATACCAGTGTGTTAAACTCAAACCTAATATACACCTAATTAAGGTCTTTAAACACTGAGCATTTCCCATATACCATGAAAATATATAGTCAATGGCCAGTATATAAAATGATTTCCATATTAAAAGACCAATAATTTTTAGGAAATTGGCCATATATCTGCATTTTCCAGGTACTGTCCAGTCCATACTTGAAACAGTTTGAAATGGACTTACCAGAAGGGTAAATTTGAAAAAATATTATAAAACTAAAGAGGTTAATAATTTTTGGTTATATTACAATGTAATGATTATAATAGTTTTATAATTAGCAAGGAGTTTTATTTAGATTGGCAATTCAAAATGGATATATGATCATAAACCACATGGCAAGAGATGTGTAATACTGGGGTTAATTGGGTGGAGAGTTCAGTGATGGAACAAAATGAAATAAAACCTATGAAAGCATGACACTAAACCAAAAGGGTATATTAGATGACATCTAATAAAATTATGAAATTTTTCTTGACAATAAGTGAAGTTTATTGGGATGAATGCAGAGGATAGGAGTAAAGGGAGAGGGATATACAATATACTAAAGAAGAATTAATCTCTCTGAATTCACTTCTCTGAGAAATTTCTAATTATTATTTTTCCCAAGGAAAGCAAACTTCCATCTAAGCATAGAATATTCTTATGATTTATCTCATGAGATCATATGCATTAGGCTTAACATCCCCTATCTCAACAAATCATAAAGTCTTTCTCAGGACTCCTGTGTATTCAGGTGACTAAAGTTAATGTCGTGGAAGATAGTAAGATGGCACAGTTTAGCATATACATCAGTATCTAATAAGAATCTTCTGAAAGGCCGAAAGTACTGAAGTTAATTTGCAAAAGATCTTACTAGTTTTATAGACAGAAAATTGGCAAATATGGATGATTATCTTAAGCATAGAATGGGTGACTTATTATAAATATTTTGAATTATTGACATAAAATATGAATAAATGATTATATATGAATAAATGATTATTCATATATAACATTTTTCTTTTCAGTTCAGTTCAGTCACTCAGTCGTGTCCAACTCTTTGTGACCCCATGAATCGCAGCATGCCAGATTTCTCTTTCCATCACCAACTCCCAGAGTTCACTCATATTCATGTCCATCGAGTCCGTGATACCATCCAGCCATCTTATCCTCTGTCGTCCCCTTCTCCTCCTGCCCCTAATCCCTCCTAGCATCAGAGTCTTATCCAGTGAATCAACTCTTCGCATGAGGTGGCCAAAGTACTGGAGTTTCAGCTTCAGCATCATTTCTTCCAAAGGAATCCCAGGGCTGATCTCCTTCAGAATGGACTGGTTGGATCTCCTTGCAATCCAAGGGACTCTCAAGAGTCTTCTCCAACACCACAGTTCCAAAGCATCAATTCTTCGGTGCTCTGCCTTCTTCATGGTCCA
>SJYX01024747.1:44457-55015 GCA_006410675.1 Oreotragus oreotragus | reverse complement strand
GTTTGCCTTGGAGATGAACAGAAATCATTCTGTCGTTTTTGAGATTGCATCCAAGTACTGCATTTCAGACTATTTTGTTGACCTTGATGGCTACTCCATTTCTTCTGAGGGATTCCTGCCTGCAGTAGTAGATATAATGGTCATATGTTAAATTCACCCATTCCAGTCCATTTTAGTTTGCTGATTCCTAGAATGTCAACATTCACTCTTGCCATCTCTTTTTTGACCACTTCCAATTTGCCTTGATTCATGGACCTGACATTCCAGGTTCCTATGCAATATTGCTCTTACAGCATCGGACCTTGCTTCTATCACCAGTCACATCCACAGCTGGGTATTGTTTTTGCTTTGGCTCCATCCCTTCATTCTTTCTGGAGTCATTTCTCCACTGATCTCCAGTAGCATATTGGACACCTACTGACCTGGGGAGTTCCTCTTTCAGTATCCTATCATTTTGCCTTTTCATGTTGTTCATGGGTTCTCAAGGCAAGAATATTGAAGTGGGTTGCCATTCCCTTCTCCAGTGGACCACATTCTGTCAGCCCTCTCCACCATGACCCACCTGCCCTGGGTTTCCCTGCAGGCATGGCTTGGTTTCATTGAGTTAGACAAGGCTGTGGTCCTAGTGTGATTAGATTGACTAGTTTTCTATCGGTATGGTTTCAGTGTGTCTGCCCTCTGATGCCCTTTGCAACACCTACTATCTTACTTGGGTTTCTCTTACTTGGTCATCGGGTATCTCTTCACAGCTGCTCCAGCAAAGCACAGCTGTTGCTCCTTACCTTGGAGGAGGGGTATCTCCTTACTGCCACCCTTCCTGACCCTCAACATGGGATAGCTTCTCTAGGCCCTCCTGTGCCCCTGCAGCCACAGCTCCTAGGGTTGCTTCTCCTGGACGCCACCCCTGGCCTCAGGCAAGGGGTGACGCCTCTGGGCCACCACCCCTGGCCTCGGGCATGAGGTGAATTCTTCTGGCCGCCCCTAGCCTCAGACACGGGGTAGCTCCTCTCGGCCACTGCCCCTGACCTTGGACTTGGGTAGCTCCTCTCTGGCTGCACTTAGTGGGCTGGGTCGCAGCTGCCCACTCTTAGTTTGCTCAAATTATTTAAATTGGAAATAAAATCATGATTGCTAAGGTATCACATGATATTTTACAATATTAATAGATAGCATTCTCTACTCTTTTATAATATCTGTTGTCTGTTCCTTTATTTTGTTGTTGTTCAGTTGCTAAGTAGTGTTCAACACTCTGTGACCCCATGAATCACAGCACTCCAGGCCTTCCTGTCCTCCACTATCTCCCTGAGTTTGCTCAGACTCATGTCCATTGAGTCAGTGATGCCATCCAACCATCTCATCGTCTATCACTTCCCTTCTCCTCTTATCCTCAATCTTTCATTTATTATGCATTGATGGCATACTTAGCATCTTATTAGGTAATGTGGAAAATGTAACTAGTAGACTGTACAAAACTTGTCTTAAGTTAGGTTTTGAGAAGGAAAGCTTAAATGCAGTTGAGGGGGTGTTCCTTAGAAAAGCCCTTTTGAAGTGGGGGAGTGAAAACAGATTTGGTAGGAAAGGGGAGGAGCGAGGATGTGATCTCAGGTAATGTGTAGCTTTATCTGATACACAGAGGAAAGTTGTAGAACAATCATTATAGTTCAGCATCATTTCCCGCTGGAGGAAGACGGGCTGGCTCTCTGTTTCCTGCCTCCGTCAGTTATTGGCCATGAGGAGGCGTTGGGAGGGCCTAGTTTCCAAGTGACGAGAGTCCATCTAACCTAGGGGTATTTTTCAGAGGAGGTGTCAGCTGGGGAGCATGCATAAGCTGGAAGAAAGAACACACAACCTGCTAAAGGGAGAAGGCGCAGGGTAACTGGTGTAAGGCTTTTCCTCTTCTCTTTCTTCCCCTTGACTGTTCACTTCTTAGTCTCTTATCTCCCCCAATAATCCAAACACACACTTTAAAAATTCTTATGCTATCCTTTTCATGTCTCTCACCTACATTTTAACATTGCTCAGTGAACTCTGCTTATACCTTTGACCTTCTTCGCTGGATTTGCAACACTTAGGTTGATGTGATTGCTGACTGGAGCCAGTGTCATTCAGAGTAGTTAACTTCACTAATCAGAACCCTCCAATGACTTCGCAGATCCTTAAGTATGAACTGGCATGCCCTAATTCTGAACCTCTAATAGTTTGTTACTCTTTCCTGTCACTCATCACTCTACCTGATACACCCGTTCAACTCCAGTTACCTTAGCCTCTTGCTGATTCTCAAACATGTTAAACACATTTATGCTCCAGGTCATTACAATTGCTGGTTGCTCTATTGCTCTACCTGGAACATTCTCCTTGTCCAGAAAGTTTATTCACGTGCTGCCTTTAGGTCCTGGATCAGATGTCATTTTGCCAGTTGGACTTTTCTGAGCACACAATCTAAAACAACTCTCCAATTAAACACATTTATCATTATTTGAAATATTAACTACTTTGTGATCGATTGGTTGATTGTCTAACTAAACTAGAAGATTGAGCATACCTACAATAGCAAAAACATTGTTCTGTTCATCACTGGTTCCCTTATACCTAGAACAATGTCAGGATCACAGTAGATACTCAGTGAATGTCTGGTTAATGAGTAAATAGGTGTTGAAGGAGGAGAAGGCAATGGTATCCCACTTCAGTACTCTTGCCTGGAAAGTCACATAAACGGAGGAGCCTGGTAGATTGCAGTCCATGGGGTTGCGAAGAGTCAGACACGACTAACCGACTTCACTTTCACTTTTCACTTTCATGCATTGGATAAGGAAATGGCAACCCACTTCAGTGTTCTTGCCTGGAGAATTTCAGGGATGGGGGAGCCTGGTGGGCTGCCATCTATGGGGTCACACAGAGTCAAACATGACTGAAGCAACGTAGCAGCAGCAGCAGCAGTTGTTGAAAGAACAAAAGAGAAAAAAACAATACTCTGCAATTGTCAAAGAAAGCTATGTTAGAATGATTTTTGTGCTGTTACTTTACAGGTAAATATGATTTACAAGTAGGAAAGTAGGTGAGAAATTTCCAAGCAGGGTAAGGAGCCAGTGTCTTTGAAGCAAGAAAGCCCATCTGCAATTCTTTGCACATGCTCTCTACGTTGGAGGGTCCATCAATAATTGCAGCAGTGTTCTCCCAGAAGGTTATGTCTCAGATCTGTATTCTGCTTTCCACTACAAGACAGCTTCCTGGATATTTCCAGCTACATGATTTTTCATCATCTTAAACTAATACTTTCTAGATTTATTCCTGTCTTAGTGGCTAAAGTATTGAAATCATCGGAGACACTTATCTGTCCCTTGCCCTCTCATCCTGTCAGTTAATTTGAATTGAATTTTTTGTTATAATATTCTTTATTTTCTCCATTGCTGTTGTTGTTTAGTTACTAAGTCATATAATGTCCTGTCTCTTAAGTCGTGTCCCTAAGTTGTGTCTCTCCATACTTCCTGCCATATCCATATCCTGGTATATCATGCCGTTGACCAGTTTCTCTGACTCTAGACTTTTCCTTTTTAATTCATTCTTCCCAGCATTGCAACATGTTCTTGTTGTTCAGTTGTCCAGTCAGGTCCAACTCCACATGGCCCCACGGACATCAGCATACCAGGCCTTTCTGTCCCTCACCACCTCTTGGAGTTTACCCAAGTTCATGTCCATGCATTGGTGATGCCATCCAGCCATCTCCTGAAAAACATGAGCAACATGAACGAACCTATATTACACTTCTGGCATGTCACTCAATAAACATCTTGGGTTATTAATGATGTTTACTTTCAAAGTCATAGCTGACGGTCAAGGCCATCTGGACTTGGCACCAATCCACTTTCTACTTTCTTCTTTAAGTCTCAATTTTTGTCATATTTGTTTTTACTTACACTAGTCTGCTCTTGTACTTTTGCCCCATTTCCTACGATCCCACAGTACTCTCCATTCCCATACTTTAACCTATCCTTTCTTTGAAACCTGTCTCACAACTTCCCCCCCCACACAACTGCCCTGACCAATCCACTGAAAGTATCTTCTGCATATTTTGAACATCTAAACACTTCATCTCTGTGATTCATTTAGAAAGTAATCATGTATTTCCATGGAATACATTTCCCTTCTTTTATATTGAAATAGTCTTTAAATTCATTATTTTCATTTTTCATTTTGCCTTTCAATCTCCTCTTTCTCCAAGAAGATTTTTAGGTTCTCTTTGGGGCAAGGATAAAATCAAGGTATAGGAAGGAACCTACTACCTAGTCTCAGCTGCCCCAGGTCATCTTGTGCAGTATTGTCAAATTAACCTCCCTAAATATGTTCTCCTTATTAACCTCTCTAAAATGGTAAAAGAATCTGCCTGCAATGCAAGAGACCCAGGTTTGATCCGTGGGTCGGGAAGATCCCCTGAAGGAGGGCATGGCAACCCACTTCAGTACTCTTTCCTAGAGAATCCCAGGGACAGAGGAGCCTGGCGGGCTACAGTCCATAGCGTCGCACAGAGTCGGACACAACTGAAGCAACAAAGCACAACAGCAAATAGTTTCTGCCAACTAGAGGATCACAGTATTTAACTGCAGTAAATATGCATGCATGTTATCCTTTCTGCCAAAAAGCTTATTTATTACTATTTACATATAAAATTCCTATTTAGCCTTTAAAGATTCATTCAGGAACAGAATCATTTCAATTAAAATGTAACTAAGCTCTCTGTGTAACATTTGCTTCTACTTTATTATTGTCATCAGCACCAGGAGGTTCCCTTTTGTTGTACCTATTGTTTTATGTATGAACAAAAATTCTGATTTGTAGGAATTAAGAACACAGGCTTCAGAGTTAGACCTGGCTTCAAACTTGCCTTTGCCCTTGTATTGCCTTTATGATCCAGAACAATTAGATGTGATCATATGCTGTGCTCACTTCAGTTCCTAAAAATAACTCTTACGTAAACAAAACAAAAATGCCTAATTTTCATCATCCTGTAGATTCATAAAAGCAAAGTAAATTGATCCTTTGGTGTTTCCTTCTTTTATTTATGTTTAAAGGGTGTGTATAACCTCATATATACAAACTGAAAAGGAGATGGCTGGAAGAGGGTGTTCCAGATTAGGAGAGCTACTCTAATTAATTCTTCAGGGAAAACATTACCACTTTTGTTTTACATAATTTTATTCTGATTAAATTTAGTAGCTCTTTTCTTGTCTTTCACTAGCTTATCTAATAGCAGTTTGTGGTCATTTTCTTTGCCTTTTGAGGTCTCTGGATGATATCTTCTTTCATTACAAAGCTTTCTTATAAAAATAGCATCAAAATATATATTCATATTTAATGTTAAAGGAACCAAAACCAGAATAGTGTTACTCACCTGGCAGCTATCCTGTGATTAAACATTTATTTTCCTAGAATATGCCAGCATAGATAGTGTTATTCCGTTTTACTTTTTGTCATATAATCTTTTTTATCTTTTGAGAAATAAACTGCCAACTTCTGTTATCCTATGTAATATCTGTTTCTTCTAAACATGGAAAGCTCTAAAAAATATTTAACAATGCAATAAATATTATTAACTGAAAAAGGAATGCTTCATTCAGCAAATTTAGTTTGAGAGACTTTATTATATTTGTCATTTGGATTGCTTCTGCCTTCTAATAACAAAAACCCTGACTCAAGATGACAAACAATAAGGAAAATGTATTATCACTGTAATAGAAAGTCTTGATTCATGATGGGTGTCTGGCTTGGTTGATTTATTGGCACAGCAATATGATCAACTATATCAGTTGTTTTCATTTCTGGTCTCTGCCATCACAAACATTTGCTTCTTTCAGGATGAGTGCAAAATTTCCAGCCATCAAATCCAGAAAGAATAACACAAGGAAACAAAGAGATCATTCATTCCTTTATCCTCTCCTAAGAAACAGGAAAATTCCCAGAACTCACTGACCAAAATATCCTTTCTCCCATGCCTCATCGGTGAGATTTTTTATTTCATAACCATTTCTGGGCCAATCAAGTTCACTCCTTGGACTGCAACAGGCCAGGTTTCTAAGGCCAACCATATAGTCATGCAGTCTACGCAGTAGCACAAAAACTTGGGCTTGGAAGAGTTCCATTCTTAGTTTATTATACTGCTAGTATCATCATGGAAGTCTTAATAAGTTTTAAATGAGGGACCTGTGTTTTCATTTACACTTAACCTCTCAATATTATGTGACTGATTCTCCGTATTCTGCTGAGGTAGTCAGCTGTATGAGGCAGGGGTGGGTAGTACTTGTAAGTCTCTAAGAAAAGAGATTGCTTGGGTGGGATGCTGGGTGGACCTCCAGCAGGTTTTACTTCATTCATTACTTGACTTCAGAAAGGTTTTCCTCCATTCTAAATCATCACAAGAAAAAACAGTGAAATGACCCGTGCTTCACATGCTGCTGCTGCTGCTAAGTTGCTTCAGTTGCGTCTGACTCTGCGACCCCATAGATGGCAGCCCATCAGGCTCCCCCGTCCCTGGGATTCTCCAGGCAAGAACACTGGAGTCGGTTGCCACTTCCTTCTCCAATGCATGAAAGTGAAAACTGAAAGTGAACTTGCCCAGTCGTGTCCAACTCTTAGTGACCCCATGGACTGCGGCTTACCAGGCAGTTAAAGAAGCCACTGAGTACAAACTAGAAATCAATGGTATAGTGGGGGATTTAAAGGGAAGTGATTAAGAGCAAAGGCATTTCTTCTTATATTGTTGTTCTTGACATCACCCCCAAATCATGGCTGACCTGATGAAACTCATTCTTCTCCACTGATACCTATTTATATTTCCCAAACTTAACACATTGCTGTTTTGCCTCATGTACAGACAAGCACACATTCATGCACACAAACACACACATTATATTTTTTTAGTGCCTCTTGTTAAAAAGAAAAGCAGAAAATCCTTAACCACAAGGGCCACCATGATTCTGCCTTCTACCTCTCCTACATCATGTAGCACTTCTTGCTGCTTCAATCTCTCATCTCTGGCCACCTGGGTTTTTCAATTTCCTTAAAGCTCCATGTTGTCTGCAACATAGAAAGCTTTGTCAAGCTATTTTGCCTGCTTCCACTTCCTTCTTGTCTCATTTATCACAGTGAACTTTTATTCATACTTAAGATCAAATTTGGGGTCACTTCCTTGGAAAACCTTCCCTGCATCCAATTCTAGATCCAATTGTCTTGTTATGGAGCCTAACAAATTATATTACTTTCTTTCAAAAGTGATATCTCAGTTCGCATGCACACTTTTATCAGTATCTGCAGTTTGTAGATTAATACCAACAAAGCTTAAGCATAGGAGATCAAGAATAGTAATAAAGATCAGCTTCATGAAGCTTTTTCAAAACTTGGCTCAGATCATCTTAGAACTACTAATGGGTGATAAGCGAAGAAAAATATTGAGTCATATCCATAACCAGAGATTTTGTTTGTTGAGGATATGAGTTAGACTAACTAAGCTTAGTAATTACACTCAACTGGTGTATCTGTTGTTCATTCAAACATAAAGTTTCAAGTCATTTATTTTTTATTTGAACCTATGTAATTGCCTATTTTGATTTAAACAGAAAAGCAACAAAAATATTTAAATACCCTGATATAGTGACAGATCTATGTTCTTTGTTTAAATGATTTCTATAGTACCTTGAGGATTATTTTACAATCTAAACTTTAATCTGTTTACTTTATTAAATTATGTCCAATTATTTTGCTGTTTTTTGAATCTTTTTACATTGCTTAATAAACACTGAAGTATTATACTAGTGAATCTGGTGGGCTTGAGACGCTTTGTAATGAAGTCTGGAGGACAGGTTTTTATTCTTCTCTTGACTGGTGTTCTTCATTAAAGACATTAAAGAAAAATTTGAATTTATATTTTCATTAGGCCTTTTTCCAAGTTTTATCAATATGGTTGGTGATCTGATTACTAATTAAAAATCTAGAGTTAAAAATAGATCTGTAGATTTAAAAATGCCATGTGTGTGTATATGTGTGTCTGTATATCAGTTTCTATCCATATACAGATTGATACATATACACAAACACACACATTGGCAACTAAATTGCTTTTTTAGGATTCAATGATTATGCCATATCCATTCATCCATCCATTCATTCATTCACTCATTCACTGTATATTTTTTGAATATCTGTTATGAGCACAAGGTACTCATCTAAACACCAGAGTAACAAACCAAATAGACAAAGTTACACTGTAATTTAACTTATATTCTAGCAATGAGGACAAATAAGGACAAAAAATAGGTAAATAAAATATGTTCATATATTTCACATAACAGTAAGTCACATGAAGATATTGTAGGGTTAGTGAATGGTTGCAACAGGGAAGAGTGTTGGTATTATATGGAGTCAGGGAAGATCTATCAGAAGATATGATATTTGAACTTGACCAAAATTATTAGGAGTGAGCTAGTTGATGATTTCAGGAAAAAAAGAAAAAAAAATGCTCAAAGTAAACTTAATTTAACCTTGGGGCAGAAATTGTGTCCACCTTTATATAGCTAGAAATTTTAATTGGTTGGTACATATTTTCTATATCTAAAATTTGGGGACTTGTTCTATTTTTATTTTCTGCTTTGTGATTGCATGAAAGGGCAACATCTGGCTGTTATTCACAAAGTCAAGGACTCTTCATCCTTCTCAGATGAAGTTTTGGTCCTGCTTGCCTCTGATTGACTATGCCATCTTGTTCAAATTACTTAACTTCTTGGATGCTATTTTAAAAATTACTTAAAAGGTTTTTTCTTTTTATTTTAAAGAACAGTCATCCCTGTCCTGTTTTCTTGCCAGAGGGTAAATTTGTAAGAGAAAATATATAGGGTCATACTGAAGGAGAAGATTTGGGAACTGGATTTGTAATTCAGTATCTACAAAAGTTTAGGCAAATTACTTATCATTTATGAATTTCAGCTTTTGATTTGTAAATTATGGAATAATAGAATTCATATAAGAGTCATTGTGAGAATTATAGGAGATAATTTATAGAAAATACCTGGCACATAGAAAGTACTCTCAAAAAAATCTTAGGTATTATTACTATTATTTTAAGGGGAAAAAAAAAAAGAGTGACCATAAAAGGTCTCTGTAAATGAAAGAAACTCTATAAACAGAGGCTATAATTATGTGTTTAGTAAGTAGTCACACAGTAATTATTGGGTAGTGGCTTTAAGCATTTTGCTAAAGAATAGTCTTTTTTATTTTATTTTTTGCTTAATTTATGACATATTTTGAGTAGGGAACTGGGCTTTTTTAAAACAATTATAATTTACCATAATTCATCACTGTTTTAAAAACATTTTTGTCCAGAAATAGCTTTTTCACTTGGGATATTAGACATGTAGTAAGCCAGCATATTTATTATCTCCAGAGAGGTAAGTATTCCTTATCCTCTTGTGGAGGAATGAATGTTTTCATCTGACACTAGTCTTAAAAGAGACAAGTATTCCCTCCTTATGCACTGTGTACAAGGTGAATGAAGATAAATGGAGACAGTTTTAGATACTCAGAGGAATAAGTACAGTCAGAATAAAAGGGTCACTTCCATTTCTAAGCTTAAGAAAGCTAGCAAGGCCACAGTGAATAATTATATCCTAAACGAAACGTGCAATTATTAATGGCACTGTCTCACTTTTAGCAATTTAATTGTCTACCAGAAGACTATCCAAAGATACTACATTATATTCTCTAGCTTTTTACTTCTTTGCCTACTGAAGCTTTTATAATGATTTACATTAGTAATAGACTTTCTCCAGTTCACTTAATTTAATCATCCTCAATTTATTCTTCCTTTGATGGAAAGCAATTAAAGAGAGTGTAGAGTTCCCCCAAATGACAGCCCACACCTCAGTAGACCCAGGTGTATGATAGAATATACTTCTTAGCTGTGCATTTGGTCTAGAAGTTTTGTCCATAAGGTAGGAACCATGGATTACAACCATACCTTAAGGCAGGAAAATAACCTCATTTTGCAACAATAGGGAAACTAATACAATAATAAGAAGAACAAACATTTCTCAGACACTCACTATGTGCCAAACACTGTACTAATCTATTTGAGTTTCCTCATTTAATTTTTATTTCCAAATAACAAGAAAGGAATATGCATAGCCCTTTACTATAAATGGGAAAGAGGCCCAGAGAGGTAAGGTAACTTGCCATGGCCATGTAGCCAGGGTAAATTAGCCCACATCCAAATTCAGAAGCTTGGGCTGATCTTATAAACTGTACTTTGAACCACCACTATCAGTATAAATCAACTGATGTTCTTCCATGCACAACTCTCCAGGACTTTCTCTTTAGACTTCACAACTGCTAGCCTCAATGACTGACTCTTTCCCCAGGTATTCCTATATTTTACTCCCTCATTTCATTCAGAGCTGTGCCCAATATATCATCTAAAAAAAGCATCCCTTGCTACTCTATCTTTTAGCCTGCCTTTTTTTTTCATAGTTTTTTTTTTTTTTTCATTACTCAACACCAGATATTATCTATTTGTTTA
>SJYX01024747.1:23219-41499 GCA_006410675.1 Oreotragus oreotragus | reverse complement strand
GAACAACTGAAGCGACTTAGCAGCAGCAGCAAAAATCCACGATCTTGAATTCCTCTGAAGAGACCTAAACAACTGAGGTAAATCCAGTGATAGAAATAATCTTGCTAAAGAAAAGAAATACCTCCTTGTTTTCCTGGAAAAGGAAGAAAAAATATTCCAAGCTGAATCTGTTTTTTTCAAATTATCAGTAATTAACATTCACTTGGAGATTCACATCATAAACTCTAGGCACAGAAAGAAACAACACATATAAAATATTTTCCCCTCAAGTGAAATTTTAAAATTTGAAGTATATCAGCCCTAGTTAAAAATATATTACACATCTTATTTTGAAGAATGTATACATCAGGTCATATAATTAGATGAGATAAAGTAATATAAAGAGTTATTTTTATGAATTCATTATATATTTTCTTCAACAGAGCTGAATTATTTTCAATATTCCTATAGTCTTGAAGAACTGATTAATCAACTTATAGTAAACACAGAGAAACACAACTAACTTACTCATATACTAAAAATGATGTTCACATTCTGTAGTTTAGGATAAGTACACTGCTTACTTCATGCACTGAGTTTTTAAGGATCTTTTGCTAAAAACAATGCCAATTGGTTACCCAGAATTACTTTTTATAGCTCTCCTCAATTGAAATGTGGATATTACGTTATCACAATTCTCTTAAGGATCAATGTAAAACTGGTAGACTGTCTTAATCACAGAAATGTCACTTTCTGTTTCCTTAGTTCAGAAATAAAGAAGCATTATCTAAAGAAAGATGACTAGTATGTCTCTGACAATACTCCAAATTGTGAGAAACTATATAATTAACGTGTAGACTCCAGAGATTCATCGGTAAAGAATGCCAACATCATCGTTCTGGTTCTGTAGTATGTGTCATTTGTAGGAGCCATGAATGGGTGTGGCTCCCTGGCTGATACACCTACTTCTTCAACAGAGACAGAGAAAGTTTCTAGTTGCCTGATTTCTGCTACATTATTCTCAATTATTTCACAACTGATACTTCTAGAGATGGATTCTGAGAGTAAATCCATGTAATACTTTATTATATTTTTTAAAAATCTGAGGTTAAGTTAGAGTCCCTCCTCTGTCTTCCTCGATCATAATAGCTAAGGGATTTGAAGCTTGTTAGCTGTTGGCAACTACATTTCCTTCTATAGAGGTAAAGCAATTCATCGTGCAATAAAAAGACAAGAGACCTACAAAATGAGCAATGGAGGCAATGCAGAGTTGTGGATCCCTTGTGTCTGGTTAAACTTGAAGCCCAGATGAACTCTGTACTTTTAGCAGTTTAATTTTACGAGATAGTTTAGTATATTTTAAATCAATATACCTATTTTTGACTAATTTGAGTTATATTTTTATCATTTATGATTAAATAAGTTGTTTTTAATATTATTGGACTTGTTATTTATCTGATCACATCCAAAAGTACAATTGCCAAGTATAAGTACCACCAAGAAAAGGATTTGAAGTGAAAAGAAATAAAACCAATTTTCTCAAACATGAAAATCCCTTACAGTCTTAATCAACAATCATAACAGAAACTGAAACTAACAGCTACTAAAATAAGTGATAAAAACAATCAAGAAACTGGCATATGTAAACAGGTAAAAGTGTAAGACACTTCAAAAAAAGATGAAGATCAAGATGGGGAATAATTAATAATTTTAACACTTTTAAAGAGTATATGTTTCTGTTAGCACATTTAATACATGGAGTGCAAAAACTTAACCACACTAAGAAAAAAAATTAGAACTAAATCCATTATGCATTAAAGTAAGTAGATGGTATAGGCTATGTTGTCATTAAGACGTATATATTCTGCTCTTAAGAATAGGGGATTTTAAAAGTGCAGAGAAACTTCCAAGAAAATTAAAAGGATTCTCCATATCTGAAGTGTAACTTCCATCCCTTATAGCTCCTTTTATTCTTTCAATTATGAACCTAAACTGATTCACTGTTTGTTTACTATGAAAGGTGGAGTAGGCAAAGCTTCACATAGGAGGCAAAACCTCAAGCTGCTTTTATCCTCCAGTAGATGTAGTCAACACTTACTGTGGCCATACATCCATCTCAGCTCTTAGTCATTGCATGGCAATGATCTATTTGTTCTTCTTATTCTCCATCAGACAGAGAAAAACTGGAGGACAATGACCAAGTTGCATTCATCTTTAAATTCTCAATAGTAAGCAGACTGTGTGCCACATTGTAGGTGCCCAGCAAATTTTGGCCAAATTGAGAAAAATGGTGCCACCACTCCCACAGCATTCTCTATAACTCTCTGCTATAGTCCCTAATATACTATATTATAATTTATTTTCTGTGAATTTAATAAGATAAGATTTGCCATTTTATTCATGTTTTTGATGTTTATTGTCTACTACTTAGTAAGTATTTAAAATATTGTTGCATGTATGAGTGAAATCAATGAATGTGTAGACAAATTACTGAATAATAAATATGGTGAAATGAAGGAAAATTATTATTGACCTTTGGGGCATGAAAAATGAGAGGCTGGCTGGGGGTAGTAGATGAGGCATATCTTGTTGGAAAAATACTCAGTTTGAGATGCAATAGGAAATCCAAATGGTCAGAAAATCTAACTAAGAATCATTTGTCCTCTATCCCCTGTGGTTCAATTGTATTGTGAAATAGTTTTTCTCTGTAACTTTACTTATGTGATTCATCCACCTGGAATAACCCTACTTTCTCATCTCTCTTTTTTTTACTCAAAGTCCTCTTTGTGCTTCAAGAACATATTCAGATTCCATATCCTTCCAAACATCACCCCAGTACTGCCCAATGGCATGCAGTTCTCTTTATTTTGGATTACTTTATATTTCAGATGGGCATTTTTGGTATCACTTAGCACTGTCCACCCTGTATTATCATGTTTATTTGTTCAAGTCCTGTCTTCTTCAGTACATTTAGATGTCTTGAAAAGCAGGGATAAGTTTTTAATTCTATTTGCAAGTTCTAGACTCTTCACACAAGGAATGTATATCATTTATGTATATTGCATACCACACAATAGCATACGTACTCAATCCTGTCTGACTCTTTTGCCACCCCATGGACTGTAGCCCACCAGGCTCCTCTGTCCATGGACTTTTCCAGGCAAGAACACTGAAGTGGGTTGCCTTCCTTCTCCGGGGGATCTTTATGACACAGGGATCGATTCTGCGTCTCCTGTGTCTCCTACATTAGCAGGTGAATTCTTTACAACTGAGCCACCTGGGAAGCCCATACCATACAATATACCATGCTAATAGTGGTTTCAGCTAAAGCTGAAACTCCAGTACTTTGGCCACCTCATGAGAAGAGTTGACTCATTGGAAAAGACTCTGATGCTGGGAGGGATTGGGGGCAGGAGGAGAAGGGGACGACAGAGGATGAGATGGTTGGATGGCATCACTGACTCAATGGACGTGAGTTTGAGTGAACTCTAGGAGTTGGTGATGGACAGGGAGGCCTGGCGTGCTGCGATTTATGGGGTCGCAAAGAGTTGGATATGACTGAGCGACTGAACTGAACTGAACAGTGGTTAGAAACATACAACTAGAGATTATGCAAAAAGTCAACAATGTAGGCACATTAAAAACTATATTTCTGTATTATATCTATTAGAATAAATATAATAGATAAATATGTGTAGAAATATTTCAGTTTTAGGAAGTGGTTTGGAAGAATCAAAACTGGTAACACAGATAATATAACTTTTACAATATATCCATTTTTAAGATATACGGAGTCAAACTTATTTTCTTCTTTTTAGCTCAGGACAGGACTTAATTCTGTATGTACATGTACTGCTGACCAGGATCTCAGAGCAATATAAGGCTTGAAAATGTTGCACATTCATGGGGTTTGCATAAATTACTTTCTAGTTATATTTTTCCTCTTTTTGTTCCCAAATGGTTTATCAAGCTTGGGAGAAAATATTATGCATAATTGCTACACCTTAGATTGCAATATACTATAGAAAACTAATCATAGATATTTATAGCCTACATAAACTCTGTTTGCCCATCCATGGCAAGCATTTAATAAAGCTAGTTCATCTGGAAAGGAAGTTAAATTAAATAATCCAAAATGAATGTGATGCATATTCACAAAAATGTGGTGTTTAGATTGAGCTAACAAAAAGGAAGTCAGGCCCCACCAAAGATGGACAAGCTGGAATTCAGTTATTCTATCTACATTATACATTAAGCCTTCACCCTAACTTTTGTGTCCATTCTTTTTAGACATTATGCCTAGGTCCATTTTTATTAAATCCTTTAAAATCCAATACATCTCTGTTATATACTGGATAAATACTATTAAAAAAGTCATCCTCTGGCTGTTGTACACAAATCTAAAAACTATATAAGAATATTCAAATGAAACTTTTAAGGTAAATTTCATTATCTTAATATGAGGGGAAAAATAGGGAAACTAATACAATAATAAGAAGAACAAACATTTCTCAGACACTCACTATGTGCCAAACACTGTACTAATCTATTTGAGTTTCCTCATTTAATTTTTATTTCCAAATAACAAGAAAGGAATATGCATAGCCCTTTACTATAAATGGGAAAGAGGCCCAGAGAGGTAAGGTAACTTGCCATGGCCATGTAGCCAGGGCAAATTAACCCACATCCAAATTCAGAAGCTTGGGCTGATCTTATAAACTGTACTTTGAACCACCACTATTAGTATAAATCAACTGATGTTCTTCCATGCACAACTCTCCAGGACTTTCTCTTTAGACTTCACAACTACTAGCCTCAATGACTGACTCTTTCCCCAGGTATTCCTATATTTTACTCCCTCATTTCATTCAGAGCTGTGCCCAATATATCATCTAAAAAAAGCATCCCTTGCTACTCTATCTTTTAGCCTGCCTTTTTTTTTCATAGTTTTTTTTTTTTTTTTATTACTCAACACCAGATATTATCTATTTGTTTAATAGATGTTCTTTCACTGCTCCATAAGAATCTTGGATACAGAGAATGGTTGTTTTAAAACACTGTGGGAACTCAATAAATATTTGTTAGATGAAGAAACTTATGAATTGATGTTAGATAATAAGTAGATGAGTATTAATATTGAGCACAGTACCTGGCACAATGAAAGCATTCAACAGAGGTTGGTTCAAGCTCCATAAGAATCTTGGATACAGAGAATGGTTGTTTTAAAACACTGTGGGAACTCAATAAATATTTGTTAGATGAAGAAACTTATGAATTGATGTTAGATAATAAGTAGATGAGTATTAATATTGAGCACAGTACCTGGCACAATGAAAGCATTCAACAGAGGTTGGTTCATTTAAAATATATATATATATATAGTAACAATAATTGTCAATATCAAAAGAGATACAATGAAATATATTAAAATGTAAATAAAAATCCACTGTGGAGAACGAAATGGCAACCCACTCCAGTATTATTGCCTAGAGAATCCCATGGACAGAGGAGCCTGGTGGGCTGCTGTCCATACGGTCACACAATGGCAACCCACTCTAGTGTTCTTGCCTGGAGAATCCCAGGGAAGGGGGAGCCTGGTGAGCTGCCGTCTATGGGGTCACACAGAGTCAGAACAACTGAAGCGACTTAGCAGCAGCAGCAAAAATCCACGATCTTGAATTCCTCTGAAGAGACCTAAACAACTGAGGTAAATCCAGTGATAGAAATAATCTTGCTAAAGAAAAGAAATACCTCCTTGTTTTCCTGGAAAAGGAAGAAAAAATATTCCAAGCTGAATCTGTTTTTTTCAAATTATCAGTAATTAACATTCACTTGGAGATTCACATCATAAACTCTAGGCACAGAAAGAAACAACACATATAAAATATTTTCCCCTCAAGTGAAATTTTAAAATTTGAAGTATATCAGCCCTAGTTAAAAATATATTACACATCTTATTTTGAAGAATGTATACATCAGGTCATATAATTAGATGAGATAAAGTAATATAAAGAGTTATTTTTATGAATTCATTATATATTTTCTTCAACAGAGCTGAATTATTTTCAATATTCCTATAGTCTTGAAGAACTGATTAATCAACTTATAGTAAACACAGAGAAACACAACTAACTTACTCATATACTAAAAATGATGTTCACATTCTGTAGTTTAGGATAAGTACACTGCTTACTTCATGCACTGAGTTTTTAAGGATCTTTTGCTAAAAACAATGCCAATTGGTTACCCAGAATTACTTTTTATAGCTCTCCTCAATTGAAATGTGGATATTACGTTATCACAATTCTCTTAAGGATCAATGTAAAACTGGTAGACTGTCTTAATCACAGAAATGTCACTTTCTGTTTCCTTAGTTCAGAAATAAAGAAGCATTATCTAAAGAAAGATGACTAGTATGTCTCTGACAATACTCCAAATTGTGAGAAACTATATAATTAACGTGTAGACTCCAGAGATTCATCGGTAAAGAATGCCAACATCATCGTTCTGGTTCTGTAGTATGTGTCATTTGTAGGAGCCATGAATGGGTGTGGCTCCCTGGCTGATACACCTACTTCTTCAACAGAGACAGAGAAAGTTTCTAGTTGCCTGATTTCTGCTACATTATTCTCAATTATTTCACAACTGATACTTCTAGAGATGGATTCTGAGAGTAAATCCATGTAATACTTTATTATATTTTTTAAAAATCTGAGGTTAAGTTAGAGTCCCTCCTCTGTCTTCCTCGATCATAATAGCTAAGGGATTTGAAGCTTGTTAGCTGTTGGCAACTACATTTCCTTCTATAGAGGTAAAGCAATTCATCGTGCAATAAAAAGACAAGAGACCTACAAAATGAGCAATGGAGGCAATGCAGAGTTGTGGATCCCTTGTGTCTGGTTAAACTTGAAGCCCAGATGAACTCTGTACTTTTAGCAGTTTAATTTTACGAGATAGTTTAGTATATTTTAAATCAATATACCTATTTTTGACTAATTTGAGTTATATTTTTATCATTTATGATTAAATAAGTTGTTTTTAATATTATTGGACTTGTTATTTATCTGATCACATCCAAAAGTACAATTGCCAAGTATAAGTACCACCAAGAAAAGGATTTGAAGTGAAAAGAAATAAAACCAATTTTCTCAAACATGAAAATCCCTTACAGTCTTAATCAACAATCATAACAGAAACTGAAACTAACAGCTACTAAAATAAGTGATAAAAACAATCAAGAAACTGGCATATGTAAACAGGTAAAAGTGTAAGACACTTCAAAAAAAGATGAAGATCAAGATGGGGAATAATTAATAATTTTAACACTTTTAAAGAGTATATGTTTCTGTTAGCACATTTAATACATGGAGTGCAAAAACTTAACCACACTAAGAAAAAAAATTAGAACTAAATCCATTATGCATTAAAGTAAGTAGATGGTATAGGCTATGTTGTCATTAAGACGTATATATTCTGCTCTTAAGAATAGGGGATTTTAAAAGTGCAGAGAAACTTCCAAGAAAATTAAAAGGATTCTCCATATCTGAAGTGTAACTTCCATCCCTTATAGCTCCTTTTATTCTTTCAATTATGAACCTAAACTGATTCACTGTTTGTTTACTATGAAAGGTGGAGTAGGCAAAGCTTCACATAGGAGGCAAAACCTCAAGCTGCTTTTATCCTCCAGTAGATGTAGTCAACACTTACTGTGGCCATACATCCATCTCAGCTCTTAGTCATTGCATGGCAATGATCTATTTGTTCTTCTTATTCTCCATCAGACAGAGAAAAACTGGAGGACAATGACCAAGTTGCATTCATCTTTAAATTCTCAGTAGTAAGCAGACTGTGTGCCACATTGTAGGTGCCCAGCAAATTTTGGCCAAATTGAGAAAAATGGTGCCACCACTCCCACAGCATTCTCTATAACTCTCTGCTATAGTCCCTAAATTACTATATTATAATTTATTTTCTGTGAATTTAATAAGATAAGATTTGCCATTTTATTCATGTTTTTGATGTTTATTGTCTACTACTTAGTAAGTATTTAAAATATTGTTGCATGTATGAGTGAAATCAATGAATGTGTAGACAAATTACTGAATAATAAATATGGTGAAATGAAGGAAAATTATTATTGACCTTTGGGGCATGAAAAATGAGAGGCTGGCTGGGGGTAGTAGATGAGGCATATCTTGTTGGAAAAATACTCAGTTTGAGATGCAATAGGAAATCCAAATGGTCAGAAAATCTAACTAAGAATCATTTGTCCTCTATCCCCTGTGGTTCAATTGTATTGTGAAATAGTTTTTCTCTGTAACTTTACTTATGTGATTCATCCACCTGGAATAACCCTACTTTCTCATCTCTCTTTTTTTTACTCAAAGTCCTCTTTGTGCTTCAAGAACATATTCAGATTCCATATCCTTCCAAACATCACCCCAGTACTGCCCAATGGCATGCAGTTCTCTTTATTTTGGATTACTTTATATTTCAGATGGGCATTTTTGGTATCACTTAGCACTGTCCACCCTGTATTATCATGTTTATTTGTTCAAGTCCTGTCTTCTTCAGTACATTTAGATGTCTTGAAAAGCAGGGATAAGTTTTTAATTCTATTTGCAAGTTCTAGACTCTTCACACAAGGAATGTATATCATTTATGTATATTGCATACCACACAATAGCATACGTACTCAATCCTGTCTGACTCTTTTGCCACCCCATGGACTGTAGCCCACCAGGCTCCTCTGTCCATGGACTTTTCCAGGCAAGAACACTGAAGTGGGTTGCCTTCCTTCTCCGGGGGATCTTTATGACACAGGGATCGATTCTGCGTCTCCTGTGTCTCCTACATTAGCAGGTGAATTCTTTACAACTGAGCCACCTGGGAAGCCCATACCATACAATATACCATGCTAATAGTGGTTTCAGCTAAAGCTGAAACTCCAGTACTTTGGCCACCTCATGAGAAGAGTTGACTCATTGGAAAAGACTCTGATGCTGGGAGGGATTGGGGGCAGGAGGAGAAGGGGACGACAGAGGATGAGATGGTTGGATGGCATCACTGACTCAATGGACGTGAGTTTGAGTGAACTCTAGGAGTTGGTGATGGACAGGGAGGCCTGGCGTGCTGCGATTTATGGGGTCGCAAAGAGTTGGATATGACTGAGCGACTGAACTGAACTGAACAGTGGTTAGAAACATACAACTAGAGATTATGCAAAAAGTCAACAATGTAGGCACATTAAAAACTATATTTCTGTATTATATCTATTAGAATAAATATAATAGATAAATATGTGTAGAAATATTTCAGTTTTAGGAAGTGGTTTGGAAGAATCAAAACTGGTAACACAGATAATATAACTTTTACAATATATCCATTTTTAAGATATACGGAGTCAAACTTATTTTCTTCTTTTTAGCTCAGGACAGGACTTAATTCTGTATGTACATGTACTGCTGACCAGGATCTCAGAGCAATATAAGGCTTGAAAATGTTGCACATTCATGGGGTTTGCATAAATTACTTTCTAGTTATATTTTTCCTCTTTTTGTTCCCAAATGGTTTATCAAGCTTGGGAGAAAATATTATGCATAATTGCTACACCTTAGATTGCAATATACTATAGAAAACTAATCATAGATATTTATAGCCTACATAAACTCTGTTTGCCCATCCATGGCAAGCATTTAATAAAGCTAGTTCATCTGGAAAGGAAGTTAAATTAAATAATCCAAAATGAATGTGATGCATATTCACAAAAATGTGGTGTTTAGACTGAGCTAACAAAAAGGAAGTCAGGCCCCACCAAAGATGGACAAGCTGGAATTCAGTTATTCTATCTACATTATACATTAAGCCTTCACCCTAACTTTTGTGTCCATTCTTTTTAGACATTATGCCTAGGTCCATTTTTATTAAATCCTTTAAAATCCAATACATCTCTGTTATATACTGGATAAATACTATTAAAAAAGTCATCCTCTGGCTGTTGTACACAAATCTAAAAACTATATAAGAATATTCAAATGAAACTTTTAAGGTAAATTTCATTATCTTAATATGAGGGGAAAATTAATTGAGGCGTAGATATGTATTCAAACTAAAGGACGGATGGTAAAGTCAAGTCTGGTATTTTCTGTCTTGAAGAAAAGCATACTGTTGTAATCATTTGTAAAAAGGAAAAGAAAAGCCCCGGGGCATTTAGCTGATCATTTTCCACTATGCAAACTGAAGACTCACCCAAGAGCAGAAAATAGCAGTGGCAGGCAGGGCTATTTTGACTCATGAATAGGTTATCTGACGAGGATACAGTCCATATCTCTTATCAGCAATTCTAAAATTCAAATAGCTGTGAACATCAAAAATATTTTAAAAACTCATTGGTATCAAAAGCTCTCTTGACATGATAGAAACTGATACATAGTCTTTTCCTTTTTGTGTGAATAGCCACACATTTTGCTAAGGATACACTAATGGTGATATTGAGTTCAGTTCAGTTGCTCCTTCGTGTCTGACTCCTTGCGACCCCATGGACTGCAGCACGCCAGGCTTCCCTGTCCATCACCAACTCCTGGAGCTTGCTCAAACTCATGTCCATTGGGTTGGTGATGCCATCCAGCCATCTCATCCTCTGCCATCCCCTTCTCCTCCTGCCTTCAGTCTTTCCCAGCATCAGGGTCTTTTCTAATGAGTCAGTTCTTTGCATCAGATAGCCAAAGTATTGGAGCTTCAGCTTCAGTATCAGTCCTTCTAATGGATATTCAGGACTGATTTCCTTTAGAATTGAGTGGTTTGATCTCTTTGCAGTTCAAGAGACTCTCAAAGTTATCCAATACCACAGTTCAAAAGCCATAATTCTTCAGTGCTCAGCCTTCTTAGTGGTCAAACTCTCACATCCATACATGACTGTTGGAAAAACCATAGCTTTGAATATACAGACCTTTGCTGGCAAAGGATTGTCTCTGTTTTTTAACATGCTGCCTAGGTGGTTCATGGGCTTCCCTGGTGACTCAGCTGGTAAAGAATCTGCCTGCATTAAGGGAGACCTGGGTTTGATCCCTGGGTTGGGAGGATCCCCTGGAAAAGGGAACAGTTACCCATTCCAGTATTCTGCCCTGGAGAAGTCCATGGACTGTATAGTCCATGAAATTGCAAAGAGTCAGACAGGACTGAGTGACTTTCACTTCCATTTTCTTTTAGGTTGGTCATAGCTTTTCTTCCAAGGAGCAAGTGTCTTTTAATTTCATGGCTGCAGTTACCATCTGCAGTGATTTTGGAGCCCAAAAGAATAAAGTCTCACACTGTTTCCATTGTTTCCCCATCTATTTGCCATGAAGTGATGGGACCAGATGCCATGAGGGGTCTGGGACCAGATCTTAGATTTTTTAATATTGAGCTTTAAACCAGCTTTTTCACTCCTCTTTACTTGCATTAATAAGCTCTTTCGTTCCTCTTTGCTTTCTGCCATAAGGGTGATATAATCTCCATATCTGAGGTTATTGATATTTCTCCCAGCAATCTTGATTCCACCTTGTGCTTCATCCAGCCCAGAATTTCATATGATGTACTCTGCATATAAACTAAATAAGTAGGGTGATAATATACAGCCTTGATGTAGTCCTTTCCCAATTTGGAACCAGTCTGTTGTTCCATGTCTAGTTCTAACTGTTGCTTCTTGAGCAACGGGCTTAAGAGGCTTCTCATCTCCTGAAGAATTTTCCACAGTCTTTATGATCCACACAGTCAAAGGCTTTAACGTAGTTCATGAAGCAGAAGTAGATGTTCTTCTGGAATTTTCTTGCTTTTTCTATGTTCCAACGGATGTTGGGAATTTAATCTCTGGTATCTGTGCCTTTTCTAAATGCAGCTTGAACATCTGAAAGTTCTCAGTTCGCATACTGTTGAAGCCCTGTTTGGAAAATTTTGAGCATTACTTTGCTAACATGTGAGATGAGTGCAACTGTATGGTAGCTTGAACATTCTTTGGCATTGCCGTTCTTGGGAATGGAATGAAAACTGACCTTTTCCAATCCTATGGTCACTGCTGAATTTTCCAAATTTGCTGGCATCTTGAGTGCAGTGTTTTCAAAGCATCATCTTTGAGGCTTTGAAATAGCTTAGCTGGAATTCCATCACCTCCACTAGCTTTGTTTGCAGTGATGCTTCCCAAGGCCCACTTGACTCTTTATTCCAGGATTCCTGGCTCTAGGTGAGTGGTCACACCATCGTGGTTATCTGGATCATTAAGATCTTTTTTGTATAGTACTTTTATGGGTATTCTTGCCACCTCTTCTTAATATCTTCTGCTTCTGTTTGGTCCCTACCATTTCTGTCCTTTATTGTGTCCATCTTTGCATGAAATATTCACTTGGTGTCTCTCATTTTCTTGAAGAGATCTCTAGACTTTTCCATTCTATTGTTTTCCTCAGTTTCTTTACACTGATCACTGAGGAAGGCTTTCTCATCTCTCCTTCCTATTCTTTGGAACTCTGCATTCAGATGGATATGTCTTTCCTTTTCTCCTTTGCCTTTCACTTCTCTTCTTTCCTCAGATATTTGTGAGGCCTTCTCAGACAACCATTTTGCCTTTTTGCATTACTTTTTCTTGGGGATGGTCTCTATTACTGCCTCCTATACAATGTCACGAATCTCTGTCCATAGTTCTTCAGGCACTCTATCTATCAGGTCTAATGCCTTGAATCTATTTGTCACTTCCACTGTATAATCATAAGGGATTTAATTTAGGTCATAGCTGAATGGTCTATGAATGGTCTAGTGTTTTTCCCTACATTCTTCAACTTACATCTAAATTTTGCAATAAGGAATTCATGATCTGAGCCATAGTCAGCTCCCAGTCTTGATTTTGCTGACTGTACAGAGCTTTCCCATTTTCAGCTGAAAGAATATAATCAATTTGATTTTGTTATTGACCACTTTCTTGGGTTCCAAAGTCACTGCAGATTGTGACTGCAGCCATGAAATTAAAAGATGCTTGTCCTTGGAAGAAAAGCTATGAGAAACCTAGACAGCATATTAAAAAGCAGAGACATTACTTTGCTGACAAAGGTCCACATAGTCAAAACTATGGTGTTTCCAGTAATCAGGTATGTATGTGAGTTGGACCATAAAGAAAGTTGAGTCTGAAGAATTTATGCTTTTGAACTATGGTATTGGAGAAGATTCTTGAGAACCTTGGACTGCAAGGAGAGCAAACCAGTCAATTCTAAAGGAAATCAGTCCTGAATATTCATTGGGAGGACAGATGCTGAAGGTGAAGCTCCGATACTTGGGACACCTAATGAGAAGAACTGACTCACTGGAAAAGACCCTGATGCTGANTTCTCCTTTGCCTTTCACTTCTCTTCTTTCCTCAGATATTTGTGGGGCCTTCTCAGACAACCATTTTGCCTTTTTGCATTACTTTTTCTTGGGGATGGTCTCTATTACTGCCTCCTATACAATGTCACGAATCTCTGTCCATAGTTCTTCAGGCACTCTATCTATCAGGTCTAATGCCTTGAATCTATTTGTCACTTCCACTGTATAATCATAAGGGATTTAATTTAGGTCATAGCTGAATGGTCTATGAATGGTCTAGTGTTTTTCCCTACATTCTTCAACTTACATCTAAATTTTGCAATAAGGAATTCATGATCTGAGCCATAGTCAGCTCCCAGTCTTGATTTTGCTGACTGTACAGAGCTTTCCCATTTTCAGCTGAAAGAATATAATCAATTTGATTTTGTTATTGACCACTTTCTTGGGTTCCAAAGTCGCTGCAGATTGTGACTGCAGCCATGAAATTAAAAGATGCTTGTCCTTGGAAGAAAAGCTATGAGAAACCTAGACAGCATATTAAAAAGCAGAGACATTACTTTGCTGACAAAGGTCCACATAGTCAAAACTATGGTGTTTCCGGTAATCAGGTATGTATGTGAGTTGGACCATAAAGAAAGTTGAGTCTGAAGAATTTATGCTTTTGAACTATGGTATTGGAGAAGATTCTTGAGAACCTTGGACTGCAAGGAGAGCAAACCAGTCAATTCTAAAGGAAATCAGTCCTGAATATTCATTGGGAGGACTGATGCTGAAGGTGAAGCTCCGATACTTGGGACACCTAATGAGAAGAACTGACTCACTGGAAAAGACCCTGATGCTGAACAAGATTGAATGAAGGAGGAGAAGGGGATGACAGAGGATGAGATGTTTGAATGACATCACCGACTTGATGGGCATGAGTTTCAGCAAGCTTCGGGAAGCCTGGTGTGCTGCAGTCAATGGGAGTACAAAGAGTTGGACACGACTGAGCAACTGAACCGAACTGTACTGACTGAACTGATAATCTGGTGATCTGTTAGATCGTCTGGTGATCATGTTAGGGTGATCTGTTCTGTTGTTGGAAGAGGGTGTTTGCTGTCACCAGTGTGTTCTCTTGGCAAAAGTCTGTTACCCTTTTCCCTGTTTCATGTTTCACTCCAAGGTCAAACTTACATGTTACTCAGGGTATTTCATGATTTCCTATTTCTGCCTTCCAGTCCACTATGATGAAAAGGAGATCTTTTTTTGATGTTATTTCTAGAAGGTCTTGTAGGTCTTCATGGGCAAATTTAATTCAGATGAGTGTTCCATCTACTACTGTGGGCAAGAATCCCTTAGAATAAATGAAGTCGCCCTCATAGTCAACAAAAGAGTCCAAAATGCAATGCTTGGGTGTAATCTCAGAAATAACAGAATAATCTCTGTTCATTTCCAAGGCAAACCATTCAACATCACAGTAATACAAATGTATGCTCCAACCACTAATGCCAAAAAAGCTGAAGTTAAGTGGTTCTATGGTGGTGTTATCAGAGAAGGCAATGGCACCCCACTCCAGTACTCCTGCCTGGAAAATCCTTTCAACAGAGGAGCCTGGAAGGCTGCAGCCATAGGGTTGCTGAGGGTCAGACACGACTGAGTGGCTTCACTTTCACTTTTCTCTTTCATGCATAGGAGAAGGACATGGCAACCCACTCCAGTGTTCTTGCCGGGAGAATCCCAGGGAGGGCGGAGCCTGATGGGCTGCCGTCTATGGGATCACACAGAGTCGGACACGACTGAAGTGACTTAGCAGCATGGTGGTGTTATACATGGTTCTTTTTTTCTCCCCCTAAAATCAAAAACTTTCAAATTCNCTCTTTCATGCATAGGAGAAGGACATGGCAACCCACTCCAGTGTTCTTGCCGGGAGAATCCCAGGGAGGGCGGAGCCTGATGGGCTGCCGTCTATGGGATCACACAGAGTCGGACACGACTGAAGTGACTTAGCAGCATGGTGGTGTTATACATGGTTCTTTTTTTCTCCCCCTAAAATCAAAAACTTTCAAATTCTGAAATACATAAGCCCCTAGGGCTCCAGATAAGGGATTTCAGATGAGATGAACTCAATTTCCCCTCTCAAACCTAGAACATCTTCTCCATCTTCACTCCAGCCCATACATAGACTCAAGTTTCTATCTGCATTCAGTGATTTGAAAAGAGGTTTTGTTTTTTTTTTTTTTTTAGACAGGGTTTTGAAAAGGGAAAGGAATTAGAAACATAAAGAAACATACTTTTGCCTTTTTTTTCCTACTCTGCTCAAATGAGATTTGACCATGTATATTTAGAAGGGTATGAACCAGAAGTCGAAAAAAAAATTTTTTTTCTGAGTTATTGAGAATTTCCAAAGCAGATCCCTTTCAGGATTCCTGTGATATTGTGAGATGTGTATCAGAGAAGCAAGTATCCTCATCACTTCTGGCTGACACTATGAACACTGCAATGTTGGAAGCGTAAGGAAACAGGACTCATGACATGACAACTGGTGTTTGCTTCATAAGATCCATGAGCAGTTGCAGCCACTGATTTGGAAGAGATTTGCCTTTAATGACTCAAAAAGCATTAAATGTTAACACATGAATTCTAGAGCAGGCAAATAATATTACAGACATAAATTGGTGATGCATATGTAATTATGAGTCACGTGCATACATGCCTTTCCAGAATCCAAAAAATAAGTAGGAACATTTTTAAGGGAGCTAAGTTCTTGAAAATGCATGGGACTCAGAGCCATTCTAATAGGGACACAAGCATAGAATACGCAGTGTTAAGGTCATGTAACATTTCGGTTTGGTAGTTTGGAGTTTTGTTTGTTCATTTTACAATCAATAAACAGCTGATAAAACTATAATAATGGCAACATGCGAAGATCACCAATATCCTCAAATACCACAAAACTCTCATTTTCCTTATTAGCATTATTTTCTATATTTTTCAATTAAAATTTCCCACCTTCAACATTACTTGATTGTAAAAACTGCTGTCTTTGCCTCTAAAGTGCTGCTGCTGCGAAGTCACTTCAGTCGTGTCCGACTCTGTGTGACCCCATAGACGGCAGCCCACCAGGCTCCCCCATCCTGGGATTCTCCAGGCAAGAATACTGGAGTGGGTTGCCATTTCCTTTTCCAATGCATGAAAGAGAAAAGTGAAAGTGAAGTCGCTCAGTCTGTCCGACTGTTAGCGACCCCATGGACTGCAGCCCACCAGGCTACTCCATCCATTGGATTTTCCAGGCAAGAGTACTGGGGTGGGGTGCCATTGCCTTCCCCTGCCTCTAAAGTAACCGTGTCAAATGTACTCACTTCCAAATCCATTGGATACAAGCCAGGAATGTCTTCTTGATTTGCCTGTCATAGCTACATTTATTTTCATTGCCATATTTCAGGCATTTATTAGCTCAAACCTAACCTATGGCAGGAATCTCCTGTACTGTGCTGTGTTTAGACATTCAGTCATGTCTGACTCTTTGCAACCCCATGGACTGTAGCCCACAAGGTTTCTCTATCCGTATGGACTCTCCAGGCAAGAATACTGGGGTGGGTTGCCATGCCCTCCTCCAGGGGATCGTCCCAATCCAGGGATCGAACCCATGTCTCCCACACTGCAGATGGATTCTTCACCATCTGAACCATGAGGGAAGCCCAAGAATACTGGAGTGGTTAGCCTGTCCCTTCTCCAGGGGATCTTTCTGAGCCAGGGATCAAACCAGGCTCCGCTGCATGATAATCTCCTAAGCAAAGTCTGTACTTCAACTCTTTATCCCTCCAATTGTTTCTTCTAATGTCAGTGTTTTGTGATTAAAATCAGGTTTAATTAGTTACTTTCATTTCTTAAACTCTCTCACTGATTCTCTTTGTGAGGGGAAATATCTCAAATTCTCATCCTAGAGACTATGATCTTTCATATTCTGAACCTGATGCATATTCCCAATGTTATTCTTCTTATCTTTCACCCTATACTCCAAACAGATCAGGCACCACTCCCCATTGCTTAAATTTCCTATTTATTCTCCAACACTCATTGCTGTCTACCCTGGAATACACATCCGCTTTCCTAGCCCCCCAGTGGAATAAGTCCAGACCTACCAGTTCATTCCGTTTACATGGATTTATTTTCACTGTTGGCATTTTTATAAAATCAAAAGAAACTATCCCAACATAGACTCTCTTAAACAAAACGGTTCTTTGTTCTTCTAAGTAAGAAGGAAGTCGTTTTGTACTTATATTACAGACATCAGCAGAGACGGATCTCAGTTTAACTATTAATCACAACTGTTCCACCACTTTCTTGTCATGTGCTGAATACATTTTGATGGGTTCGGCATCTGGAATGCAGTTGAATTTTGGAACGCAGTCAGGAATGGGTGTTCAGAGCCTGGTGTTCTTATGGTGAGATGATCTATGGCTATAACGCTGGTGACTTCAACACTTTCTTGTGGTCAAATGTACAGTTTCTGCAGAACTGGAAGAACATTACTCACAATGATACTTGGCCATTTATAAGTTGTGTGGTTTAAACAAGTGAATCAATTACCTCTTCAATTGTTAGCAAGCAAGGAAGGAGTGAAGAAGTCATTTATTAAATGTACTTCAGGTAACAGCAAAGGTCTGAAATGGGATGCTCTCTTGAAAATATTACTTGTTGACAGATGGAGGCATAAGGAGCATTGGACTAAGCATATAAAAAACATTGTTTGTTTGTTTGCATAAGAAGAGAAGTATATCCCAGATGTTTACCTTGTGGAAGAAATGTCCCACACCTTGCCTTAGATGTGATGAGAGTCATTTTCAGAGTACAGAAAAAGTGTGTTTTTGCCATTGTAGGCATTCGAAGGCACTTAGAATGATAGATGCCAGGCTCTAGTTTTGTGGTGTGTGTTTGTATATGTGTGTAACATTTTTGTGTAAATGTTAAATATTTGGAATAGGTTATATGAATA
>SJYX01024747.1:11093-22704 GCA_006410675.1 Oreotragus oreotragus | reverse complement strand
TGAACCATGAGGGAAGCCCAAGAATACTGGAGTGGTTAGCCTGTCCCTTCTCCAGGGGATCTTTCTGAGCCAGGGATCAAACCAGGCTCCGCTGCATGATAATCTCCTAAGCAAAGTCTGTACTTCAACTCTTTATCCCTCCAATTGTTTCTTCTAATGTCAGTGTTTTGTGATTAAAATCAGGTTTAATTAGTTACTTTCATTTCTTAAACTCTCTCACTGATTCTCTTTGTGAGGGGAAATATCTCAAATTCTCATCCTAGAGACTATGATCTTTCATATTCTGAACCTGATGCATATTCCCAATGTTATTCTTCTTATCTTTCACCCTATACTCCAAACAGATCAGGCACCACTCCCCATTGCTTAAATTTCCTATTTATTCTCCAACACTCATTGCTGTCTACCCTGGAATACACATCCGCTTTCCTAGCCCCCCAGTGGAATAAGTCCAGACCTACCAGTTCATTCCGTTTACATGGATTTATTTTCACTGTTGGCATTTTTATAAAATCAAAAGAAACTATCCCAACATAGACTCTCTTAAACAAAACGGTTCTTTGTTCTTCTAAGTAAGAAGGAAGTCGTTTTGTACTTATATTACAGACATCAGCAGAGACGGATCTCAGTTTAACTATTAATCACAACTGTTCCACCACTTTCTTGTCATGTGCTGAATACATTTTGATGGGTTCAGCATCTGGAATGCAGTTGAATTTTGGAACGCAGTCAGGAATGGGTGTTCAGAGCCTGGTGTTCTTACGGTGAGATGATCTATGGCTATAACGCTGGTGACTTCAACACTTTCTTGTGGTCAAATGTACAGTTTCTGCAGAACTGGAAGAACATTACTCACAATGATACTTGGCCATTTATAAGTTGTGTGGTTTAAACAAGTGAATCAATTACCTCTTCAATTGTTAGCAAGCAAGGAAGGAGTGAAGAAGTCATTTATTAAATGTACTTCAGGTAACAGCAAAGGTCTGAAATGGGATGCTCTCTTGAAAATATTACTTGTTGACAGATGGAGGCATAAGGAGCATTGGACTAAGCATATAAAAAACATTGTTTGTTTGTTTGCATAAGAAGAGAAGTATATCCCAGATGTTTACCTTGTGGAAGAAATGTCCCACACTGTGCCTTAGATGTGATGAGAGTCATTTTCAGAGTACAGAAAAAGTGTGTTTTTGCCATTGTAGGCATTCGAAGGCACTTAGAATGATAGATGCCAGGCTCTAGTTTTGTGGTGTGTGTTTGTATATGTGTGTAACATTTTTGTGTAAATGTTAAATATTTGGAATAGGTTATATGAATAATTTTCAATAACCTTCCCCACTTATCTAATTTCTATTACATATAAGTCACATAATGTTATGTAGTCTTCTTTTTCCATGAATTGTTATGCCCCCTTCTCTATTTACTTGGCATCTTTACACAGTTCATTATGGTGCATATGTGGTCAGCAGGATCATATTATTCTTCTTCCAGTTTGCCTTTCTCTTTATAAATTAAAACTTTTATTCTTTTGAAAGTATTAGGAAATTAGCTTCTGTTCTTATTTTTATCCTTCTCTATTCATTACTTCTCCTCAAGAAAGAGGTAGACTTTAACAGGTGACTTTAAGGAAGGGACACATATGCATAACTTACCCATTCCCAAGCTCTTGCTTGCTTGAAAGTTTCTGTCTTCTATTTTCTATGTGATAATCAAATGTGGGTTAGAGCTAAAGGCTTGTCTTCTAGCTTAAAACCTGGGGCATCATATCTCTAACCCTGCTATTGAGACTCCTGCAACTGGTTAACTACCTACTTTGAAAACCTACCTCAGCAATTGTGGGTTACAAAATCAAGAGTTAGAGGAAGAATTTGAATCCAGCTGCTCTTGCAGTCCCAAACAGTTCTCCAGATCATGTGCACCAACAATAAAGTTAAAAATTATACTTAGGTATGCTATATTATCACAGATCTAAAAAAGACGGAATATTATATGTATCTTCTAAGTTTTTTTAATTTAGTTTCTAACTCCATTTTTAAAAATGTATATCCAAGACTGAATATTTTCTAAAGTGCAAAGAGTAAACCTATTAAAGTGTTTTTCACCTAACTTTATTGGTTCAATGATTGAATCTTCACCAAATGTTTAGTTTATTGCTAGAAAATACTAAACTGGAACCATTTTGAGTACTTTCATATTTCCTTAAACTTTTCTTTTTTAGTGTTCATTATTTCCTTAAATCATTCCTTTTTAAAATAACTTGTGATATCATATTCATTAATACAATTGTTTAGTTATATGCAATATATTCTTTGCATTCACTAAATCAGATGGACACTTATTTTGAATCCACACATACCACTTCAGCTTCAGTAATTACCATGACATGAACATTTGTATTTCATCTACATTCACTTCCCCTCTTCTCCTATTATTTTGAAGTGAATCTCAGAGAGCATATTTTAAAATTCATAAATTGTGTATCTTTAAAGTATTATTTTTAAATTAACCATAGTGCCATTCTTGTACACAAAGAGATAACTTTTAAATATTATGAAATATTTAGTCAGTGTTGAAACTGCCAATTTTCTCATAAATGCTGTTTATCTTGTCTTTTATATATGTTATTTTCTTGGTCAGTATCGCAAAAATGTTCACCTGTCTTGCTTCATCAATATGTCACTTATGTCCCATTAGTTTATAAGAATCTGTCCCCTGACCTTGATCCTTTTATAGCTGAGATTGCCAGTATATACTTTGCTGATTACATTCACATGGTAACTTTTTGTGTGTTCTCTTATTTTCCTGTTAACCACTCTCCAATATGCTAACCACCAGACCAGTTCAGTTCAGTTGACCAGTCGTGTCCGACTCTTTGAGACCCCATGGACTGCAGCACACCAGACTTCCCTGTCCATCACCAACTCCCAGAGTTTGCTCAAACTCATGTCCATCCAGTCCGTGAGGCCATCCAACCATCTCATCTCTGTCATCCCCTTCTCCTCCAGCCTTCAATCTTGCTGAGCATCAGGGTCTTTCCCAATGAGTCAGTTATTCACATCAGGTGGCAAAAGTATTGGAGCTTCAGCTTCCTTCCAATGAACATTGAGGGTTGATTCCCCTTAGGATTGACTGGTTGGATCTCCTTGCAGTCCAAGGGACACTCAAGAGTCTTCTCCAACACCACAGTTCAAAAGCATCAATTCTTCGGCACTCAGCCTTCTTCATAGTCCAACTCTCACATCCATACATGACCACTGGAAAAACCATAGCTCTGACGAGATGGACCTTTGTCAGCAAAGTAATGTCTCTTCTTTTCAGTATGCTGTCTAGGGTGGTCATAGCTTTTCTTCCAAGGAGCAAGTGTCTTTTAATTTCGTGGCTCCAGTCACCATCTGCAGTGATTTTGGACCAAGAAAAAAGAAAAAAAAAGTCTCTCACTATTTCCATTGTTTCCCCATCTATTTGCCATGAAGTGATGGGACCAGATCCCATGATCCTAGTCTTTTAAATGTTGAGCTTTAAGCCAACTTTTTCACTCTCCTTTTTCACTTTCATCAAGAGGCTCTTCAGTTCCTCTTCACTTTCTGCCATAAGGGCAATGGTGGATTAGTTGCTAAGTCATGTCTGACTCTTGCGATGGACTGTAGCCTCCCAGGCTCCTCTTTCCATAGGATTCTCCAGGCAACCATTTATTTCTCCAGGGAATCTTCCTGACCCAGGAATCGAACCTGGTCTCCTACATTGCAGGCAGATTCTTTACTGACTGAGCTATGAGGGAAGCCCTTATAATGGTGATATATGTATCTATTTAAAATAAACGTAAACATTCCCATAATGGTAAAAAGTTCTACTGAAGAGTGCTGATCTATAGGATTTATCAGACTTAGATTTGATTTTTTTTAATCAGTAGTTTTTTCAGAGTGAGGCTGTGTTCTTTCACAAGGAGCAATTTAACCTTTCATTTCTGTGGTGTTAGCAACCATCTAGGATCAATATCTAGTTGTTATTCATCAAGGGATGCAAAATGATTATATTCTAATTATGTCATTTCTCCACTTATGAACTGAAATTGTTATATAGAACGGAAATCATGCATATATACTCTAATACCAGTTATAACAGTTCATATAGAAAGAGTGGAATCACTGCTTGATTTTCTTTTTCTCTTCATTGGCTAGTTTACAGAATCATAGATTTGTAACTAGCATACTCCAGTTGCATATTTTTTGAAGGATAGAGAGAGAAGGGGATATTAACATTAGTTTCTGAATTTTAAATTGATATGATTTAATTCATTGATTTCTTTACTTGTATTAGTACTCCAAATGTCTACTTTGGCAACTTTTCAAGTTGGCTCCTGAGTCCCTTTTTTTCTTCCTGATTTTAGGGTTCTTCATAGCTTCTTATTTTCTGGTGTGACAAAATGTTGCAGTTTATCAAGCATATTCCATATCTAGATCTGAGACCAACTATTTCTCCAGGAAGCTCTGGCTATTTTTTATCCAGAAGTAATTTTGTTAGTCTATAATCTCAGTAGTAGGGGCTCATTGCTACCAGGTTTGACATTGCCCAGGTGTGTTCAGTGGACAGATTCAGGATTTTTTTTTTAAGAGAAAATACATTATGTAATCTTTAAATATGCATATCCATTCTTCTGTTTCCAATTGAATTCAGGACTGCAAGAATTTTATCTAACCTGTGCTACCTTATATATTTTCTTTTCCCCAGGCTAAGAAACCTAGTTGTCAAAGTTGTCAGTAACAGCAGAAACTATAAAATATATTTACTCATTTGCTTTGTCCTATGATGCAGCAAAACAGCTTCAAAAATCCATCTTCAAAATTATGATGAACAGTATTTGACAGAAAATGTTTAAAGATTTTTTTTTTTTGGTCCTTATATACTTTAAAGGCAACTTCAGTCTGCAATAAAATCATTGCATTTTAAAATTACTTGGAATAGTGAGTAAGAGAAAAGTGAAAGAAAAGTAGAGGATACTGGCCATTGTTCATTGAATGCTTATTACTAGCTGCATACTTCTCCAAGTTCTTTACATGGAATAATTCATAATTTGGAAAATAAACCTATGTAGTCAGTGCAATTTTAGATATAATGGAAATGAGGCAAAAGTTAATTTGATAACATTGAATATTATAGGGCTAGAAAATATCTCAGTAGGAGCTTGAATTCCAAGTCTAGAACTCACGCTCTTAACCAATTAATATCATCTAGGATTTATGAGAGGAAGTAGAACATGAAGTCCTTTAGAAAAGGAGAGTTCCTGGTAATATCTATGTAATTGATAGATCCTGTAAGGTCCACCCAAAATTTTGTTTCTGGGGCTATGAGTTTTATATATCTATAAATGATAGTTAGGTATATAGTATGTATATACGCTAACTATGCATATGCTAGTTTTGTATATAGTATGTATATATGCTAACTATTTCCTTACAACCAAATGATGTTACACTGAGACAAGTTAAAGGAATAATTTGTATTGTGATTGAGAGAGACCTATATTGTATCCTTACCTTGATATAGCTAGAGCACAGCTAAGCACATTTTATTCCAAAGAAAACCTCTGTTAAAAATGACTGAGACCCCTGTCCTGTCTGAAGTGAGCACTACAATATTTACATCTGTTTTTGATTAAAAAAAAACAAAACTTCAAATTTCATAAATACGATCTGGTCATTTCTTACATATAAAACATGATACACCAATAACTAAATAGTGATGAATGTAAGTTTTCAAGCTACATGAAAACTCAAGTCACTCCTCTTTTGAAAATCAAAAATGATTGTGTGCACTAGCTCTTTTGGGTAAATGTCTAGACTAGAGTGTCTTTGCTATAATATAATATATAGTATTAAACATAATTATCAAAATATATAAAACAATGATCAAGATAAACTTACTGAACTTCAGTTTCTGTATTAATAATCTTAAAATTAAGGTGTTTTCAAAATTAGAATATATTCTTATATATTGTGAGAACATGAAGTGAAGGCAAGTGAAAGGAGGAAAGGACTAAGAGATAAAAAGTTTGAAAAAAGTGGCTTCCTGAAAAACAATCAAATACTGCATGCTTATAATATGATAACTATGTGCAGTTGTTTTGTAGGTTACTTTATATTAAAGTAGAGACAAGAGGCACTTTGAGGAAGAATTCAAAGAACAATATACACATAGAGCAGAATGATCTAAATGGAAAGACTAGGCTCCGTTATCCCTCTATTTTATCTAGCATAAAGAGGAAGTGAGTGCTGTATAGTTCCTCTTTCATGCTCCAGGGGCGTCTCAGACTTGGATTTTACTTGGTGTGACTTCTCAGAGACTGATAGCTGTCTGTGAGCAGTGAATTCTCCAAGAAGACTTACTTATGCACATTACAATATAGTAATCAGAGCAAGCGCTCTCTTGATGAAAGGAAACTAGGAGTTGAGGATGGAGGGATGTCTAAAGTCAGAATCATAAATCAAAGGCTTAAAAACAAAGTGAAACAAAATATTCTTAACCTATACTTCTCCCTACTGGAAGCTTTAAAAAGGTAATCTACTATGTATTATTTTACCCAAAGGCCAAAGTAAAAGTCTACTGGTTCAAAAGTCAAACAAACAATATTTCCTTTATTTAAGATGAGATAAAGACCAATAAAAGATGTGGAGAAGGAAATGGCAACCCACTCCAGTAAATAAAGACCAATAAAACTGCCTCTAACTCCAAGTGGGGATGTCTTTTTTGTGTGTATCAAAAGGGCAAATATTCCTTTAACAAATGCTTTCATTGGAAAATTGTTAATGGGGCTATCATGAAGGGCTTATGTGATGATCCAGGAGATAATTGAGAAATTTGGGATGCTTGTTCTTTTCTATCAATCTGGCTTATGTTATTTCTGAGCCAAACTGTTGACCTTTTCTTACTTATTTTGTTAGGCTGTGGCACCTAAAGGATTACATATCCAAACAATTTTAGAGAAACTTTTCACTGTGAGAATAGTACAGGGCTTAAATTTATTGAATACTGCTGCATTTAACCTATTTAATTGGAACACATTAATTAGATCTAATTGCAAAGTTGTTTTAATTGGAAAATCAAGCATTGCACTGATATTGGTGTGCATGATTAAACAAAGTAACTGAGGTCACCAGTAGATTGTATAAGATTCATTCCTGTGATTGATTAAGTATGAAAGTTAATCAATTTAATTTATGTGATTGATGTTGATTCTTTCCTTTTGAAATTGCCTGTTTGTATCTTATTTTATCAAGATACTCTGGAATGTCAGCTAAACTACAGTAGCTCTTCAATTTGTTTGTTTTGGTATAATGATGTGTTTGTTTCTGATCTAAGTAATTTTAACATGGTCACTAATTAAGATTTTTCAAGTTACTAGAGATAAAATTAGATTTTCTATTAACAAAATTTAATTTTCCTGGGGAAATAATTCAAGCAACATGGGGAACTTAACCTATTAGTTCCATTAGTAGAGCTGATAGTTTATTGCCTTAAAACATATGCCACACAGCTCAGGAACAAAGGTGTCCCTGTTTTAATCATCTCCATGTCAAGGTTCTTTGCATTTCCCTATGACTATGATAATAATTGTAATAATAATGAGAAGATGGAGAACATTTATATAGTCCTTATTATGTGCTAGCCATTGTTTTAATTTTATTAAATATAACAAACCATCTAATAACATATTATATAAATGCATTGGTATCTGTGAATTTTCTTTTATGAAAGTCATAGTGGTAATATCTTCTTATATACTGGATGCTGTCTTCTGAACCATGGCAAACATACATTGTTAAGTCATAACAAGGTAATGTTATTCGCCTAGGTTGCACAGTTAGTAGGCACTTGATAAATTCTCATATATAACATTGACAAAATGTTATATATGACCTATCCATATGATTGAGTCTATACCTTGATTAGTCAGGGTCCTCCAGAGAAACAGAGCCAAAAGGAGATATCTCTACCTATATATCCTATATTTCTATGTCTCTATCTATCCACCTACAGATAAAATTATTTTAAGAATTTCTTTTAAGAATTAGCTCTTTTGATTTGGGTTGAGAGATGACAAGTCTGAAATTTGTAGAACAGGCTGGCGGGCTGAATATTCAGGCAGGAGATGGTGCCATAGTTTTGAATCTGAAATTGTGAGGTAGGCCACCGGAAAACTGGAAGCTTAGGCAAGAGTTGATGCTAGAGTGTTGGAAAATTTCTCCTTCTATAGGAAAATTTAAGTTTTGTTCTTAAGAACTTTAACGGATTACAGGAGGTCCATCTATATTATTGAGAGTGGTATACTTACTTACAGAAAACTGATTCTATTTTATTTATTTTTTTTAAACACAGTTGTATGTTTTATGTATTTATTTCTTGGTTTATTTTTTTTTTTAAAACTGGAGGATAATTGCTTTCTTGCCTTATCATACTGTTTATGAGTTTCTCGTGGCAACAATACTGGAGTGGTTGGTCATTCCCTCCTCCAATAGGAGAAGTAGAAGAGGGCAACAGAGGTTGAGATGGTTAGCTAGTATCATTGATGCAAAAGACATGAATCTGAGCAAACCCTGGGAGATAGTGAAGGACAGGGAAGCCTGGAGTGCTGCAGTCCACGGGGCCAAGAAGGGTCAGACATAATTTAGTGACTCAAAGGTGACAGCAGCAGCATTGCTTTACCGTGTTGTGCTAGTCTCTGCTGTACAACACAGGGAATGAGTTTCGTGTATACATACATCCCCTCCCACCTGAACCTGCCTCCCACTCCCCTCTTATCCCACCCATCTAGGTCATCACAGAGCACCAAGCCGAACTACCTGCTCTATACAACNATTGCTTTACCGTGTTGTGCTAGTCTCTGCTGTACAACACAGGGAATGAGTTTCGTGTATACATACATCCCCTCCCACCTGAACCTGCCTCCCACTCCCCTCTTACCCCACCCATCTAGGTCATCACAGAGCACCAAGCCAAACTACCTGTGCTATACAACAGGTCCCTGCTCGTTATCTGTTTTGCACATGGGAGTATATATATGTCAATCCCAATCTCCTAATTTGTCCCACCCTCCCCTCCCCTCCACCCTCACATCTATATGTCCATTCTTTATGTCTGCATTCTAGACAACTGATTCTAGATTTTAACCATACCTACAAAACAACTTTACAGAAAACTTTCAATTGTTTAGTTATATAACTGGGTACTATAGCCTACCTGAGGTGATACATAAAATTCAGCGTCACATACCTTGAATTTATATGAATGTTATATAAAGATGTTCAGGATTCTTGGGCATAAGTATATAATTAACTATAATAGACATCAATGTGGTATTTTTCCTCAGCTAGATAACAGTACTAATAACTTGGTGATATTTCCGCAACGTTAAAGTTATGATAAACATTGAAATTTGATTCACTGAACAACTTTTATAAACAAGTGTTTTCCTTTCCTTTTAATTTGCCAAACTCCCTTGTAGCTTGGAGGCCATGCACATCAGTTTTGTTGCATAAGACATAAGTCTGCCAAGGAAGAGACATTATCATGGGGGAAATCTTAGTATTTTTTTCCTAAAGAAAAGAAATACTGTTGCATAGATTTTCCTCTTGCCTTTCTTCTTACCCAAGCTACAGAGATAAAGCCTACTAGTGTAGCAATGACTGACAACATGAGGACGAAAACCAACACACCAAAGATGACAGACCTGGGAGACAGAAATAACCAGCTTCCTGGTGGGTAGTGCGGAGTTCTTGCTCTAGGCTAATACTAACTGTCAGTGGATTTCTTGTTATATAAGAAAGAAAGCAAAAAACAGAAGAAGACGAAAACACTCCTATTTAAGCTACTGACTTCTATTTAAGCTATTGCAAGATTCATTCCTGGGAATTGTTCACCTTTTGCTTGTGTGTGTGTGTGGTTTTTTTTTTTTTTTTTTTGGTCTCTGTACCCAATACTAACTTCAAGTTCTTTTCCTATTTTTATTAGTAAAAGGAGAATGAGTTTAAATGCAAAACAAATTGGGACACAGAACTGAACAATTGTCTGTCACAACCATTGTCTCCTTATCAAGAGAGACAACTGTAAAAAAATCATGGAACATTACAAACACTGCTGCTGCTGCTGCTGCTGCTGCTGCTGCTAAGTCACTTCAGTCGTGTCCGACTCTGTGTGACCCCATAGACAGCAGCCCACCAGGCTCCCCCATCCCTGGGATTCTCCAGGCAAGAATACTGGAGTGGGTTGCCATTTCCTTCTCCAATGCATGAAAGAGAAAAGTGAAAATGAAGTCGCTCAGTCTGTCCGACTGTTAGCGACCCCATGGACTGCAGCCCACCAGGCTACTCCGTCCATTGGATTTTCCAGGCAAGAGTACTGGGGTGGGGTGCCATTGCCTTCCCTGTTACAAACACTATAAAACAAAATCAAGTATTCTTACAAGAATACGCGATGTTGACTACCAGGGACTATGAAATTATCTATGTTTGTTCTTCTGAGTTGTATTATGTTCATTCCTTCCTCACTGATGTTACTTAATGTCTCATGTAAAGGATAATAGGTCTTATTTTTCTGTGGATTCTTGGAGAGGAACACTACAAAAAGAAAAGAAGAGAAATATAGGCAAATATAAGTGTGAGAGGTGTTTTAGAATCTTTAGAATTAATGTTATACTTTCAACTGTGTATGAGATTAGCTCCTCCCCAAAAATGAGATGGAATGGTAGTGGTACCAAAAGCATAGTCTTACCTTTGTTTTGTTCTCATAAAATTTATTATCTGGTGCACATTCATGAAGAAATATATACTGTTTCACTGCATGAAGGAAAAGCAAACTAATTAAATGTCTAACTAATAGAGATATTCATGTCAGAAGTGCTTATAAGTGAAAATGATCCGGAGCTTAGGCTGAGAAGGAAGTTTCAAGCAGATGATTTCTCTGAAATCATGAAGTGTATAAACAAGAAGACTACCAATTTACTGATCAAAATCAAGACTATAAGAGTATGTGATACTTCTTGCAATTTTAAGTTAAAAATATTTTGTGGAGATATTTTTTGAGGTTCGAAAGTGTTAATACATGCATGCATGCATATGTATTTGTATATATGTGTATATACTTATGATATAAAATAAGGAGCAATATTATATATCATATTATCTACACAGACACACACACTCATATATAGCATAGAATAAGGAATCTATTGCAAACATTTTAACAATAGTGAAGCATAAATACAGGCAGATCTTGGTGTTTCCATGTGCTATCTTCTGTGTAGCAGTTGCTTCCCCCATTGTTCAGAAGACATCACCTCATTGTCGGACAAGTGGTATGAAAACAGCTAACTCTATGTGTAGTGGGAAAGTTGCTTCAGTCAGTTCAGTTCAGTTCAGTCGCTCAGTCATGTCCAGCTCTTTGCGACCCCATGAATCGTAGCATGCCAAGCCTCCCTGTCCATCACCATCCCCCGGAGTTCACTCAGACTCACGTCCATCGAGTCCATGATGCCATCCAGCCATCTCATCCTCTGTCGTCCCCTTCTCCTCCTGCCCTCAATCCCTCCAAGCATCAGAGTCTTTTCCAATGAGTCAACTCT
>SJYX01024746.1:776488-799831 GCA_006410675.1 Oreotragus oreotragus | reverse complement strand
TTCTAATCACAGGCAGCCAATAACCACCAACTTCTGTGCATTCTTAATTAATTTTTATTGGAGCATAATTGCTTAGGAATAACGCTATGTCAGTTTCTGCTGTACGACAAAGTGAATCAGCCGTACGTATGCAGACATCTCCTCCCTTACTCCCCTCCCCGACCTCACCCCTCTCGGTCATCACAGAGCATCAGGCTGAACTCTCTGTGTTATACGGCAGCTTCCCTAGTGGGAAGCGTTAACTAGCATTATCCGCTTTCCACTTGGCAATGTATACATGTCAATGCCACTCTCCCAGTTCGTTCTACCCTCCCTTTCCCCGACTGTGTCCACGTGTTGTTCTCTGCACCTGCGTCTCTCTTCCTGCCCTGCAAGCAGGTTCATCTGCTTTACCATTTTCCTAGTTTCCATACAAAACGCATTCTTAATTTCGCTTGCCCATCCCTTCAGGCCTTCACTCTTTCCTTTCCATGGCTACCTCAGTCCTCTGCGCCATCCTTTTGACAGATAATACATCCTAAAAGGGTCTCCCTCTAAATAGCAGGTCTAATGACGAAAGGATCTCTGGATGAAGGGTACGTTTTTAATTGGTGAAAATTGCTTTACAGTTTTATGTTGGTTTCTGCCATACAACAACTTGAATCAGTCAAATATATATATATATATATATATATATATATATATCCCCTCCCTCTTGAGCCTCCCTCTCCCCTACCATCGCCCCCAAAAGCCATCACAGAGTGCCAGGCCGGGCTCCTTGTGTTGCTACTTTCTCAGTTGGTCCTACCTTCACCTTCCCCTGCTGTGTCCACAACTCTGTTCTCTACTGGGTTCATCAGTGCCATTTTTCTGGATTCCATATATATGTGTTAATATATGATATTTGTTATTTTCTTTCTGACTTACTTCACTCTGTATAAGAGGCTCTAGGTTCATCCAACTCAATACAACTGACTCCAATTCATTCCTTTTTTATGGCTGAGTAGTACTCCATTGTATATATGTACCACAATTTCTTTATCCATTCATCTGTCAGTGGACAAATGAGGCTAAAGGAATGGTAGCGCTGGTGGTAGACAGCATCCTTAGGAGAGAGAAAGAAGCAGACGGCATCCCTGTGGCTCACGGCAAGAGTGGCAGGGGACACTGGTGCCCTCACCCAGACCCACAGCTAGTCCCTGGCCTCCGCCTTTTCCTGAAAGCGTTCGCTGGGGTTATTGAGACTCTATGTGTACTTCAGAGCCTGGGTCAGCTCTTGTTCTCCTTCCTGGGATCTTTCTATATGACTTTAGTCCTTTCTCTGAACTCCTTTGGCATTTCCCCAAAGTGACCAAATGCCGCCAGCCATGGATATTCGGTTATGGCAGCTGAATAACTTTTGTTTCCTTTCACTCCAGTCACCCTCCAGTTAGAAATGACTGGAGGACAGGAATTCTGTCTTATGATGAATGCCCTTATATTAGTATGGGGTGTGTAGTCCCCATGCCCCAGTATGCAGTAGGCAACTGAAGATATTTATTCAGCAATTATTAATATTTATTAAATAGCTAGTTTGTTCTAGATTTTAGTCTTGGTAGTAAGATAACAAAACAGAGCAAATCTCTGCCCTGATGAGGTGAATGTCCCAGTGAGTTCAGGAAGAATGAAACAGGGGTGGGAAAAATAGATAAAATACATTGTAAAACAATACATTATTATTTAATGTACTTTATTGTTTATTTATAATTGTTATAAATTATTATGAAAGGTCCATCTAGTCAAGGCTATGGTTTTTCCTGTGGTCATGTATGGATGTGAGAGTTGGACTGTGAAGAAGGCAGCGTGCCAAAGAATTGATGCTTTTGAACTGTGGTGTTGGAGAAGACTCTTGAGAGTCCCTTGGACTGCAAGGAGATCCAACCAGTCCATTCTGAAGGAGATCAACCCTGGGATTTCTTTGGAAGGAATAATGCTAAAGCTGAAAGTCCAGTACTTTGGCCACCTCATGAGAAGAGTTGACTCATTGGAAAAGACTCTGATGCTGGGAGGGATTGGGGGCAGGAGGAGAAGGGGACGACCGAGGATGAGATGGCTGGATGGCATCACGGACTCGATGGACATGAGTCTGAGTGAACTCCGGGAGATGGTGATGAACAGGGAGGCCTGGCGTGCTGCGATTCATGGGGTCGCAAAGAGTCGGACATGACTGAGCGACTGAACTGAACTGAACCAAGTACAATTGCACAATATAAGCACAGAAATTAATTATAGAGCACTTTAGAAGTTGATTCATGCAAAAAAGTAAAAAGACTGGAAGCTGAAGAGTAACCATAAAAGAGGATAGGAAGAAACAACCAGTAAGAGAGGAATAAATACATGATAATCACATATCTTATAGAATGAGTCAATATACAGTATCAAGTGCAATGGGGGACTCAATAAATTAAACAGCATTAAATTAGTGTTCAATTATATGTTGTATAGATAATATCGCATTTAATTGTGAAATCCACCCCAACCTTCAGGCAAATCTAAATCCCCATTTCTGCAGCTGCCTGAGCCTGTTCTATGATAAAGCAGCTACAATCTACAGCAATCCACTCAGTTCTGAATCTCACACCTCCTCTCTCTGGCACGAGTGAAGTGCAACAGAGCTCTAGGAAGATGCTCTTAAGAGCAGCTCACTGCTTTGCTCCTCCCTTTGTGGATAATAAGGAAGTATCTTCTTATTTTGGTAATTCTGATAGCATAAAGCTGATCTCTGCAAACGTTTTCTGTAAAGGATCATCTCGTAAATATTTGGGGCTTCCCGGTCCCTATTGTCTCTTTGGTAATGACCCACCTCTGCTGTTACAGAGTGTAAATGACAAGATAACATGTCAAAGATAGGAGTGGCTGAGTTCTCATAACACGTTATTTACAAATGCAGGCTGCGGATCAGATTCAGCTCTGGGTCCCTGTGGTTTGCTGGACCCTGGCGCAGACCACAGTCCAGCCCCTCTGTCCTTTTGCCCTTGTTCATCCTCAGGGACCAATTCCACTTCTGTAATGAACTCCACACAATGGAGGGAAAGCAAGGATGAACCCTTGGTGTTGCTGCTGCTGCTTTCATTGTGGATGTTTCTTTGTTTGGAAGAGTCGCACTTAAACATTAAGCAAAGCAGCTGCTGTGGGAAAGGTTTGTGTCACCAGCCCACAGCTCAGTTTTTCCCGGGGTTCTCCTGAGCATGTTACAGAACAGGATTGAGACCTGGGAAAATGAGAAATTACATTCCCTGTTATGTAATATTAGAACTGCTTGTTTAAACTCAAGGGTATCTCTTTCGAGGACAATATATTTCCTTGGCATTAATCGGAAAAGGCTGGAGGAAATTTGAATTTTCATATGATCTCCTCTTTGCTTTTGTCATTAAGTTTCTTAGCAAAGATCTGACTCTTCAGAAGTGCACCCTGTTTAATTTAGTCACAGTTTAATGTAACCTTCCCTTGAACAGGACCTGGGGACGATTCCGCGGCTTTCTTTCAATGTCTCTTTCAAGACGAAGATTCAAAGAAAGGTTTTTCTGTCTCTGGCAGTTTTGATATAAAGAACCCATTAGCAAACTTGAAATGTGTAAATTACACGGGCAACTCTAAGATGTGGCTGAAATTGTCAGGGCAGTGGACCTTCTCCCAGGAGGTTAATGTACAGAAGGGGGTGCTTGTTTCAACAAAGGGCTGAAAATAATACCCAGGAAATCACCTTCATGATCAAAAGCTGGATTGCTTTTTATTGCAGATGTGTATTATGATATGAATAGATAAAAAACCACTTTATTCTTCCTTGATGGCATTTCCTTAGCACACATAGAATTAAAATGCAGTTCTGACTAATCCAGCAGAAAGTGCCTGGGTGCTCTCTAATTCATCAGCTTTAACACAGGACAGATACAGCCACAGTCATTTTTATATGCCTGTNTACAAACAATAAATTCTGGAGAAGGTATGGAGAAAAGGGAATGCTCTTGTACTGTTGGTGGGAATGTAAATTGATACAGTCACTCTGGAAGATGTGTATAAGAGACAGAGATATAACAATTGTAAATATCTATGCACCTGCAGATCGTGATTGCAGCCATGAAATTAAATGACACTTACTCCTTGGAAGAAAAGTTATGACCAACCTAGACAGCATATTAAAAAGCAGAGACATTCCTTTGCCAACAAAGGTCCGTCTAGTCAGGCTATGGCTTTTCCAGTGGTCATGTATAGATGTGAGAGTTGGACTATGAAGAAAGCTGAGCTCCCCAAAATTGATGCTTTTGAACTGTGGTGTTGGAGAAGACTCTTGAGAGTCCCTTGGACTGCAAGGAGATCCAACCAGTCCATTCTAATGAAGATCAGTCCGGGGATTTCTTTGGCGGGAATGATGCTGAAGCTGAAACTCCAGCATTTTGGCCACCTGATGTAAAGAGTTGACTCATTGGAAAGACTCTGATGCTGGGAGGGATTGGGGGCAGGAGAAGAAGGGGACAACAGAGGACGAGATGGCTGGATGGCATCACCAACTCGATGGACATGAGTCTGAGTGAACTCTGGGAGTTGGTGGTGGACAGGGAGGCCTGGCGTGCTGCGATTCATGGGGTCACAAAGAGTCAGACACGACTGAGTGACTGAACTGAACTGAATGCGCCCAACATAGGATCACCTCAATACATAAGACAAAAACTAACAGACATAAAAGGAAAAATTGACAGTAGCACAATAATAGTAGGAGACTTTATCACCCCACTAACACCAATGAAGGCAATGGCACCCCACTCCAGTACTCTTGCCTGGAAAATCCCACAGGTGGAGAAGCCTGGTAGGCTGCAGTCCATGGGGTCATGAAGAGTCGGACACAACTGAGCGACTTCACTTTCACTTTTCACTTTCATACACTGGAGAAGGAAAAGGCAACCCACTCCAGGGTTCTTGCCTGGAGAATCCCAGGGACAGGGGAGCCTGGTAGGCTGCTGTCTATTCAGTCTCACAGAGGTGGACACAAGTGAAGCAACTTAGCTGCAGCAGCAGCAGCAACACCAATTAATAAGTCATCAAAACAGAAAATTAATAAGGAAACACAAGTCTTAAGTGATACATTAGATGTGATGGATCTCATTATATTCAGGATATTCCATCCAAATACAGAATACACCTTCTTCTCAAGTGCACATGGAACATTCTCCAGGATAGACCACATCTTGGGTCACAAATCAAACCTCAGTAAACTTTAAAAAATAGAAATTGTATCAAGCATCTTTTCCAATCACAATGATTTGAGACTAGTTATCAATTACAAGCAAAAAACTGTAGGAAACAGAAACACATGGAGATTGAACATTATAAATAACCAACAGGTTACTGAAGAAATTGAAAGGGAAATGAAAAAATTTCTAGAAGCAAATGACAATGAAAATACAACTCAAACCCTATGGGGTGCAGCAAAAGCAGTCCTAAGATGGAAGTTTATAGCAACACAATCCTACTTTAAGAAACAAAAAAAGCATAGACTAGACAACCTAACTTTACACTTAAAACAACTGGAAAAAAAAGAACAACAATAAAAAGTAAATAAATAAAAGAAGGAAAGAAATCATAAAGATTCAAGCTCAAATAACTGACAAAGAAGTGAAAGAAACAGTAGTAAAGATTAATAAAACTAAAAGCTGGTTCTGTGAGAAGAAGTAAAAAAAAAAAAAAAAAATGACATGCCAATGGCCAGACTCATCAAGAAAAAAAGAGAAGAATCAAATCAAGAAAATTGGAAATGAAAAAGGAAAGATTACAACAGAGAATGCAGAAATGCAAAGGATTATAAGAGACTATTATAAGTAACTATATGGCAATAAAATGGATAACCTGGAAGAAATGGACAGGTTCTTAGAAAAGTTCAATCTTCCAACACTGAACCAGGAAGAAATAGAATTTACAAACAACCCAATACAAGCACTGAAATTGAAACCATGGTCAAAAATCTCCCCCAAAAAGAAAAGTCCAGGACCAGAAGCCTTCATAGGAGAATTCTATCAAACATTTTGAGAAGACCTAATGCCTATCCTTCTAAAACTCTTTCAAAAAATCGCAGAGGAAGGAACACCTTCAAACTCATTCTACAAGGCCACCATCACCCTGAAACCAAAACCAGATAAAGACAACACAAAAAAAGAAAACTACAGGTCAATATCACTGATGAACATAGATGCAAAAATCCTCAAGAAAATTTTAGCAAACAGAATTCAGTAACACATTAAAAGCTCACACACCATGATCAAGTTGGGTTTATTTTAGGGATACACGGATTCTTCAATATATACAAATCAATTAATGTACTACACAATATTAACTAATTGAAAGATAAAACCATATGATCATCTCAATAGATGCAATGAAAGCCTTTGACAAAATTCAGCACCCATTTATGATTAAAACGCTTAAAAAAAATGGGCATAGAAGGAACCTACCTCAATATAGTAAAGGTCATAGATGAGCCTTTATGTAAGCCTACAGCAAACATTATTCTCAATGGTGAAAAACTGAAAGCATTCTCCCTAAGATCAGGAAGACAAGGGTGTCCACTTTCACCACTATTATTCAACATAGTTTAGGATGTCCTAGGTACAGCAATCAGAGAGAAAAAAGAAATAAAAGGAATCCTGATCAGAAAAGAAGTAAAGCTCTCACTGTTTGCAGATGACATGATACTGTACATAAATAACCCTAAAGATACTATCAGACAGTTGCTAAAGCTAATCAGTGAATTTAGGAAGCTTGCAGGATACAAAATCAACACACAGAAATCACTTGCATTTCTATGTACTAGCAATGAAAAATCAGAAACAGAAATTAACAATCACTCCATTCACCATTGCCACAAAAAGAATTAAATATCTAGGAATAAACTTACCTAAGAAGACAAAAGAACTGTACAGAGAAAAGTATAAGACATTGGTGAAAGAAATCAAAGACTGCATAAACAGATGTAGAGATATTCCATGTTCTTAGATAGGAAGAATCAGTATTGTGAAAATGACTGTACTACCAAATGCAATCTACAGATTCACTGCAAACTCTATCAAATTGCCAATGGTATTTTTCACAAAACTAGAACAGAAAATTTCACAATTCATATAGAAACACAAAAGACCTCAAATAGCCAAAACAGTCTGAAGAAAGAAGAATGAAGCTGGAGGAATCAAACCTTCCTGATTTCAGATTATACTACAAAGTTACAGTCATCAAGACAATATGGTACTAGCACAAAAGCAAAAACATACACCAATGGAATAAGATTGAAAGTCCAGAAATAAACCCATGCACCTATGGCCACCTAATTTTTGACAAAAGAGGGAAGAATATACAATGGGGCAAAGATAGTCTCTTCAATAAATGGTGCTGGGGAAACTGGACAGCTACCTATAAATGAATGAAATTAGAACACCTCTTAACACCGCACACAAAGATAATCTCAAAATGGATTAAAGACCTAAATATAAGACTAGAAACTCTAAATTTCTTAAAGGAAAACAGAGGCAGCACATGTGATGACATAAATCAAAGCAAGATCCTCTTTGACCCATCTTCTAGAGTAATAGAAATAAAAATAAAAGTAAACCAGTGGGGCCTGATTAAACTTAAAAGTGTTTGCACAGCAAAGGAAACTATAAGCCAGGTGAAAAGACAACACTCGGAATGGGAGAAAATAATAGCCAATGAAACAACTGACAAAGGATTAATTCCCAAAATATACAAGCAACTCATACAACTCAATAACAGAAAAATAAACAACTCAATCAAAAAGTGAGAAAAAACCCTAAACAGACATATTTTCAAAGAAGACATACAGATGGCTAACAAACACATGAAAAGATGTTCAGCATTATTAAAGAAAAGCAAATCAAATCTACAGTGAGATATCACCTCATACCAGTCAGAATGGCCATCATCAAAAGGCCTACAAACAAATTCTGGAGAAGGTATGGAGAAAAGGGAATGCTCTTGTACTGTTGGTGGGAATGTAAATTGATACAGTCACTCTGGAAGACAGTATGGAGATTCCTTTAAAAAACTAGGAATAAAACCACCACCCTTATGGCAGAAAGTGAAGAGGAGCCTCTTGATGAAAGTGAAAGAGGAGAGTGAAAAAGTTTGCTTAAAGCTCAACATTCAGAAAATGAAGATCATGGCATCTGGTCCCATCACTTCATGGGAAATAGATGGGGAAACAGGAAAACAGTGTCAGACTTTATTTTTTGGGGCTCCAAAATCACTGCAGATGGTGACTGCAGCCATGAAATTAGAAGACGCTTACTCCTTGGAAGAAAAGTTATGACCAATCTAGATAGTATATTCAAAAGCAGAGACATTACTTTGCCGACTAAGGTCTGTCTAGTCAAGGCTATGGTTTTTCCAGTAGTCATGTATGGATGTGAGAGTTGGACTGTGAAGAAGGCTGAGCACCGAAGAATTGATGCTTTTGAACTGTGGTGTTGGAGAAGACTCTTGAGAGTCCCTTGGACTGCAAGGAGATCCAACCAGTCCATTCTGAAGAAGATCAACCCTGGGATTTCTTTGGAAGGAATGATGCTAAAGCTGAAACTCCAGTACTTTGGCCACCTCATGAGAAGAGTTGACTCACTGGAAAAGACTCTAATGCTGAGAGGGATTGGGGGAAGGAGGAGAAGGGGATGACTGAGGATGAGATGGCTGGATGGCATTATGGACTCAATGGACGTGAGTCTGAGTGAACTCCGGGAGATGGTGATGAACAGGAAGGCCTGGCATGCTGCTATTCATGGGGTCGCAGAGAATAGGACACGCAGAGAGTCGCAGAGTGACTGAACTGAACTGAACTGAATGACCCAGTAATCCCACTCCTAGGCATATACCCTGAGGAAAACAAAATTGAAAAAAAGACACATGTATCCCACTGTTCACTGGAGCATTATTTACACTAGCTAGAACATGGAAGCAACCTAGATGTCCACTGACAGATGAATGGATAAAGAATTGTGGTACATATACACAATGGAATATTGCTCAGCCATAAAAGAAATGCACTTGAGTCTGTTCTAATGAGGTGGATGAACCTGGAGTCTATTATACTGAGTGAAGTAAGTCAGAAAGAGAAAGATAAATAATGTATCCTAATGCATATATATGGAATCTAGAAAAATGGTGCTGAAGAATTTATTTGCAGGGCAGCAATGGAGAGCAGACGTTGAGAATAGACTTATTATGGACATGAGGAGAAGCGAGGAGAAGGTGAGATGTATGCCGTGAGTAGCATGGAAACTTACATTACCAAATGTAAAATAGATAGCCAATGGAAATTTGCTTTATGGCTCAGGAAACTCAAACAGAGGTTCTGTATTAACCTAGAGGGGTGGGATGGGGAGGGAGATGGGAGGGAGTTTCAAAAGGGAGGGATATATGTTTACCCATATCACGACTGATTCATGTTGAGGTTTAACAAAAAACAACAAAATTCTGTAAAGCAATTAGCCTATAATTAAAAAGTAAACAAATAATGCAGAAGCAAAGAAGAATGACATTTTAATGTAGATAAATTATTCTGGAATTTTTTCCAAGGCTATTTCAATTATTTTTCAAGTTATTTTAAGAATATTTCAACAGTTATTTCAATTATTTTTGAAAAATCTTTTAATAAGTGAGTTCAGGCAGGCCATATGATATAAGATCAATATTTATTCAGCTTGACCTGCTGCAGTTCATGGGGTCACAAAGCATCAGACACAAATGGGTGACTGAACAACAAAACTATCAATAAACAACCTATATTGAAATTTTAAAAAGATATATCTGCACATGTGTATGTGTTGCTTTGGGGTTAGTGTTTACACATATGTGTATATGTGTGCTTCTTTACAGTAATACTCTATTATATTTTCCAGTATGTTTATGTGAAATTTTGTTCTCAGGGAATGGTAGTTGATTCTGTAGCTTATCATTTGAGTGTGTATATTTTTCTATTTTTTTCTGTATATGCTCTTGTATTAATTTGTATTGAAGTGTGTCCATGTCAGTGAAAGAGAGTACAATTTGATGTGTGTTCAGTTCCTCTTTTCTTTTGTAAATTATTCATATTAATGTAGTTATTTGTAAAGTTGATTTTTCACCTTTTATTTTGAAACAAAATTACTTCCCCTCTAGGAAATATGTAGCATAGCATCATAAAATATGAAATACTTAAGTATAAAAACTGACAATAGTTGTGCAAGACAAATACTTGCTGTTTATAAAATGCTAGAGACACCAAGGGAATATTTCATGCAAAGATGGGCTTGTAAAGGACAAATATTGTATGGACCTAACAGAAGCAGAAGATATTAAGAAGAGGTGGCAAGAATACACAGAAGAACTATACAAAAAATATCTTCCTGACCAAGATAATAACGATGGTGTGATCACTCACCTAGAGCCAGACATTCTGGAATGTGAAGTCAATTGGGCCTTAGGAAGCATCACTAAGAACAAACCTAGTGGAGGTGATGGAATTCCAGTTGAGCTATTTCAAATCCTGAAAGATGATGCTGTGAAAGTGCTACACTCAAGATACCAGCAAATTTGGAAAACTCAGCAGTGGCCACAGGACTGGAAAAGGTCAGTTTTCCTTCCAATCCCAAAGAAAGGTAATGCCAAAGAATGCTCAAACTACTGCACGATTGCACTCATCTCACACACTAGTAAAGTAATGCTGAAAATTCTCCAAGCCAGGCTTCAGCAATATGTGAACCGTGAACTTCCAGATGTTCAAGCTGGTTTTAGAAAAAAAGAGGAACCAGAGATCAAATTACCAACATCTGCTGGATCATGGAAAAAGCAAGAGAGTTCCAGATAAACATCTATTTCTGCTTTATTGACTATGCCAAAGCCTTTGACTGTGTGGATCACAATAGTGAAAGTGAAGTCACTCAGTCCTGTCCAACTCTTTGCGACCCCGTGGACTGCAGCCCACCAGGCTCCTCAGTCCATGGGATTCTCCAGGCAAGAATACTGGAGTGGGTTGTCGTTTCCTTCTCCAGGGGTGGATCACAATAAACTGTGGAAAATTCTGAAAGAGATGGGAATAGCAGACCACCTGACCTGCCTCTTAAGAAACCTATATGCAGATAAGGAAGCTACCTTTAGAACTGGACATAGAACAACAGACAGGCTCCAAATAGGAAAAGGAGTACATGAAGGCTGTATATTGTCACCCTGCTTATTTAACTTCCATACAGAGTACATCAGGAAAAACACTGGGCTGGAAGAAGCACAAACTGGAATCAAGATTGTCAGGACAAATATCAATAACCTCAGATATACAGATGACACCACCTTTATGGCAGAAAGTGAAGAGGAACTAAAAAGCCTCTTGAAAGTGAAAGTGGAGAGTGAAAAAGTTGGCTTAAAGCTCAATATTCAGGAAACAAAGATCATGGCTTCTGGTCCCATCACTTCATGGGAAATAGATGGGGAAACAGTGGAAACAGTGTCAGACTTTATTTTTTTGGGCTCCAAAATCACTGCAGATGGTGATTGCAGCCATGAAATTAAAAGACACTTACTCCTTGGAAGAAAAGTTATGCCCAACCTAGATAGCATATTTAAAAGCAGAGACATTACTTTGCCAACAAAGGTCCGTTTAGCCAAGGCTGTGGTTTTTCCTGTGGTCATGTATGGATGTGAGAGTTGGACTGTGAAGAAAGCTAAGTGCCAAAGACTTGATGCTTTTGAACTGTGTTGTTGGAGAAGACTCCTGAGAGTCCCTTGGACTTCAAGGAGATCCAACCAGTCCATTCTGAAGGAGATCAGCCCCGGGATTTCTTTGGAGGGANACACACACACACACACACACACACACACACACACAACCTCTCCAGTTAGCACAGTCTTTTGCCTCCCTCTAGAATCCTCCTTAAGCGCTGACCTGTGAGCCTCAGGGTGAATCAAGTGTGACTGAACGCTGTTCGGTTACCTACAGCCCTGGTTGAGCTAGGTGCCAAGTCAGAGGATGGGTTTCTTAGCCAAGTTTGAGGCTCTAGAACAGTCTCACTTGCTGAATGTCCAACTCCTACAGAAACCTTATATTAGGCACATATTGTCCTTGGAGGTGATGGGATAGTCAACTCAAAGGCCATGGGTTCCACAGAAAAAGACAGTCTTCTAACTCTCATGGGATGGGTTAACCGCGACTTAGACCTGGAGTGGTCTGCTTCCTTTTCCTCTAGAAATCGTTTGGGGCTTCACTGAATAAGCAGTTCAGCTCCATTAGGGAAAGAACCTTCGAGAGAATCACTTCAGAGACCAATCTTTGTCATTTTGGATCCCTAAAGAATTTTCTGAGTGTAATGAGCCCCAGAGGATAAGTACCCTCCTGTTCCAAACATCACATTGGGTGTCAGGTGTTATACAATCATGGCCAACTTTCCAGCAGCGTCTGAAGCTGAAAAGCCACACGCACACACAGAGAAAACACATTTATTACGTCAAAGCCTGTCTTGTAGTCATTTCAGGAGACCCATTTCCTCTGTGAAACTGCAAACCAATTTCCTTGGGATGTCATTTAAGATGATTCATCCCCATTTTCAATCCATTTTTCCCATCTCTTATTGAGACCTTTCGCTTTTTGTTGCAGAGGGCCGGTTTTCCGTGCGCACAGCCTCGCTCCCGTGGTCCCCTTTGGTTTGCTCTGGTTTCTTTTCAGGCTTTCTGAGGGAGATCAAATTGTCTGAATTCTGTGGATGACTCATTTGTTCTCTTCACGTCCTTCCCTGAGAACTCCACGCTACACTCTACATTTCCAGACAATGTGTTTCCTTTGTCACAGCTCAGGTGCCTGCACTGATTTGAAGAGCTTCCCCCACAAGTCCTGAAGTTCAGGTCGGCAGCTACAGAAAAGGATTTCTGGGTTTGGTGGCAGGGCCAAGATGTGGCCAAGGGGGACTCCGCCATCTCTGACGTGCTTTTGTGTTTTGATGTGAACAGTTGACATGCAGGTGTATGTAATGGGCAATGCATGGGTTGTCATCCCCCCTCTAAAACACCTTTACCCAGGAATTCCCCAGCTCCAGGAATTCCTCCTTGTCTGGTGCATTCATAAAATAAGTAAGACTCACATGGTGGGACTATTAGAAAACTAATCCCGGAGCTTTCCTGGTGGCACAATGGATAGGAACCCACCTGCCAATGCAGGAGACATGGGTTCCATCCCTGGTCCAGGAAGATCCCACATCCCGTTGGACAACCAAGCTTTCACACCACAGCTACTGGAACCCGTGCGCTCTAGGGCCCCCAAGCCGAAGGAGCCCACGTGCTGCAACTCTTGAAGCCTTTGCATCTAGAGCCTGTGGTCTTCAACAAGAGAAACCACTGCAATGAGAAGCTCACACCACAGCTGGAGAGTAGCCCCTGCCCTTCACAACTGGAGGAAAGCCCGCACAGCCGCAAAGGCCCAGTGCAGCCAAAGAAAGAAAGAATGAAAGCTCACCCCGACTCAGTTCCGGAGGCTCAGCCCCACTGTGCCTTTGCTCCTTCATTCAATCTGTCTCCTGCCCTGGATCAGTCATGTGCCTGGTAATTCTTCCCCCTAGGGTGCTTTTCACCCCACAGTCTTATGTGTAGAAAAGGCTTCATTTATGGATTCATTGGTTAATTAACTCATTTCACAAATATGGGTGTATGCCAGGGATTTGTTCCAAGTTGGGTTCCAGTGTCGCTTATCCTGAAGTACTTGGCCACGATAGGGGTCACTACACAGAGATGCTCAGATCCACAGGACCTCTGTTTTGCTTACGCACAATCCCCAAACCAAGTTCACCAAAGGGTGCTACAATTCCTTCTGCCTCTCCTCACTGGAGTTAAATAATTTAAAATTCTCCTCTGGTTGCCTAAGCAAAATTGCCATCATGTCTAAAATCCCATATAAATATAGGTATGGCACTGTCCTCAGTGTTTAAACAAAAGGAGCAAGCAAGCACCAATGTCTCCATACCCTCAGCCAAGAGCTGAATTTATACAGCAGCAAGCAATTCCAATTAAAATGGCAAAGATGACAGGAAAGTTGTTTTTCTTGCTCACAGCCTGAATTCTAAATCCAGTCTTTGTTTTTGTTCTTGATATCCCATTTCTAAGGTGAAGTATTTTCTGCAAACTTAGTTATAGAGGCTGAAGAGATTCAAGTCTTCAGATTTGTTTTAGGAGCTAAATTACATCTTAAGACAAGTATGTTTGGTGCCTGCTCCTTGGAAGAAAGCCATGACTATTCTTGGAGCCACATTTTAGCTATTACACAACCTTGAACAAGTCATTTGTTCCTATGTGCTGTGTGGGTGCTAAGTCATTTTAGTCATGTCCAACTCTTTGCGACCTTATGGACTGTAACCAGCCAGGCTCCTCTGCCCATGGGATTCTCCAGGCAAGAATGCTGGAATGGGTTGCCATTGCCTTCTCAAGGGAATCTTCCCGACCCAGGGATCGAACTCATGTCTCTTACTTCTCCTGAACTGGCAGGTGGATTCTTTACCACTAGTGCCACCTGGGTAGCCCGTTTGTTCCTGTGTGTGTGTGTGTGTGTGTGTGTGCATTGCAGGCAGATTCTTTACCACTGAGCCACCAGGGAAGCCCTTTGTTCATGTCCTTGTCCCCAGCTGGTACACCTGAACACTGGGTCAAATGAAATTTCTTTCATTTTCCAGGGTTTGGTGATGTCTGATGGGAGAATGTTAACTACTATCTACTCAAGTGTCTATATCTCCCCCGACCCCACCCTCTGGTTCAAGATTACTCAATCAGCAAAGCCATCCTGAGAAAGATTAACCCACACAATAGCTCTTTATTTCACCACTGAGACATGGAAAGAGCAAAGCTGAGTACAACATTAAAATTAGCATCTTCTGTTTGGAGACGTTTCAGATGCTTTCAAGAGCAGAGCTGTTAAGCAAGTAGCACCTCGCCGCTTTCTGAAGACAGTAGTGGGACAGAGCCAGCCAGGAACAGGCTGCAAGTGAACAGTCCTTCACGTGGCAGAGGGTCTGCAACAACCCTTGGTGGCGTGTGCCATAAGGGAAGACGTTTAACATTTTATTCTTCATGACCAGGAATGAGTTTTTGCAGCAGCGATAATAGTAGTGGAAGATGATGTCATTACCATCTAAACATAAGACAAACACAAATGGCAAAGAAAGGAAATGGGAAAAGTCATGTACATACAACAGATTGTTTGAAAAGATCACACAAAGATGCATCTGTGTTTTCCAGGTTTGATGAAGACCTGCAGCCAACTTACAGAACCATTGAACTTTCGGTGGTTGAATCCCGACCTAGACTTTTTCAGACTCATTGTCTGTTACCTCAGGCAGGCAGGCAGGCATGCAGGCAGGCTTCACTTTGTTCTTAACAATATCATCTCCTGCAGTATTGGAAAACTTTACAATAACTTTGAAAATCTTCATAATCCACAAGTAGAGAGACATTCCAGGAGAACCTGCCCACAGGTTTTATTTGCTCTCTGGTTTTATTTGAGCACTTGCCCCATGGCTCAGGTTGAATTTCTGTACTTGGCACAAAGGTAGCACCTGACCTTTCCTTTCACTGGTCTCCATGAGGCCAAATCCAGCCATTTACAATCACCAAACCCTCCAAAAGGCATTGAATGAGATGAAAAGGTGACTGTCTCTTTAACTTTGATCTGGATCTGCTGGCATCAAAGTGGATGAGCCCCGGTTTACTGAGGACCTCCACAAAAATCTAGACGTTCCCTGAGTGGTGATAACCATAGTGACATTTGTCTAAACAAGATCATCTATAAATTCTACATTTAAAAGAACATTTTGGACTTTCCTGGTGCTCCAGCAGTTAAGAATCTGCCTGCCAGTGCAGGAGACATGGGTTTGATCCCTGATCTTGGAAGAGCCGAATTGCCGCGAAGCAACTAAACCCTTGTGCCACAATTACTGAGCCTGTGCTCCAGAGCCCGGGAGCCACAGCCGCTGAGGCCTGCCCACTCCATGGTGCGGGAGCCACACACAGCTAAAGCTCCCATGTGCCAAGACTACTGAAGCCCATGCACCCTAGATCCCGTGCTCCTCAAAAGGAGAAGCCACCACACTGAGACGTCTGCATCAACAAAGGCTGAGCGCGGCCAAAACGAAATAAATCCATTTTTACAAAAAGAACCTGAAGAGGAATCCAAGGTCACGGCATGCGGCCCAGGTCAGTGGATAAACGCCTGAGGAGAACTTCTGAGAAGGGGGCCGGAAGAGAGAGAGACAGAGGCGTCCCTGTGAAAAGCAGTTGCTGTTGTCTAAGTCTTGTCTGACTTGGAATGATGCTAAAGCTGAAACTCCAGTACTTTGGCCACCTCATGGGAAGAGTTGACTCATTGGAAAAGACTCTGATGCTGGGAGGGATTGGGGGCAGGAGGAGAAGGGGATGACCGAAGATGAGATGGCTGGATGGCATCACTGACTCGATGGACGTGAGTCTGAGTGAACTCCGGGAGTTGGTGATGGACAGGGAGGCCTGGCATGCTGCGATTTATGGGATCGCAAAGAGTCGAACACGACTGAGCAACTGAACTGAACTGAAATAAGAAAGGAAATATTATCTTGATTACCTGAAATGGCGTCTAGTATCTAGTCACCCTGCTGCTGCTGCTGCTAAGTCGCTTCAGTCATGTCTGACTCTGTGTGACCCCATAGATGCCAGCCCACCAGGCTCCGTTGTCTTTGGGATCCTCCAGGCAAGAACACTGGAGTGGGTTGCCATTTCCTTCTTCAATGCATGAAAGTGAAAAATGAAAGTGAAGTCGTTGAGTCATGTCCGACTCTTAGCAACCCCATGGACTGCAGCCTACCAGGCTCTTCTGGCAATGGGATTTTCCAGGCAAGAGTACTGGAGTGTGTTGCCATTGCCTTCCCTGAGTCACCCTCTTAGATATAGTCATAGGCCACTTTTCTCTCTACTCTTAACAAAGGGCTGGGTGCTCAGTCTGCTCAGCTCTTTGAAACATTTACAGAAAGAAGAGGTTTTACAGATGTATTGCATGCAGACAATACCTGATTACGATTTAATTACTAGGAAATAAAAAGATGTATTTTAAATCTTATTCCAGCTGATGTCATTTTATAGTTCTTAATCTTTCATTTATTGCTTTAAGAAAAGAATGTATTAATTCATTTATAGCCTGACAAGAAAAAGGGAATATCTCCTGATTATTGACCAGCATAGTGTTACCACTTTTGTGCTATTTTTGTTTTGTTTTATTGCTATGAACCTGTTAATAATAGCTCACCTGGAAAGGGCTTGAATATGGAATAAGAGCCAGAACTATTCATTTACATAGACAGATAAGTTAAAAGTATAAGTTCAAACTAAAGGTTATACCATTTGACTACATGGAATTTTGTATCAGATATTTCAGCTTTATTATATTTATTAACAGAGATAAAAGTCTCACCTTTATTGAAAATGCATCTTTACAAAGTAAATTGGGCCAACATTATGGGGAATAAAACTGCCAGTTCATCATAGATTTTTCTTATTTTTTTTCTTTTCTAAAATTGTAGTATTGCCAAGTTAGATTCTCACATCATACATATAGAAACTTTGTTTTTCCACAGAAAATAGTCAGGGCTACTTTTTGGTCATCATAAAGTTTAGATATTCTTAGTGTAGCTTCTTGATAACTTACAATGAAAAGGCATGGCTAAAATGACCAGCACATGTCTGAACGAAAGAGCACCACATTGCCCACAAGAATATTGAAGATGGTTATTGGATCATGCTTACCACCTGAACTGATGGGAGATATAGACTTGTCTTGACAGGTGTGCAAGAATAGGGGATTTCCTTTGACACAAAGCTCATAGCTTTGAGGTGTGCAGCTTAAAAATATGAATTTATGTATATATATATATATGATTGGACGAAAATTTCATTTGGGATTTTCAGTTGACTTCATGTCTCCCTTTCTAAGTCTGAATGAAATGTGAGCAAAACTAGCCTTCCTCGCATTTGCAACTCATCCCCAAAGCTACTGCATTCCAGTTGCTCCTTTTCACATTCAATGTTGCCCTTATAATCCATTTTCATCTGAATGCATACTTTGCCCAATAATCCATCAGCCCTTAAGGAGAGACTCTTCTGTGGATCTGATGATGTAGACTCAGGGTGACATTCAAATATGACTGAAATTTGCTAAATAAGAACTCTAAAACATCTGCCCTTTTTCTCATACAAGATCTATTTGTTCTTTAATTTCTAAAAGATAAGATATAGATAAGTTCAGTTCAGTTCAGTCACTCAGTCGTGTCTGACTCTTTGCGACCCCATGAATCACAGCACGCCAGGCCTCCCTGTTCATCACCATCTCTCGGAGTTCACTCTTTGACTCATTGGAAAAGACCCTGATGCTGGGAGGGATTGGGGGAAGGAGGAAAAGGGGATGACAGAGGATGAGATGGCTTGATAGCACCCCTGACTCAATGGACATGAGTCTGAGTAAACTCCGGGAGTTGGGGATGGACAGGAAGGCCTGGCGTGCTGTGATTCATGGGGTCACAAAGAGTCAGACACAACTGAGGGACCAAACTGAACTGAACTGAGTGATAAAAAGTAAACAAAAACAAATAAATAAATGGAGAGATATGTTGCAATCACAAATTAGAAGATTTAATATTGTCAAGTTGCCAAGTCTTCTCCAAATAGTCTCCTTCAAATAAATGTATAGATTTATGCAATCTCAATGAAAATGCCAGAAATTTTTTTTTTATTCAGAAATTAACTAGCTGCCTCTAAACATCAAGTGAAAATGTAAATGAGCTGATAATAACCAAAATAACTTTGGAAAATAAGGGTAAAGTACTAACACTATCTGGTTTCAGGACTTATTATAATTATAAAAATACTGTATTAAGTAACTTGTGTTTTTAATGTAAGGATTACAAATACATTAATGGAACAAAATAGAGTCCAAAATAGACTCACATATGTGAGTGACTGATTTTCCACAAACGTACAGAGGCAACTGAATGGAGAACTATTAATCTTTTCAAGAAATTGTGCCGAAACATACACACAAACATACACACAAATGTATAGTACAATATCTAGTACTTGGGTCCATGTCTCACTCTATATACAAAAAATAACAAAATGGATCAAGACAAATATTAATCTCAAAACTATAAAAATTTTGAAAGTGAATATAAGGGAAAATCTTTGTGATCTTCGTGAAATATTTCTTAAACAATACACCAAAAACACAATCCATAAAGGAAAAATTGATAAACTCAACTCCAATCAAATCAAATATTTGTTGTTTGAAGGGTACTGTTAAGGAAATGACAAGAAACTGACAAGTAGAAAATCTTTGCAATCCATTTCTCTTATAAGAGACTTGTATCTAGAATGTATTAAATCTCTCAAAATTGGATAGTCTTTACTTTGTGATAATTCCAGTATCTGGATTATCTGTGGTTTCCATTTCAGTTAACTTGTCTACTGCCATATTTGTTAGTTTTTATGGAATTCAAAAAGGTATGTCTATAAACTTACTGTGACTCTGGATGATATTATCTTTCTTCATAGGACATTGATTTTGTTTTGAAGGCAGTTGCAGTAGAAAAAGATAATGCAAAATCAATAAAATTTTAGATAGTTTTAGGGAAGGTTTAAACATTTTTGTGTGTGTGCTTTTCTTTGTTTGCCCTCTTTCTATGGTATGAGCTTTCAGTAGCCACAATTCAAGGTCTGGAATATTAATCAGGCCTCTCATTCTTGGTTTACCATGAACTCTAATTACTTTTCACTCTAGTGATGTGACAGTACCAAATGCCCTATTTATAGCTTAGCTTTTAGTCTCTCTCTACAATCTTTCATAGGTTCAGTTTAGTTCAGTCACTCTGTCGTGTTCGACTCTTTGTGACCCCATGAACTGAAGCACGCCAGGCCTTCCTGTCCATCACCAACTCCCAGAGTTCACTCAAACTCACATCCATCAAGTCCATGATGCCATCCAGCCACCTCACCCTCTGTCATCCCCTTCTCCTCCTGCCCACAAGCCCTCTTAGCATCACAATCCTTTCCAATGAGTCAACCCTTCGCATTAGGTGGCCAAAATACTGGAGTTTCACCAAAAACACAATCCATACAGGAAAAATTGATAAACTTAACTCCAGGACGGATCTCCTTTAGAATGGACTGGTTGGATCACCTTGCAGTCCAAGGGACTCTCAAGAGTCTTCAACAGCACGGTTAAATATCAGCAAATATCTCAAATGAAAAAGTGGTAAAGAGTGCTAGGTTCACTTCAATATATACTTTTTCTAGGGTACTGGTCTTTCAAATTCTGAATTCTTTGGTTCCTAATCCCATACCTTCAAATAGTTACATCATACTTCATTTTAGTTTTGAATGGAGTTACTCTAATAATCAGTGATACTGAACATCTTTTCTTGTGCCTACCAGCCATCTGTATGTCTTCTTTGAATAAATGTCTTTTAAGGTCTCCTACCCATTTTCCAATTGGGGTGTTTTGTTGTTAATTTGTATGAGTTGTTTGTGTATTTTGGAAGTTAAGCCCTTAGGTGGTCTTTTTATTTGTTTATCTTATGGTTTCCTTTGTTGTACAAAAACTTGTAAGTTTGATTGTCTCATTTGTTTGTTTCTGTTTTTATTTCTATTGTCTTGAGAGACAGATCTCAGCAAATGTTGGCACAGTTTATGTCAGAGAATGTTTTGCCTATGCTCTCTTCTAGGATTAATACTTTGTAAAATAAATTTTATATAGCTTTTGTAGTTATTGATAACAAAGGTATTGGTCTGACAGAAGCTACTCTGTCATTGAAAGAAGTAGATGTCTCTTTCCTAGATTATTTAATAATATAAAGCCATTAAATATGAGAAAAGAAATGGCATACAATTTTCTCCAAAGTATTCTGAACAATTCATAGAATCCATATAATCAATCTTTACCATACCCTTGTCAACAATGGTAACTCATTAACTATCCAAAGGTCACCCAACAAACCTGTCAGAGGTCCAGAAATAGAGGCTGAACATTCAGTCCAATCCCCAGAGTCACACAGACTATTGATGCCTAATATAAAAATCACATCCTCATTCAGGAAGTACTAAGTAATTCTATCGGTGACTTATCTGTCATTTTCTCAGCTCCATAGCCTCTGAAAAAGAAGGAAGAGATAAAATGAGAGCATTTTAGTCTTAGATTTTCAAACTGAGTGAGTAGCATTATTTTTTAAATTCTTTAAATTATTATCATTATTATTTATTTATGATAGTAAAAGGGCAGAGGCATCTGATTTCTGGGTATTCTTAACAAAAATTTGGATAACATGTAAAACTGATCCTATTATTTTTAGATCCTAGGCTAAAAATGAAGAAGGAACCAACATGTAATTCTAACATGTCACAGAAGTAACCACTCAGCCATTCATTCAATAATATTTGTCTAATATATGCTATGGGAGCTTCCCAGGTGGCTCAGCAGTAAGAATTTGCCTGCAATGCAGGAGATACTGGCTCAATGACTGGTTAGAGAAGATCCCTTGGAGGAATGAATTACTGTTTTTCATGCTAGAGACATTGTACTGTCAGTTCAGTTCAGTTCAGTCTCTCAGTCGTGTCTGACTCTTTGCAACCCCATAAATTGCGGCATGCCAGGCTTCCCTGTCCATCACCATCTCCTGGAGTTCACTCAAACTCATGTCCATTGAGTCGGTGATGCCATCCAGCCATCTCAACCTCTGTCGTCTCCTTTTCCTCCTGCCCCCAATCCCTCCCAGCATCAGAGTCTTTTCCAAATACTGTACAAAACATATAATTTCTTAACCACATAAAACATCTATTCTTATGGAAAGTAGAGATACTAAACAATCAGTGTATAATGCACATGTCAAAAAGTAATAGATTCTATTTTAAAAAGAGCAGAATAGGATGTAGGGAAGAGGAAAAATGTCATTTTGGATAAGGTGAGGAGGGAAGGTTTTTCCCCTGAAAAACTGACTTTTAAACAGGATTCTTAATGAAGTCAAAGTTGTGGAAGAACCATGCAAATTACTGTAAAAGTGCATTCCAAGCAGAGAGAAGAGAAAGCAAAAAGACCCTCAAACAGGAAGGTTCTTGGAATATTTGAAGAAGAGCAAGCAAGTCTGTAGCTGAAGCATACAGAGTAAAGATAAGGAATTAGGAAATGAGATAAAATAGAGAGTAAAATGCAAGATCAAATACAGACTTTTAAATTGAGGTAAGTGTTCAGTTTCATTGCAAATTTAACAAGAAGCCACTGGATGGTGAACTAAGGTGAGGAGAATACAGTGCAGGCAGATAAGATCAAAAAAACAAGACCAGTTAGGAAGCACCATTCAAATTAATAGAGAATGGTGGCATGGTAGAAGACAAAGGGGAAGAAAGAGGTTAAAAATGGAAAGGTTCCAGATAGATCTTACTGTCGGATTGAACAGTGGGTTTGCTGGATTCGCTAGGATTTCCTGGTGGATTAAATACAGGAAAAACTGAGAAGTCAGGATAAGGAAATGGGTGAACGGAGATGCCATTTACTGAGAAGAAGAGCACTGGGAAGATGTCAGACTAGGGGTAGGAAATCGCAACCGTCTTCATCCCAGATTCTTCACTGGCTTGGAGCTCATAGAAAACTCTTTATGACCTATTGATTTACTTCTCCACCCTGTGCTCTTTCTTCTCTAAGAACCTCAGCAATCTATGTGATCTCAAAGAGGATATGTGTGGATCCAAGGGAAAATGGTACAGGCAGATTATTGGATGAGAAAGGTAAAGACATCCTGAGTTGAGAGAGCATTTAAGCTTAACTAAAATCAACAGTGTACTTTCCCAATTAGCTTAATGTCTTGAGAAATAAATATTTCAAATTGATTGCTCAACACGTGCTTAGGTTTCTTCTACAGGTTTCTGCTATGTTTTGGAATAAGAGTAAATAACATCTTCAACATCCTCATATTTTTCTTACCCCAGCCTTGGCATCTCCTCTAAGTTATAGGTTCAGATGCTGAAGGAAGGGAAATATTTATTTTTCATTTATTAACTCTTTATAGTCCTGACACTAAATATTTGAATGGCCTATCATATAAAATTTATCTAGTGTAATCTATTATCCCCAACTAATTGGATCATTATCATCTGATGTTATTATCATGGCACTTAGTCCTGGGTAAGTCAGCAAGGATGCCAAATCTTAGAAATACAACCAATCCCAGAGTATTATATCCAATGGAAATATTTCTCATTGTCATCTCTCTCTCTCTCTCTCTCTCTTTTTTTTTTTGAAACTGCATCAGAAAACAT
>SJYX01024746.1:722048-755103 GCA_006410675.1 Oreotragus oreotragus | reverse complement strand
ATCAACATGAATCTGCCACGGATGTACACATGTTCCCGAACCCCCCTCCCACCTCCTTCCCCATCCCATTCTTTGGGGTCATCCCAGTGCACCAGCCTTGAGTGCCCTATTTCATGCATCAAACCTGGACTGGTGATCTACTTCACATATGATAGTATACATGTTTCAATGCTATTCCCTCAAATCATCCCACTCTTGCCTTCTCCCACAGAGTCCAAAAAAAGTCTGTTCTTTACATCTGTATCTCTTTGCTGTCTTGCATAAAGGTTTATCATTACCATCTTTCTAAATTTCATATATATGCCTTAATATACTATATTGGTGTTTTTCTTTCTGACTTATTTCATTCTGTATAATAGGCTCCAATTTCATCCACCTCATTAGAACTGATTAAAATTCATTCATAGCTGAGTCACATTCCATTGTGTATATGTACCACAGCTTTCTTATCCATTCATCTGCTGATGGACATCTAGGTTGCTTCCATGTCTTAGCTATTGTAAACAGTGCTGTGATGAACAATGGGGTACACATGTCTGTTTCAATTCTGGTTTCCTCTGTGTATATGCCCAGCAATGGGATTGCTGGGTCATATGTGAGTTCTATTTCCAGATTTTTAAGTAATCTCCACACTCTTCTCCATAGTGGCTGTACTAGCTTGCATTCTCACCAACAGTGTAAGAGGGTTCCCTTTTCTCCTCACCCTCTCCAGCATTTATTTATTTGTAGACTTTATGATAGCAGTCATTCTGACTGGCATGAGATGGTACCTCATTGTGGTTTTAATTTGCATTTCTCTGATAATGAGTGATGTTGAGCATCTTTTCATGTGTTTGTTAGCCATCTGTATGTCTTCTTTGGAGATATGTGTGTTTAGGTCTTTTTCCCACTTTTTAATTGAGCTGTTTTTTCTGTTATTGAGTTGTATGAGTTGCATGTATATTTTGGAAATTACTCCTTTGTCAGTTGTTTCATTGGCTATTATTTTCTCCCAATATGAGGGATGTCTTTTCACCTAGCTTATAGTTTCCTTTGCTGTGCAAAAGCTTTTATGTTTAATCAGGTCTCACCTGTTTACTTTTGGTTTTATTTCTATTACTCTAGGAGGTGGGTCATAGAGGATCTTGCTTTGATTTGTGTCATTGTGTGTTCTGCTTATGCTTCCTCTAAGAAATTTATAGATTCTGGTCTTAAATTTAGATCTTTAATCTATTTTAATTTTATCTTTGTGTGTGGTGTTAGGAGGTGTCCTAATTTCATTCTTTTGCAAGTAGCTGTCCAGTTTTCCTAGCACCATTTATTGAAGAGGCTGTCTTTCCCCCATTGTATGTTCTTGCCTCCTTTGTCAAATATAGGGTATCCATAGGTGCATAGGTTTACTTTGGGATTTTCTATTTTACTCCATTGCTCTATGTTTCTGTCTTTGTGCCAGTACCATACTGTCTTGATGACTGTAGCTTTGTAGTATAATCTGAAGTCTGGACGGTTGATTCCTCCAGCTCCATTCTTCTTTCTCAAGAGAGCTTTGGCTAGTCAATGTCTTTTGTGTTTCCATATGAATTGTGAAATTTTTGTTCTAGTTCTGTGAAAAATGTCATTAGTATTTGATAGGAATTGCACTGAATCTGTAGACTGTGATTGGTAGTACAGTCATTTTCACAATATTGATTTTTCACAGCCAGGAACATGGAATATCTCTTCATCTGTTTATGTAGTCTTTGATTTCTTTCATCAGTGTCATAATTTTCTATGTACAGTTTTTTTGTCTCCTTAGGTAAGTATTCCTAGGTATTTAATTCTTTTTGTTGCAATGGTGAATGGGAATGATTCCTTAATTTCTGTTTCTGATTTTTCATTGTTAGTATATAGAAATGCAAGTGATTGCTGCAACTTTCCTAAATTCACTGCAACTTTTTGTACTGCAACTTTCCTAAATTTACTGATTAGCTCTAGTAATTTTCTGATAGTATCTTTAGGGTACTCTTTGTACAGTATCATGTCATCTGCAAACAGTGAGAACTTTATGTCTTTTCTGATCTGGATTCCTTCTATTTATTTATTTATTTTCTTCTCTGATTTCCATAGCTAGGACTTCCAGAACTATGTTGAATAATAGTGGGGAAAGTGGGCACCCTTGTCTTGTTCCTGATATTAGCCAAATCCTTTCAGTTTTTCACCATTGAGAATCATGTTTATTGTAGGCTTATCATATATGGTCTTTACTATGTCGAGGTAGGTGACCTCTATGCCCACTTTTTGTAGAGTTTTAATTATAAATGGGTGCTGAATTTTGTCAAAGGCATTTCTGCATCTATTGAGACAATCTCAATCTTTTTATCTTTCAATCTGTTAATATGGTGTACCACATTGGTTGACTTGCATATATTGAAGAATCTTTGCATCCCTGGAATAAGTCCAACTTGATTGTGGTGTATGAGCTTTTTGATATATTGCTGAATTCTGTTTGCTAAAATTTTCTTGAGGATTTTTGCCTCTATGTTCATCAGTGATAATGGCCTGAAGTTTTCTTTTTGTTTTTTGGTTTTTTTTTTTGTTTTTTTTTTTTTGGGGTCTGGTTTTAGAATCAGGGTGATAGTGGCCTTGTAGAATGAATTTGGAAGTGTTCCTTCCCCTGTAATTTTTGGAAAGAGTTTTAGAAGGATGAGCATTAGGTCTTCTCTAAATGTTTGATAGCATTCTCCTGTGAGGCCATATGATCCTGGGCTTTTGTTTTTTTGAGATTTTGGACCACAGCTTCAATTTCAGTGCTTGTAACTGGGTTGTTCACAATTTCTATTTCTTCCTGATTCAGTCTTGGAAGATTGAACTTTTCTAAGAATCTGTCCTTTTCTTCCAGGTTACCCATTTTATTATCATGTAGTCATTCATAATAGTCATTTATACTCCTTTGCATTTCTGCATTGTCTGTTGTAACCTCTTCTTTTTCATTTCTAATTTTCTTGATTTAATTCTTCTCTCTTTTCTCTTGATCAGTCTGACCATTTGTGTTTCAATTTTGTTTATCTTCTCAAAGAACCAGCTTTTGGTTTTATTAATCTTTACTATTGTTTATTTCATTTATTTTTTAGTTATTTCTGCTTGAATCTTTATGATTTCTTTCCTTCTACTAATTTTATTTTGTTTGTTTTTTCTTTTTCCAGTTGTTTTCAGTGTAAAGTTAAGTTGTCTATTTGATGTTTTTCTTGATTCTTGAGATAGGATTGTATTGCTATAAACTTCCCTCTTAGAACTGCTTTTGATGTACCCCACAGGTTTTGAGTTGTCATATTATCATGTCATCTTTTTCTAGAAAACTTTTGATTTACCTTTTAATTTTTTAAATAACCTGTTGATTATTTAGAGATGTATTGTTTAATCTCCATCTGTTTCTTACAGTTTTTTGCTTGTAATTGATATCCAGTTTCATAGCATTGTGGTCAGAGAAGATGCTTGATACGATTTCAAGTTTCTTGAATTAATCAAGGTTTGATTTGTGACCCAAGATATAGTCTATCCTGGAGAATATTCCATGTGCACTTGAGAAGATGTATTCTTCTGCATTTAGATGGGATGTGCTGAAGATATCAATGAGATCCATCTCATCTAATGTATCATTTAAGACTTGTGTCTCCTTATTAATTTTCTTTTTGATGATCTGTCCATTGGTGTGAATGTGGCATTAAAATCTCCTACTATTATTGTTATTTATTGTCAGTTTCTTCTTTTATGTCTGATGTATTTGTCTTATGTATTGCCTATGTTGGGTGCATAGACATTTACAATTGTTATGTCTTCCTCTTGGATTGATCCCTTGATCATTATGCAGAGTCCTTCCTTATCTCTTGTAATCTTTTTTATTATAGGGTTATTTTTTCTGATATGAAGAGAGCTACTCCAGCTTTTTTTTTTAACTTCCCAGTTTCAAGGAATATGTTTTTCCATCCTCTCACTTTCAGTCTGTATGTCTTTAGGTCTGAAGTGGGCTTCTTGTAGACAACATACATATGAGTCTTGTTTTTATATGCATTCAGCCAGTCTGTGTCTTTTGGTTGGAGCATTTAATCCATTTACACTTAAAGTAATTATTGATATATATGTTCTTATTGCTATTTTCTTAATTGTTTGGGGTTGATTTTGTAGAGCTTTTTACTTCTATTTCTTGACAATATAAGCTCCTTTAACATTTGTTGTAAAGCTTGTTTGGTGATACTGAGTTCTCTTAACTTTTGTTTGTCTGAAAATCTTTTGATTTTGCCATAAATTTTGAATGAGATCTTTGCCAGGTACAGTAATCCTGGTTGTAAATATTTCCTTTTCAGTACTTTAAAATCTATCCTGACATTCCCTCTGTCCTGCAGAGTTTCTGCTGAAAGACCAGCTGTTAAGCGTATGGGGTTTCCCTTGTATGTTACTTTTGTTGCTTTTCCCTTGCTGCTTTAATATTCTTTCTTTGGGTTTAGTCTTTGTTAGTTTGTTTAATATGGGTCTTGGCATGTTTCTCCTTGGGTTTATCCTGTATGGGACTCTTTATTCCTCTTGGACTTGATTGGCTATTTCCTTTTCCATGTTTGTGCTATTTTCAATTGTAATCTCTTCAAAAATTTTCTCATGCATTTTCTTTTTCTCTTCTTCTTCTGGGACCACTATAATTTGAATGTTGGTGTGTTTAACACTATCCCAGCAGTCGCAGAGACTATCCTTTTATGTCCGAGTTGTGAAATCTCCCAGTGACCACCAGGGAGCTGATATCTGATGCAAAAGCAAGAGAGTTTTTATTACCAAGCTCGGGCTGGGGCTCCCAATGTTACCAATGCAGCTTCTAAGGAGAGGAGCCTCGAACTCTGGGTTTCATTGCTTATGTAGGGTATTCTCGTCCAAAAAAAATTCAAAAAACGGGAGTTTCCAGGTTGGGAGTACCTTCTGTGGAAGAGTTAGGTGTTGAGTTCTGATTGGTTTTCATTTCCCAGGCTTAATTCGAATTTCCCGGGCAGGTCATAAGTCCTGAATTTAAAGTAAGGAGATCCTGATCTGGGATCTGATTGGCTTGCAGGTGGTGGGGTGAGGTCAGGGGATTTCCAAAGACTCTTTCCTCAGATCTCTAAAATGGAGTCTTTTTTAACAAAATGGGGTGGCTTAGGTTCTTCATTCCCCCCTTCTCAAGGTCCCAAGACAGACCCAATCATGGGTCCAGTTCTATATTTTCTTCCACTAAGGGGCCCACTGGCAGAGCTGTATATTGGGACCTGAGCACCATAAGCTGCACCGTGTTGATGCGGCTCTTGATGAAGGTCATTACCTTGTTCAATAAACACGGCCTGAAGGTGAGTACTTTTGTTGTCTTCGCAGTTTTAGCTTGAGCGAGTTAGTTTTGTCCAATTCAGCCTTCCACTGGGGGAAGAACTCTTCTCGTAAGGCAAACAGGTCTACAGGCCATGTGTGGGTGTAGTGGACCCAAGGAGAGATGCCATCAAATTTGAGAGCAGTTGGTGTCATCAAGACGACAAGGAAGGGTCCCTTCCACCTAGGCTCTAGGGTCTCTTGGTGATGACGGCACACGTACACCCAGTCTCCTGGCCGGTAGCAGTGAGGTTCAGGTGGAGGGCCTGATTCATATAGCGCTTTGAGCCTCTTCCATGTGTCCCTGTGGGAGTATTGTAAGGACCAGAGACAAAAAAGCAACTTCTGATTATCTATTTCTTTTAACACTTCTGCCTTTAGGTTAGGGATTATTGGAGGGGGTATCCCATACATGATTTCAAAAGGGGTGAGTCCCAGTTGGTAGGGTGAGTTCCGCACCCGCTACAAGGCAAGGGGAGGAGAGCCACCCAGTCCCCGCCAGTCTCAGCAACTAGTTTTGTTAATGTCTCTTTAAGCATCCTATTCATCCTTTCTACTTGTTTTGAGCTCTGGGGCCTATAGGCACAATGCAGCTTCCATCTAGCTCCCAAAGCCCGGGCTACCCCCTGGCTTACCTGAGACACAAAGGCTGGCCCATTATTTGACCCTACCGGAAACCTGAACCATGGCAAGATGTCTTCAATCAGCTTTTTGGCTGCCACCTGTGCTGTTTCTCTCTTGGTGGGGAAAGCTTCTACCCACCCTGAGAAGGTATCTATGAACACCAACAGGTATTTTTATCCATATTTACCCGGTTTTACCTCAGTGAAGTCCACCTCCCAGTAAGCTCCTGGTCTTGATCCCCTATTCCTTGGTTGGCCAGATAAGGGACAGCATTCACGAGCTGGCATGCTTTACAGTTTGATACGATGTCTTCTACTGTCCTGACATTTTTCATGGAAATTTTGGCATGTCTAATCAGGTCTTGCATCTTGCGGGTTCCCAGGTGAGTGGCATGACGCATTTTTAGTAATACTTGTTTTCCTAGTTCTTCTGGGAGAATTGGAGAGCTGTCTGCTGCTCTCCACCACTCAGCCAGCTGTTGGGCCACAGGCAGGCTTTTTGTCCAGCCTAAGTCTCTTGGTGAGTAATTGGGCAAGTCTGGCAGAACAGGGCTCCCAGGGTCAGGCAGCTGAAGAGTGGCCTCTATCACGGTATTCTGGGCCGCATCTCTGGCTGCTCTGTCTGCTCAGTTGTTTCACCTTGAGATTGGGGTGTCTGGCTTTTGGTGCCCTGGGCAGTGTACTATGGCTAGTTTCTTAGGTAGCCATAATGCCAAAAGGAGAGCTTTTATTTCTTCTTTGTTTTTAATCGTCTTACCCTCGGCCATGAGGAGTTCCCTCTCTCTGTTGATGGCCCCGTGTATATGGGCAGTAGCAAAGGCATATAGGCTATTGGTAACGATGTTAAGTTTTTTGTCCTTTCCCAATTGAAGGGCTTTTGTTAGGGCGATTAGCCGATGTACCCCGGAGGTAGTGCTTCCGTCTACACAATTTGGGTTTCCGTGGTTACGGCCATCCCCGCATACCTGAGTCCATCTCAAACGAAACTGCTTCCGTCCATATACCAGGTGACCTCAGCATCAACTAGGGGGCGATCTTGCAAGTCCTCTCACGACCCATGCACCTGGGCTAGTATGTCGCTGCAGTCATGGATCGGGGCTTCCAAGTCCAGGTTAGGAAGCAACGCAGCCAGATTGAGAGCAGTAGGCAGTAGAAAGATGATTCTGAAAGGGTTTAGCAGTAGTCCCTGACAGTGGGTCAGCCGAGTGTTGCTGATCCATCTACCTGGGGGCTGTTTCAGTATGCCCTCAGTGGCGTGGGGGGCGGTAATATGTAACTCCTGCCCTAGTGTCAGTCTGTCTGCATCTTTGACCATTAGGGCCACTGCTGCAATCACGTGGAGGCATGGGGGCCAGCCTGATGCTATGGGTCTAAGCGTTTAGACAAGTAGGCCACTGGCCATTTCCAAGGTCCCAGATGTTGCATCAGCACCCCTTTTGATTCATCCTCTAATTGAATTGTCAGTACTTAAATCAGCCTGCCCACCTGGTCAAGTATTTTAGTTTCTCCTGGGAGGAAGTGAATTTGAGCTCCCATCTTGGTTAACAAGTCTCTTCCCAACAGTGGGAAGGGGCACTCTGGGATGACCATAAAGGAGTGGGATACCCAGCCCGTGCCTAAATCCACTGATCTTCGGGTAGTCCATTGATATTGTTTCATCCCAGTGGCCCCCTGCACCCATGAAGTCTTTTCGGCCAGTTTCCCTTGGGGATCCAGCAAAACCGAATATTGAGCCCCTGTGTCAACAAGGAAGTCAACTGGGGTCCCCTCCACTCTTAGGGTTACCCTGGGTTTGGGAAGGGGCTCCGAACCCCATCTCCCCTAGTCACTCAGTTCATCAACAGCCAGGATAGGGGTCTTTTGTGGTCCCTTCTTTTTCTTAGGGTATTCTTTGGCCCAGTGTCCTTCCTCCTTACAATAGTTGCATTGGTTCTTTCCTAATGCTGGCCGCATACGGGAACGGCTCTTACCTTCAGCTGCTAGGCAGCACAGCTGGCCCTCCCTTTGTCCTGAATCAGGAACTGTTGCCGCTAACAGGATGAGCGCCATATTGCGGGTCTGGCGGTCTGCTGCTTTAGCTTGTTTTTCCTCGGGGGTCTCTCGAGTATTGTAGACCCTTTCTGCCACTGTTATTAAATCCTGGATACTCTTTTCACCCAGGTGTTCTAGTTTTTGTAACTTCTTCCTAATGTCTGGAGCCGCCTGGTTGACAAAATGCATTATCAAAGCAGCCTGAGTGCCTTCTGCTTCTGGGTCCATGGGGGTGTATTGTCTAAAGGCCTCCATCAGTCTTTCCAGATAAGCAGCTGGACTCTCAGTGGGGCCTTGTTGAACATTTCCTACTCTAGCTAGGTTAGTGGATTTCTGTGCAGCTGCCTTGAGCCCCCCCAACAGAGTCTGGCGGTAAACTCAGAGCCTCTCCTTACCTTGTGCTGTATTGTAATCCCAGTCAGGTCACGACAAAGGGAAGGAGGTGTTAATTTCACCTATATTATTAGTGTGTTCTCCATTGGCCCCAGGGACCCTTTTACAGGCCTCATTCTGTATTCTCTCTCTCTCTTCCGTGGTGAAGAGAATCTGGAGCAGCTGTTGACAGTCATCCCAAGTGGGCTGATGAGTAAAAAGCACAGTCTCTAGAAGGTTAGTTAGAGCTCTAGGGTTATCTGAGAACTTAGCATTCTGGGACCTCCAGTTATAAAGGTCTCAGCCCGTGCCTAAATCCACTGATCTTCGGGTAGTCCATTGATATTGTTTCATCCCAGTGGCCCCCTGCACCCATGAAGTCTTTTCGGCCAGTTTCCCTTGGGGATCCAGCAAAACCGAATATTGAGCCCCTGTGTCAACAAGGAAGTCAACTGGGGTCCCCTCCACTCTTAGGGTTACCCTGGGTTTGGGAAGGGGCTCCGAACCCCATCTCCCCTAGTCACTCAGTTCATCAACAGCCAGGATAGGGGTCTTTTGTGGTCCCTTCTTTTTCTTAGGGTATTCTTTGGCCCAGTGTCCTTCCTCCTTACAATAGTTGCATTGGTTCTTTCCTAATGCTGGCCGCATACGGGAACGGCTCTTACCTTCAGCTGCTAGGCAGCACAGCTGGCCCTCCCTTTGTCCTGAATCAGGAACTGTTGCCGCTAACAGGATGAGCGCCATATTGCGGGTCTGGCGGTCTGCTGCTTTAGCTTGTTTTTCCTCGGGGGTCTCTCGAGTATTGTAGACCCTTTCTGCCACTGTTATTAAATCCTGGATACTCTTTTCACCCAGGTGTTCTAGTTTTTGTAACTTCTTCCTAATGTCTGGAGCCGCCTGGTTGACAAAATGCATTATCAAAGCAGCCTGAGTGCCTTCTGCTTCTGGGTCCATGGGGGTGTATTGTCTAAAGGCCTTCATCAGTCTTTCCAGATAAGCAGCTGGACTCTCAGTGGGGCCTTGTTGAACATTTCCTACTCTAGCTAGGTTAGTGGATTTCTGTGCAGCTGCCTTGAGCCCCCCCAACAGAGTCTGGCGGTAAACTCAGAGCCTCTCCTTACCTTGTGCTGTATTGTAATCCCAGTCAGGTCACGACAAAGGGAAGGAGGTGTTAATTTCACCTATATTATTAGTGTGTTCTCCATTGGCCCCAGGGACCCTTTTACAGGCCTCATTCTGTATTCTCTCTCTCTCTTCCGTGGTGAAGAGAATCTGGAGCAGCTGTTGACAGTCATCCCAGGTGGGCTGATGAGTAAAAAGCACAGTCTCTAGAAGGTTAGTTAGATCTCTAGGGTTATCTGAGAACTTAGCATTCTGGGACCGCCAGTTTTAAATGTTGCTGGTAGAGAAGGGCCAGTACTGATGAGGTTGGTTCCCTTCTTTGTCGGGGGGACCAGCCGCTCATAAAAGGAGGGCAACAGTTGAGTCTACCAGCCCCGCCAGAGACATGGCTTGCCTATGGTTAGTATTTTGTGCAGGCCCCCCTTCTGATGTGTAGGCCCTAGGTGGAGGGATAGCAGGGGTCCGTGGTGGCTCGAAGGGTTGGTAAGGGGGTGGGAAGAGAAGTTCTTCCTCTGTTCCCCCTTGTAAAATGGGGTACAGCGGCACCATTGGTTCAGGTTCCTTGGGATCTTTCAGGTTCTTTCCTACATGTGTCACCATCACCTGTGTGGTGGAAAATCCCTGTTGAGGCAAGAAAGGTTTTACCCATGGAGGGGGGCACAATATGAGATCTTCCCACACTATGACATAGGGAACTTGGTCAGGGTGTCTGCTCTGCGGTCGAAAGATGATGTCTCGGACTCGGTGCATGGTTTCCAAGTCAAAGGTGCCCTCTGGGGGCCATCCCACGTGGAAGGTTGGCCATTCCACACTGCAAAAAGTGATCAATTTATCTTTCTTAATTTCCACACTGAGGTCGTGGGCACACACCTTGATCTCCTTAAAATGGTCAGTGACCAGAGATAGAGGAATAGGGCTAGATTGACACCGCCCCATCGTTCCTAGATCAGTCAGGTGTTGGTAAATTAACACAGACAGTACAGATAGCCACCCAAACAGACAGAGAGACAGAAGATACAGACCTCCAGGAGTCCAGAGGCAAAACTGAAAGTAAGACGACAGCCTCCGGCCATTCAGTGGGAGAGACCCGCTATCATCTACAGAGAACAGGGGCACTCCGTCCCTTCCTAGGGGGTTGGAGCTGTCTCCCAATGACCCACACCGGTGACCTGCCTGTGCATCCACCTGGGTCATATACCGGTTTCAGAAAAAGTAGGCCTTTTCAGAAACAAAGAGACAGAGAAGAGCTTACCGGCCGCAGATAACTCTCCGGATCAGTTTCCCTGTGGGGCCAATGGGAGATCCCAGACAAGCCCCTAAATGTTATGCCCAAGTCGCGAAATCTCCCAATGACCACCAGGGAGCCAATATTCAATGCAAAAGCAAGAGAGTTTTTATTACCAAGCTCGAGCTGGGGCTCCCACCGTTACTTAGCTTAGAAGCTTAGATGCAGCTTCTAAGGAGAGGAGCCTCGAACTCTGGGTTTCATTGCTTATATAGGGTATTCTCGCACACAAAAAATTTGAAAAACGGGAGTTTCCAGGTTGGGAGTACCTTCTGTGGAAGGGTTAGGTGTTGGGTTCTGATTGGTTTTCATTTCCCGGGCTTAATTAGAATTTCCCGGGCAGGTCATAAGTCCTGAGTGTAAAGTCAGGAGATCCTGATCTGGGATCTGATTGGCTCGCAGGTGGTGGGGTGAGGTCAGGGGATTTCCAAAGACTCTTTCCTCAGATCTCTAAAATGGAGTCTTTTTTAACAAAATGGGGTGGCTTAGGTTCTTCAATCCTCATTTCTTTTCATTCTTTTTACTTTATTCTACTATTCAGAAGTTATTTCCGCCATTTTGTCTTACAGCTCACTGATTCGTTCTTCTGCTTCAGATATTCTGCTACTGATTCTTTCCAGAGAATTTTTAACTTTAATAATTGGGTTTTTTGTCTCTGTATGTTTTTTCTTTAATTATTATAGGTCTTTGTTAATTGATTCTTGCATTTCCCCCATTCTGTTTTCAAAGTTTCTAATCATTTTTACTGTCATTATTCTGAATTCTTTTTCAGGTAGTTTGCCTATTTACTCTCCTTTTATTTGGACTTATGTGTTTCTAATTTGTTTCTTCATTTGTGTAGTATTTCTCTGCCTTTTCATTATATATATATGATATGATACATGATAAGTCACTTCAGTCGTGCCCGACTCTGTGCGACCCCATAGATGGCAGCCCACCAGGCTCCGTTGTCCCTGGGATTCTCCAGGCAAGAACACTGGAGTGGGTTGCCATTTTCTTCTCCAATGCATGCATGCTTGCTAAGGTGCTTCAGTCATGTCTGACTCTGTGTGACCCCATGGACAACAGCCCACCAGGCTCCTCTGTCCATCGGATTCTCTGAGCAAGAATACTGGAGTGGGTTGCCATTTCCTTATATATAAAATTAACTTACTGAGTTTGAGGTCTCTTTCTCCCAGGCTTTAAGGTTGAATTTGTTCTTCCTTTTGGTTTCTGCCCTCCTAAAGTTGGTCCAATGGTTTGTAAGCTTCATATAGGGTGAGATTTTTGCTGAGTTTTATTTGTTTGTTTGTTTTGTTTTTCCTCTGATGGGCAAATCTGAGTGAAGTGGTAATCCTGTCTGTTGATGATTGGGTTTGTACTTTTGTTTTGTTTGTTGTTTGGATAAGATGTCCTGCACAGTGTACTACATGTGGTTGGGTGATACCTGGTCTTGTATTCAAGTGCTTTCCTTAGTGAGTTTTCACTATTGGGGTCACACAGAGTCAGACACGACTGAAGTGACTTAGCAGTAGCAGGGTTAGTTCTCTGGTAGTCTAGGGTCTTGGAGTCAGTGCTCCCATTCCAAAGGCTCAGGGCTTGATCTCTGATCAGGAACGAAGATGCTACAGGTGGTATGTTATGGCATTAAGTGAGATTAAAACAAATACCCAAAAACAAGAAACCAAAGATGAACCTCAGACAAATGACAGTTACAAAATCAGGCAAATAATAATTAAAATAATGGAATATACACATATGCGTATATACCCAGAAGCAAAGTCAAAGCAGTACAACTAAAATAAAGTACAGTAGATTGTCCTGGTGAACAAAAGAAATCAAAAATTATATTTTCCTGTTAAGAACAAAACTAAATAAAGCACAAACTGGAAAACAAAACTAAAGCAAGGTGCCAAGTGGAGAATAAAGCAATGAAAAGGAAACTAACAAATATGTTGGAAGAAAGAATAGAAATAAAAGAAATAATAGATATGCAAAGTTAAATAGAGGTAGATGAATAAGATTTATATACATTGAAGATCAATTGCAAGGGGGAAAGAACAGTCTGAAAAGCAAACAAGGGAATAAATGTAGAAAAAATAATAATAGGTTTAAAATTTTAAAAAAGAGAAAGAAAAAAAAAAGGATAACTCCAGAGAACTGCAAAAGCCCAACATAGAGGCAGAGGTTTATAACAACAATAAAAAAATGTGACTGAGAAAAAAATGTTCAAAAGCTTAATTAGATTTCATAGTGCCAATAAAATTTGCAACTATAAGGGGGAGAAACAACAACAGCAGGGGGGAGAAAAAAAATTCAAACGAATCTGTAGAACAAGTCAAAACATAAGTATGATAAATGTTTTTTGTGTAACCGCTATCAGAGTCCTTTCCCTCGCTGGAAGTCAGAGTCCACCTCACCTCCCTAGGATACCCTCCAACACTGTGTTGATCTCTGGACCTGCTGTGGGGGCACCTCAGATTCTAATCTGGTCCTACTCCTCTGTGTTCTTGCCTCCAATGTCCACAGCTATCAGAGCTAGTGTGTCTTCTTTTGTGGGAGTTCTCAATGTTATCAGAGTCCTTTCCCTCGCTGGAAGTCAGAGTCCACCTCACCTCCCTAGGATACCCTCCAACACTGTGTTGATCTCTGGACCTGCTGTGGGGGCACCTCAGATTCTAATCTGGTCCTACTCCTCTGTGTTCTTGCCTCCAATGTCCACAGCTATCAGAGCTAGTGTGTCTTCTTTTGTGGGAGTTCTCAATGTCCTTTTATATATTCCATAGACACAGAGTCTGCCTAGGTGATCATGTGCATTTAATCTTCAGGTTGTACAGCTGGTGGGAAAGTTTTGAGCCTTCTTCCATAGCCACACTGCCCCTGGGTTTCAGTTGTGGTTTCTGCATGTGAGTCATCCACTGGGGTTGCTCCAGAGGCTGCTCTGGAAAACGGGTTTTCCCCTGTGAGGGCCAGGTGTGAAGGTGATGCAGTTGCTTGGGTCAGAGGGCTTCTGGCAGCACCAGGTACTCAGGGGAATTGGCGGCTATGGCAGCAGGAAATATAGTGTTCTATAAGTGTATGGCAACCAGTATTGGACAATATTTTCCAGTATTCTTGCCTGGAGAACCCCTGATAGAGAAGCCTGGCAGGACACAGTCTACAGGGCCACAAAGAGTTGGACACAACTGAGGCAACCCTGCGTACACAGATGTAACTTTTTTTTTTTTTGCCTGTGGCAGCTCTACCCCATGAGACTTGAGCATGAAGGTGGTGAGGCTGCTTGCCTTGTGGGGCCCCTGGTGACACTATGTGTGCAGGAACTCGGACTGCATTCACTCCAGGAGTTATGGCCCTATCAGAGTCTTTTTCTGAGCCTCTTATAGCTGGCAAACAGAAGGCCTCCTTGGCCAGTCTTTCTCTGTAGCTCTGACCATTCAGGCACTTAGAGGATTCCCTTGCCTGTGGTCCTTCTCTGTTGTTCAGCATGTCAGGCATAGACACGCCCTGATTGGAGTCCGACTCTGTAGATCGGTGAATCTGGCACTTAAAGGGCACCCAGGGTGGGATCCTACTCTGTAGTTCAGTGCATCAGGCATGTGATGGGCCAGCCTCTCTATTGCTCACCTGTTGGTGCTGGCCTGTGGGGAGAGAGAGGTTATGGTGATGGCTCCACCCCCTATGTGAGACTCAGCAGTATCTCCTTGTTTCCATAGTTGTCCAGCTTTCCTCTACAGCCATTTCCCACCACTATCTCCTCCATCACATCCCCTAGATCCATTTCTCCACAGTCAACCACATCTCTCACCCTGGGATTGCTCCACAATTCCTAAACTCCAGCTCCTAGCTGCTGTGCCTTCCAGGGGACCAGCATCCCTGTCCAGAGCATGTATGGCTGCAGCAAGGACTGTCTGATTCTCATTCCATTTAGGCTTCCACAGATCAGCTGTTTCACTCTCAGCCTTAAATGTTTCTCCTCTGAGTCAGACAGTTGCCCTGATATTGGGATCGGATCCCTGCTTCAGTTCTCCCATCCACTGAGGGCAGGTCTAGTCCTACTAACACTCCTGTTTTCCCCCTAGTTCCTTCGTCCTACCGAGTTTTGTGTGGTATATTATTTACCACTGATCAGGTACTCTTGTCCACTCTCAGCTGGTGTTCTGCATGCACTTCTGTATCTGAAGGTGTATTCCTGATATATCCATGAACAGAGATGTACTCCACATCTCCCTACTCCTCTGCCATCTTGTTCTCCCAAATGAAAGATTTAAAAGCTGACTGTAGTTGGTGAAACTAAGGCTACAGGTATTGGAGTCCCTGGGAACAGTATCAAGAAGTCCCATTACAAGGAACAGATTATTAATCATGGGAAGTCCTTGATGCTGGAGAACCACGAACTGGATGATCTTGGCCCCTGAGGAAATGTTACAAAGTTGAACTAATTCCTCTTTTCCTGAACTTAAGAGCTTGGAATGATATGATTGCCTAAGACAAGTTGGTGACATTTTGACGAGTTACTTTCCCTCTGACTGCTGTCCTCACCTCGCCCGCAGAATGAACCACCGTGCTACTGGCCACTATTTGTGAAGCTGTCTCCACTTTTAGGACACTAACCGTTGGGAACGCATTGCAATGAACAGCCAAAGCACACCTTAGCAGACAGATTCCCTCAGAACACCCCAAATGAACAAGAGATGTGCTCGCGTCAGGAGCTGAATCTGTTCCTTAAGGAAGGAATAGCAAATTGAACAAAAAATATGAAAAGAGCATCCTTGTGCTTAAAAGGGCTTCTGTGGTGGCCAGACAGTAAAGAACACACCTGCAATGCAGGAGACCTGGATTCAATACTTGAGTTGGGAAGATCCCCTGGAGAAGGGTATGGAAACCCACTTCAGTATTCTTGCCCTGAGAATCCCCATGGACAGAGAAGCCTGGCTGGCTACAGTCCATGAGTTTGCAAAGAGTTGGACACAACCAAGTGACTAAGCACATAACACTTGAAAAGAAAAATGAGTACCATGTTACATTTTAAATATAAAATATAGATATTTTGAGTGCACTAAGAATTTCCCAGCTATTTTCTATAGAGACTAGCTAGTAAGATCCAAAAATCTGATGTCTCCCTCATTATAAATTGATCACTCCCTTTTACCACCATGCCCCATGCTTCAGTGATTTTATGTGACAATTATTCTTTTTGTAATATTCATTACTTGTGTAAATTAATCTCTGAATATTTCTGTTGTATAATTTGTCATGCATTTATTATCTAATCATCCTCACTCCATATATGTGCTAAAATCTAGTGATACATTTCCACATTGACATATGTCAATTGGATTAAAGGTTTCTTCTGAAAATTTTAATTTGTGAAATTTTCTTTAATTTTTCTGATATTCCCAGTGTAGTTTCTGGATTTCCTTCCCCATCAGGAGCAGAGGAGCATCCAAGCCTGCAAAGTTGGCTTCCATAATATAATCTATTTCTATTTAATCCCTGCTAAAGATAGCATATTAAAAAGCAGAGACATTACTCTGCCGACTAAGGTCCTCAAAGAGTTGGACACAACTGAGCGACTTCACTTTCACTTCACTTTCTGATAATTTTGCACACCAGTTCATAACTGGGAGGATAGAAGTAGAACCAATGTGAGGACAATTTGCAAGGAGTAGAGAGAAGGCTCACTCAAGACTACCTGGGGCACTGAAACTCACACCACATAGTTAAGATTTTATTTCTCTAAAATTGAAATGGTCATGTACATGCAGCATGTGGTTAACAGTATCCTCATACTTAGTATCTACTTAGGAAGAAAAAGCTAGAAGCAGAATAGTCAACATGTTACTGTGGCTGGTGTCATGAAGGCCATGGCCTAAAACATATTACATCTGTATATTGCTTTTTTTATCTCTCAGCTTTCCATGCTATATCCTCTGCCACCTCTTTTCTGCACTTCCTTCCATTCTTGCTCTTTCTCATTCTTCCCCTGCTTTCTTTTCTTCTTGTTGTATCTTTAACATGGTGTTTTTGTCATTTGAATCAAGTAACAATGAATATAGTCCTGTGTTTCAAGTTTTGGTTGTTTGTAAGCCACAGCTGCCTTATCTGTTTAAAAAAAAAAAAAAAAGGAGAGACAAAAATAGAGAGAAGAAAGAGGATAATATNGTTGGTGATGGACAGGGAGGCCTGGTGTGCTGTGATTCATGGGGTCACAAAGAGTCGGACACGACTGAGTGACTGAACTGAACTGAACAGAAACCCCCACTTAATGGGGGCTTCTCTGATGGCTCAGCAGTAAAGAATTCTCCTGCAAAACAGGAGACATTGGAGACTTTTGTGTTCAAGCTCTGGGTTGGAAAGAACCCCTGAAGGAGAAAATGGCAAGAAGATAACATGGTTAGTTGGATAGTATCACCAACTCAATGGACAATTTTCTCAATGAGAAAATTCTAGGAGATAGTGGAAGGCAGAGGAGCTTGGCATGCTGCAGTCCATGAGGTTGCAAAGAACGGGACACAACATAGCTACTGAACAACAATAACCTGACTTAATGTGTTCCCTTTCCTTTGAAGTATATCCATTTTAACATGTTATTGTTGTTACCACAAAGTTGGATTAAAGAATATGTTAGAGGCTCCTATATTTCTTCAAGACCTTAAACCTCAAATCTCCATTCTTCCCGCAAGTCCCTCATCTAACCTCTGAGTAGAGGCTGGGAAGCTGGTTCTGGCTGAGCCCTGCAAACAAACCTGCAGTATCTGCTATTCAACTGGAGAAAGGATCAGGTACCTAATTAGAACAAGAATACTAAAGAAAATCTGAGAGACACCAAAATGTTCCCATTCCATATCCTAAAGTACATTTGTTTCAGTGGAAAAGGAGCCTGGATCAGGGAAGTGAGGTTGATGTAAATCAGTGTTTCTCCAAATTTGGTTGAGGATCAGAATTACCTATAACACAAGGTGCTAATTCCTCTCCCTAGAAATTCTGTTTCAGTCCTGGAGGAGGGCATGGCAACCCACTCCAGTATTCTTGCCTGGAGAATCCCCAAGGACAGAGAAGCCTGGCAGGCTACTGTCCATGGGGTTGCAAAGAGTCAGACATGACTGAGCAACTAAGCACAGCAAACATTTAGGTAAGGACTTAGATTTTTTTTTTTTAATATACATTTCCTTACTTATTGCTTTATTAATGTGACATAATTCTTATGCCCAGGTAAGTTTTTGAATCATTGCTCCATTGACACCAGAGGAAGCCCCACCAATGAAAATAGAATGGAACCACTCCATTATTCTTGCCTGTACAATCCCAGGGACGGCAGAGCCTGATAGGCTGCCAACTATGGGGTTGCACATAAACTGGTCAACACATGACACATTCAGATCAGAAGAGCAATAAACAACTATTTTCTTTAATGCCGCAAACTGTATTTTAGGATAAAACTGAATCTTCAACTGGTAAATACAGACTCAATTCTATGCTAAAGTTTAAAGCCGTATAGCCTGTTTTCCTAAATTTTAAATGAAATGTTTAACACAGTCTCACTTTGGCTCACAGATTAATCAACTTTCCTTTACTTAGAAGCTATTATTTTGTCTGTGAATTACTCATATCTCTATATGGGCTACATAGATATATTGGGCTTCCCTGGTGGGTCAGTCAGTAAAGAATCTACCTGCCAATGCAGGAGACACTGGAAAGATCCCCTGGAGGAGAAAAGGACAACTCTCTCCAGCATTCTTACATGGAGAATCCCATGGACAGAAGAGTCTGGTGGGCTACAGTCCATGGGGTTGCAAAAGAGTTGGACACATCATTGTGACTACACATCATTGATTTATTACTTGACATTGTAATCCCAAAGTCAAGTCATGGTTTAATGTAAAGTCAAGATAACCTGATTCAAACTGTAACTCTACCATTTAGCAGTGTGGCTTTTGGCAAGTTAAGATCTAACCACCTCAATTACCTAATGATCTCTTCCATAAAAAGTGGAGAGAACAATTCTTTTTTGGCAGAGTGATATGTGGATTAAGTAAAATTACACATGTACTCATGCACACCCCACCCAGAATAGTACTAGGCAATTGTAGGTGCTCAGTGAGTGAGTTTCCTGTCCCAGCTTTTGGAAACATGAGAAAATAAGGGGGAGAGAGGTCAAAGTATCAGTAAGTCATTGTGATTTCTTGTTAATAACTTCAGCAACACAGTAAGCAGAATTTTATTCAAATAAACCTGGAGGAACATTTAATATCCCACATCAATATTTTTTAAAACTGAATGTTACATTTTACCACAAATTAACTTATACACACACACACACATATACACACTTCTCTTTTACAGCTCAAAATGCTTAGACCAAGAATGTCTCTACTAAGAGACCACCATACCCCGCACAATATTAGATATGCTTCCGCACAATATTAGATATGCTTGTCCCATTTATTTTTCTTTGAAGATTACAGACTTTAAGCTTAAGTAGATCATCTGCCCTGCTATTTCTGTTGTGAGATTAATTAGTTATGCTGAAAATTTTGAAAATTTATGTTTATCGAAGATGGGGAAACAGTGGAAATAGTGGCTGACTTTATTTTTCTGGGCTCCAAAATCACAGCAGATGGTGACTGCAGCCATGAAATTAAAAGACGCTTACTCCTTGGAAGGAAAGTTATGACCAACCTAGATAGCATATTCAAAGGCAGAGACATTACTTTGTCAACAAAGGTCCGTCTAGTCAAGGCTATGGTTTTTCCAGTGGTCATGTATAGATGTGAGAGTTGGACTATAAAGAAAGCTGAGCACCAAAGAATTGATGCTTTTGGAGTGTGGTGTTGGGGAAGACTCTTGAGAGTCCCTTGGACTGCAAGGAGATCCAACCAGTCCATTGTAAAAGAGATCAGTCCTGGATGTTCATTGGAAGAACTGATATTGAAGCTGAAACTCCAGTACTTTGGCCACCTCATGCGAAGAATTGACTCATTTGAAAAGACCCTGATCCTGGGAAAGATTGAGGGCAGGAGGAGAAGGGGACAACAGAGGATGAGATGGTTGGATGACATCACGGACTCAATGGACATGGGTTTGGGTGGACTCCGGGAGATGGTGATGGACAGGGAGGCCTGGTGTGTTGTGGTTCGTGGGATCCCAAAGAGTCGGACACATCTGAGCCACTGAACTGAACTGAACTGACACCAAGAAACAAAACCAGAAGCCTAGAGCAGATGTGTACATTTGGGGATAGGGTGAGCAGGGAACTGTCTGAAGGACTAAATAAAAGTATACATCTTCTCTTTCCTGTGCTAGGCAGAATATTAAGATTTTCCATTTGTAGGGAATCATAAGGCAAACAAACATATGCACACTAACAAAACAGTATGCATTTTTAAAAAGCCATGAGCTTTATCAGATATAAATACTATATCATTATCTATAGTTCTGAAAGGTTAGTCTTAACCTGCTAGCTATAAGATCCTGGGTACTTTTTCAGTTACAGAAAGAGGATATAAAGAAACAGAGAACTATCTATAATGTTTTACACTCATTTATACAACAAATGCTTGCTAGACCAATAAGCAGATATTCACCTTGCTAAAGAAATTCTTGCTCGCTGACCTCCACTCAGTGTGATTCCACCTTCTCCAAGAACTATGTTGTCTTTCTCTGAAAACTTGGAGATGTCCTATTATCAAAAATAGAAAGTTAGGAAAAGAGAAAAAAACAGAAAGTTAGGAACTGTCAGTATGTCAGATCTGAATTTAAAAGGTACATTTTCCTTCAAATGTAATCATTCATCAGACTTCCACTTTAACCACAGCATCTGAACACATCATGTGAACCACATCATGTGAACACTGCATCTCAGCTATTTCAAATGCATTTCAATTGGTCAAAACATTGCTGACATTTCATAAAGAAGTTTTTCTTTAATTTTCCAATTGCTATTTATGATCATTAAATAAGAACTGAAAAATACAAAAAGTAAAGCATACGCAAATCTATGATATGTAAAGGTGTGCCATCCACTGACCATTACAAAAACCCAGTGCTATTAACATGCTAACGTGCACTTCCTTCCAATCTAAATCCACTCTTTTAAAAGGAAATCTCCAAAAATGAATAAATCTCCTAATAAGGAAACAAAAAGAATATCATATACATCTCCCTGCAGTATCTAAGCATACTCAGTGGGTGACCATGAGTACAAGGCATCTCCTTTCCACACTTCTCTTAGCTACTCCCCCCTGAAACAACACAGCTCTCTTCCTCATCCATCCTCCCACCTCATCCTTCTGTCCTCTCCTCACCTACTCTGCCTCTCCTGTCACCTCCCTGACACATGTGTCCTTTCTTCAGTTCATGAGATTTTCTGCGGCAACAACCATGCTAGACATTCTAAAAGATTAGAATTTATAAGAAATTGTGTTCAAATTGCTGTCATTGTAAGCCTAATTCAGAAGATAAGCCATAATTCTGGAGAAAGCTAGAAAACATCCCAGAGAATCAATTAACCATTTTAAGATAAAACAATACACAATTAATTGGCAAATTAATTCTTCTGAATATAGAAGTACTATAAAGTAGGTAGAAAATGCTAGAAGGCCTTCTGGAACAGATGAGGTTTGCCCTGAGACTTGAGAATGAGAAGAGTCAGGTGAATAATATTCAGGTGCTCAGTGGTAAAGAATCTGCTTGCCAATACAAGAGACACAAATTCAATCCCGGATTGGGAAGATCCCCTAAAGAAGGAAATGGTAATCCACTTCAGTATTCTTGCCTGGGAAATCCCATGGACAGAGGAGCCTGGCAGGCTACAGTCCAGGGCTGCAAGAGTTGAACGCGACTTAGCAACTAACCAACAATTCTGACTTTAGCTCAAAACAAGGTCTTTGCCTTTTCTTTTCTCATCCTCATATAAATTCTCTTTTCTTTTGTTACTACCTTCTTCTCTCTAAAAATACTCTTCCATTCAAGTCTCCTTTTTTCTTTCACAACCCAAAAGTAGTTCATCTGTTCTCCTTGATCTGACATTATCTATATTTAAACTGCCAAAATGGTTACTTTTATGGTTTCTGTTATCTACCACATGAAAGTTAAATAAAACTTCATATACAAAACTATAAATTTATAGCTGGTAAATTCGTAAGTAATCATTTATATTATGAACTAGCTTGCAGCTCCTGTAGGCTGAAATCATGCCAGCCACTGCCTCCAAGGAACTTCTATTGTCAATACTCTTGACCTAAGAGGACCAAACATGATTTTTTTTTTTTAATGTGGTTTAAAAAAAAAAAAAAAAACACTGACATGTAAGAGAAGATACAGCAGGACCCAGGGGAGCTGGCTACTCAGGCACTGGAGGAAACCACTGAGACCCATATAGCACTGCAGTGAGGAGGACCTTCCATAGTTAGAAGACCCAGGAATACAAGTGCTTCATTTCTTTCTACTGGACCAAATTTTTTTGGTTCAGCTTATGAACCAGACCACATACCTATCATTCCATCCAAATAACAAGGATTGCAGCTAAATTCCACACCCCTGTTTTAAGTCTCAGTCTTGCTGAAGGAGCACACCCAGGAGCACCTCGACCCTGAAAGCCTTACCTAAGCTGTTCTATGCAGCACATCCTCAGCCCTCGATCTAGAGCAATTGGTAAAACAACTCACGGGTGTATTTCTTCTCTACTGTACCATCTTTCCCTTACCAGTATTCCATTCCCTTTTAGAAAATTAAATCTTTTAGAGGAAAAAAATTAATACTTTTTCATATATGAATAAATTGAGTGTAGGCTTTTGTAACGGAGGCACATTTTCTAACATAATCTGAAAAAGCCAGAGGTTGCCAAAATTATTGGAGCTTTTTTCCAAATCTGAATTCAATACAGTTTTAGTTAAATCAGATAAAATTTATAATTTTTAAAATTTAGAGATATCAGTAGTTATCTTGATGGTATGATTGTAACACAATTATAGATTTGGAGGGTGCAGAATCCTAGCCCAGTACAACAATTTAACAAAGATTTGCAGCATGAAGGAAGAAAAGAGGAGCGAATAGAGGAGGGGAAGGTAAACAAACATTAAGCTACAAAGAAAGAGGTATATATAAGAAAAAGAAAATGAAGAAAGGTGTACAGCCTAGAGAAAGAAAGAAAATGGGGAAAACAATAATTGTCAGAAGAAGCAGATATCAATAGAACAAAGCGGGAAGATGATGTCAGCATAAAGACAAGACAAATGAAGGGGAAGATAGGAAATGATAGAAGACAAGGAACCAGAGTTGACACTTTAGCAAATATCCCTGGTGAATTCGAATGTCCAAAGAATACAAATGCAATCTGTTACAATAATTTTCTTAAGACAATATATAAGAGATTGTTTCAGCCAAATCTCTCTCACAGGAGCCTGTAATACTCATCCTTTCAACAAGCCAAGGAAATAGGAGGGAGATGGAAACTAAAAACTCTCTTCCTTCTTTGCTACACGAACGGGCTGAAACAACACTAGAGAAAGAAATCTGAAGATCCTCAAGTGAGCTCAAGCTTTTCACACTCAGTCTGAATGGAATATCATCAAATTCCTCCAAAAAAGACCAGAAATAGCACTTTCTTTGAGTATCACTCCTCAAATCCTGACTTGGAGTTGGTCCAGAGAAAGGAGTAAATGCATTAAGAAAACGAAGATTTAAGGAAGGAACTGCTTATTCTCGGGACCAAGTTAATCTATTTCAATTATAATACAAGCTACTGTTTCCTTTTTATTTTCAGAACAGTATCAAATTTTAAGCTCCTATAACAATGAACTCTGCCCAGTGCCTGGGATGCTCAGCACTCAGTCAGTAAGCCATGCCTGCATCCCTGGGATGCCCAGGTCTGCCTGGAATGATGCCTGGTGAGTCAGTCACCTTCTTTGGTCTAGCTTAGACAGAATGGGATTTCTCAGTGTGAAACTTACACTCATACTTGGGAGAATTTCCAGGTTGGCTGCATTCTTGGAAAATGCCATGAAGAACTGAAGCATCCTTGCCCCCAGGTCACTGGTGAGCTGAAATCTGAATGATGTTTGTGGTGCCCATTTACAAAGCAGTTAGGATGTCATGTAAACCATGCTAGAGGCGACTGTTCAATAAGGAACAAAGCTGGAATATTCAACTGGATGGCATGGGACCCGGGATTTGAACCCTGGTCTATAAACTATTGTGAAATCTCAGTTACTTAACAGCTTTGTAATTTAATTCCCCTAACCAAAACCTGGGTGCAAATATAGCCCATCTTTTATAAAAGTGCTCAGTATGAGAATTAGAAATATGGCATGTACAAAGATATTCAATAAATATAAATGAAAGAGATGAAATGTGCCAACCTAAGTGGAATATTTTTAATTCTAAAATAAAGCTTAAAACAAAATAGAAAATATGAATGGCAACATTGACCACAGAACACAGTGACATATTTTCCAGCTGTTTCCATTAATAACTAGATAAGTAGCTTTGGGCAAGTCTCTTCTGGGCCTCAGTTCTCCATCTATAAAAGGGGATAATAGTGCCTTCCCTTAACAGGTTCAAAAATTTGAAGTAATTTAATATAAAGAGTTTGGTCCATAAATCACACTCAAACATTGGTGATGTACAGTTTTAGAATGAGATGTTTACCAATGATTTGTATGCATCATTCATTTCCATTTGGCCTTGAATAAAATGTTCACCTAATATAATACTATACCCCACTCTCCTACTAAAGGAAAAGCAAATTCTAAGTAGTCTGAAAATATAGCCTTTATTCATATTATCGTAAAAATATACAAGGGATAATGCAGGGGAAAAGAACTGGACTGAGAACTGGAAGTCCTATGGTCAAGCCCTAACTCTGTATGTCTTCACCAAGTGTACTTTTGTTGAGGTGGCCATGTTCACGGTCACATATTTTGAAACTTAAAGTTCAAGGTTCTTAAGAGTGACACCATATTCTTAAGAGTGACACCAGATCAGATCTAGATACTTTCCAAATGCTACCACTTTGAAGGTGGCTGTTTAATTTTATTTAACATTTTGTTGTTGCTTAGTCACTAAGTTACGTCCAATTCTCTCACGACTCTATGGACTATATAGTCTGCCAGCCTCTTCTGTCCATGGGATTTCTCAGGCAAGAATACTGGAGCAGGTTGTCATTTCCTTCTCCAGGGGATCTATCCATGCTATATTGTGCGATGATAGTTTTATTCATCTTATTATCTCCTCAATATAAAATAATCAAGGGGGGGGGCCGCCTAGGGAAGGTCAATTCTTTACCTTCTCTTTTCCAAGAAATGTTTTCACACTTTTAGGATGATTCCGTAGTATTTGATTTGACATTTCCACTATCATATGTTTTTAGCAGTACAAATAAACAAGAAGACTATTTTTAAGTCCCCACATTTTTCTGCTAATTAACTAAGATACTACTGAATGAAGAACACCTAGTTAGACAAATAAATATTTTAGCAATCACCACTACAGTAACCTTCTTCATGAGTCAACATCAGAATTGTATAAGAAAATAGATGGACATAAGCTGCTTTCAAGGAAAGCAGTTCAAATTCACTTGTCCAAATTTTTTTGCAGTCTGGACTAGACCGGACTGGAAGTATAAGATTTTGTATTTCAAATTATATAGTTCTATCAAATGTTCTATAATCTTCCCTGGCATTTGATAACAAAAGACAAAACAAAACAAAACAAAAAACTTCTGATAAAACCGTTGTCCATAAACCATTGAGATTTTGTGATTTTATTTCTATAAGATATATTCTCATGAGTAGGATAGCTTGGCCATAGGTATGTCTTCTTTCTTTTTAAGAGAGGCTATTGCCAGAATCCTTTACAAAACATCTAAATGTTAAACTTCCAAAGTTACAGTTTCCCCAGCAAGATCTGAGAGTACCCTTTTCCTCAAATCATCACCTACAATAGCTATTTTGTTTATACAAGGTATGAGATAAGAATCTAGTCTTATTTTCTTTTACTAGTATAGTAAACATGATTTATTAAATAAATGATGTTTCCAATTAATTTATATATCATCTATCATCATCTCACATTTCCAAAGATCTACTTCAGGACTATTTGGTTCCATTTCTACAATAATATTCTGCTGAGTTTTAGTGTTTAGGTTTTTTAATGGCTTTAAGTAAGATTTAGTACCTGACAAAGCACAATCCTTCTTCATAAATTGTGGTCTCTTTTTCCTCAGTCTCCTATATAACAATATTAACAATAATAACAATGTAAGTAATAATGCTAATAACAGCTAATATATATTGAGTGTTTGCTAGGTATCAGGTACTATTTTAAGTGCTTTATGAGTATTAACTTTTTTTTAATGCTCATCACAATCCTATCCCCCTTAAAAATATGAGAAAATTCAAAGTTAGAAAAGGTAAATGTCATTTCAAAGATAATACAGCCAAAAAACAATAGAGTCAGGATTCAAACTAAGGCAATTTGTCTACAAAGCGGGGACTCCAAACTCCTTTTGGTATTTCCTCCCACATGAAATATACTTTAGTAAAATTCTGAAAACAATCTTACTCATGTATTTGCCATTTCATTAAACATAAACATAAGTTTGAGTGCAGTTTGCATCTTAGGATGCTGCTGGTGCTACCCACTCGCTGCAGTCGTGTCTGACTCTGTGTGACCTACGGACCGGAGCCCACCAGGCTCATCTGTCTGTGGGAGTCTCCAGGCAAGAACAGTGGAGGGGTTGCCATGCACTCACTCCTCCAGGGGATCTTCCCAACCCGGATCAAACCCACAGCTCTTCTGTCTCCTGCACTGTCGGCGAGGTTCCTCACCACTAGCACCACCTGGGAAGACCCTCTTAGGATGCTAACTCTTATTAAAAATCATGATCTTTCCATTAATTCAGTTCTTGTTTTAGATCTTTCAATAAGATTTTCTGAGGGAGAAAGTAGTGTCCCCGTCCTATTCTTCCGCCATCTTAGGACCGCCTCAGATTTTCTGATCTTCTATATACATGGTCTGTAAGTTTCCTATTAAATTTATCCTTAAGTATTTTATCATTTTCTACTAGTGTGAATTGAAGAGCTTTTTATTTCCATTTCAAGATTGTTGTTGCTAACACAGAGAAGAGCTAATTATTTTCATATGCTTATCTACTATTCAGCCATCNTCCTTAAGTATTTTATCATTTTCTACTAGTGTGAATTGAAGAGCTTTTTATTTCCATTTCAAGATTGTTGTTGCTAACACAGAGAAGAGCTAATTATTTTCATATGCTTATCTACTATTCAGCCATCTTATCATATTCCTTTATCAATTCTGGCAGAGTTTTGCTCTCTGCTTTTGCTAGAATCTCTTGGGGGGTTTTTAGGTGAACATTTTTTTTTCAGAAACATGTAATGTTCTTTTTTTAAGACAAAAAATTAAATTTTACCATTTAAAATAATGCTTACTTTGGAATGTTTGGTTAAAAAAAGTTATGAAGTTTTTTAAAATGAAGTTTTCTTCTATTCTTACTTTGAATTTTTATTACAAATCACTGCTAAATTTATGTAAGATTCTTTTAGCATCTACTGACCTTGTTACATGGTTTTCTTCATTGTCAATATACAAATTATTAATATATCATATTTATATACTGTTTATTTTTAAGCACTCATATTTCTATTCATGAATCTTGCTTGATCATCTTTTCATACCATGCTGAATCCTATTTATTAATATTGTATTTAATAGTATTTTATTTAAATATCTATATTTCTAAGTATGATTAACTAGTCTTTTTTATATAACTTTTCAGATTTTGATACAAATAATCTTCTTGCTTTAGAAAATGAAGAGCTTTTCATTTTCGTCTATAATTTGGTATAGTTTAAATAATATAGGAAGTTATGCTATTAAAGGTGAAATACAATCCAGCTATGCAATTATCTACTGATAGTGTCTTTTAAAGTAATACACATTGAACTATCTTTACAGTGATAATCTGTCTATTCAAGTTTTTTTCTGTTTCTTTCTTCAATTTTAATCATTTGTATTTCCTTAATCATCTAGTTCCTCTAAGTTTTAAATCTGTGTCAACGGAATTGCATTAACTTTTAATAATAATTTTAATCTTGCTCATATTTTTGCTTAAGCTTCTTTGTTATTCCTAATACTGTAAGTCTTTTCTTTACTACAAATAAGGATAGACTCAACAATTTTATTGGTCTTTTCAAAGAACTGGCTTTAGGAATTATATTAAGACTTTCATTTCTCTGTTGGTTTTCTCCTTCATTAAATTAAATTTTGATCATCACTTACTCTCTGTTTTAACTTTTTATTTAGTTCCTTCTTTAAAATTTTCAAGAAAAATATAAATTTTGTGTATTTTTAGCCTTGTTTCTTAATAATAAAGATATTTAGAGCTAAAAATCTCCTACTGAGTGCAGTCATGTTCTACAGATTGTTATAAGAAACATTCTAGGTTTCAAATAATTTATAGTCAGTCAGGAGATTTTACCTTTCCAAGTATTTGTTTTCAACTTACTTGGCTTGTTGCTGCTACTGCTACTGCTAACTTGCTTCAGTCTTATATATAAATAAATGTAATTTTTAGCAAGCATAACTAGCATGTTTTGTCATTCTCATTAGAACCTATGACTGAAGAAGCTAAGCCAACTATAAAAAAAAAGAAAAAAGTTTGAGTGGAAGAAGAGTAATATTAGAAGGTCTTACATATATTTCCTAAAATTTTAAAGGATTTTTACAGATCTTCAATAGCAAGACTTAAAAATTTGGGGCCTGGGCTAAATTTAGCTTAAGAGGAGAGATCTTCATACATATTTTTAAAAGATCTAACCTGATATAAAATATAAAGGTGTTGTTGTTTTAGCAAACTGAAGTTGTTTTAAGTATTAGATAAGACTTTATCCTCTAGCACTACTTTCCTCAATAATATTTTAATGGTATATAAAATATCTTCATTTATTAGTATATCTAACCAGAAGTTATTACAACCGCTATTGAAAATATTCATTATAATGACTGGAGTATAGACATACACATATAGTTGAATATACATACATATATAAACACATATAGATTGCATTTTACACATCTGTATATATGTGCATATACATGTACATATATGTGCATGTATAATACATATGTGACTGTGTATGTGGCATGCATACAAATATGCAGGTGTTTATTCAGCTTGATCTCTATCATCCACTATTATGGTGCTAAGAAAAGAGATGTCTGCAATAAGTAAAAGAGGATTATTATTTTATGAATTAGATTACTATTTCTCTTATCAAAAAAAATTAAAAATATGTGAAAGATAATGGAGTCCTTAACAAACAAGTTGCCTCACTTTCCAAAGGTTTATCCTCTTCAGTCCTGTAAACACAACATAATGGGAGCTGACTGAGCGAGAAGGCTCATTGTACCCCATGACCCTAAAACATAGCAAAGTCAAGTTTTTTCTCACTTGATAGAGGACAGCTTGACCAAAGAACACGTGATCCACAGTACTCTAAACAATTCAAGTTCATTCAATCCAACTGATCATGCCACACTCCTGTTTAAAACATCACAAAACAAACAAACAAAAAAATACTGGATCCTTCAAAAAATGGCATACAAAACTTTTTCCAGCTCACTTCTTCATCCTCACCTCCCAGCACTCTTCCAAATACTTCTTGACCCCAACCACACTGAAGTTTTATTGTGCTCCAAATTTACCATATCTTTCACCATCTGCACCTGCTGGTCCCTCTATCTAGATGACTTTCCTCTACTTCTTAATCTGGCAAATTCCTTTAAGGTCAATAAAAATTTAATATCCTCCATAAAGTCTTCCATTACGTTAAAAGGCATGTTCCTATGTGTTTTAAGAGCTGTTCATGTTTCTATGTAAGAGCTTTCACCTCTTTTCTTATTGTCTGTTTACATTATCTTTATCCTCAAAGACTCAAAGACTGCAAGCTTCTCAAGGACAAAGGCAGAGTTATAATTTGTTCTATGCTTTGGGAGCCAGGACAGATTTAAGATATTATAGGCATATGTTCCAAACAGTGAGTAAAGTGTTTTAGGCAACTTAGAGATGGTTAAGATTAATCCTCTGCCTTCAGGAGCTTACAATCTGCAGCCTACCAGGGACAACTTAATGAAAGACCTAGAATTTGAGTTAAGATGTGGCTCCATGCCTGAGAACTTCGTGTCTTCCTCATTCAACTTTACCAAGTCTGCCCCCAACTTACCTCTCTGGCCAGGTTGACAAACTGTAATAAGACACCAGAGCACATTCATTAACCCTCAACCCTGAATATTCATTGGAAGGACTGCTGCTGAAGCTCCATCACTTTGGCCACCTGATGTAAAAAGCCAACTCAATGGAAAAGACCCTGATGCTGGGAAAGACTGAAGACAAAGGGAGAAGGGGACGACAGAGGATGAGATGGTTAGACAGCATCACCAACTCAATGAACATGAACTTGAGCAAACTCCAGGAGATGATGCAGGACATAAGAACTTGGCATGCTACAGTCCATGTGGTTGCAAACATTCAGGCATGACTTAGCAACTGAACAATGACAATAAATACTGTCATTTAAAAAGTAGATTGTGATGTGAAATTAAACAGATAGATGAATGGAACAGAATAAATATTTCACAAACAAACATGTAGATCAGAACCTAGCATAAAAGTGTTAGAATGATCATTTATAGGGAAAGGAGAAACTGCTCAAAAAATGATCCTGGGACAAATGGATCTCTCTATGGAAGATAAAATTAGACCCCTAGCTCACACCAAATACAAAAATCAATTCTAGCAGTTTTTAGCCCTAGATGTAAAAACTGAAGCTAAAAATACTAAGAATATATAAAAATATATATTTTTATAATGTGTTAGAATGTCTTAAAGATAAAGAACAAACCATAAAGAAATACACAGATACAATTTGTTATATGAAAATCAAAAGTCTATTTGACAAAAGATCTTAGAGCAAAATATACATTGCATCACCTCCCATCCATAAAGGATAGTAATGCAATGTATTTAACTGTCTTAGTCCAGTCCTTCCAAGCTGAGGATACCAAGAAAGTATTAAACATGATATTATCTTATTATGGGAAATACCTGTATAAAAGAAAACAGGAAGGGAGGCAAGGAAGGCTGGAAGAGCTGTCAGACCTCGATGCAGTTTCAACCCCCAAGTGAAGGAGAGAAGGACAGAAGCTTGAATAGAAAGACATTAAAACACTGCACAATCTAAGCAAGGTTTGACAGAGCCATCTAGAAGTCTCTGAGCCAAAATCTGTAAATAAATAAGTCCCATGTCTTTCAGACTCAAGATCTGCTTCAGTATCCATGCCATACTTGATCCATCATGGAAAGCAGACTGTGGAAGGAGCAGTCTCAAAACAAACTGAAAATGAATGCTTTCAACTCACAGTGATGGAGCCTCATTCACTAAAATTCCCTACAACAGTGGTATACACCACAACAGCGATGCAGGGAACACAGATCCAATCCCTGGTCCGGGAAGATTCCATATACCAGGCAGCAACCAAAGCTCGTGCGCCACAACTACTGAAGCCTGAATGCTTTAAGGCCTGCAAGTCACAACCAATGAGCCCTGTAAGGCAGCTACTGACACCACGTGCCCTGGAGTCAGCAGTCTGCAGCTACTGAGCCCACACGCCACAGCTGAAGCCCATGTGCCTAGAGCCTGTGCGCGCCAATAAGAGAAGCCACTCCAATGAGAAGCCCGTGTGCCGCCAATTAGAAAGTAGCTCCCAATCCCCGCAACTAGAGGAAGCCTCCGTGCAGCAACGAGACCCAGTACAGTCAAAAATCATAAAGGCGAAAAAAAAAAAAGAAAGAAATACAACTTTTTACAACTTAGAATGGTAAAACTTCAAGCCTCTGCTAGTAAAAAGCGTTTTCAAAGATTGAGGAAATAGGAACACTCATAAATGGCTAGTGGTAGTGTAAATCAGAACAGCTGCTTTAAAGTGCAATTTGGCAGTATCTAGTGATATTGGAAAGCAGAGACGTTACTTTGCCAACAAAGGTCCATCTAGTCAAAGCTATGGCTTTTCCAGTAGTCCTGTATGGATATGTGAGTTGGACTATAAAGAAAGCTGAGTGCCAAAGAACTGAGGCTTTTGAACTTTGGTGTTGGAAAAGCCTCTTGCAAGTCCCTTGGACTAAAAGGATATCCAATTAGTCAATCCTAAAGGAAATCAGTCCTGAATATTCATTGGAAGAACTGATGCTGAAGCCGAAACTCCAATNTATAAAGAAAGCTGAGTGCCAAAGAACTGAGGCTTTTGAACTTTGGTGTTGGAAAAGCCTCTTGCAAGTCCCTTGGACTAAAAGGATATCCAATTAGTCAATCCTAAAGGAAATCAGTCCTGAATATTCATTGGAAGAACTGATGCTGAAGCCGAAACTCCAATACTTTGGCCACCTGATGCAAAAAACTGACTCATTGGAAAAGACCCTTATGCTGGGAAAGATTGAAGGCAAGAGGAGAAGGGGATGACAGAAGATGAGATGGCTGGATGGCATCACTGACTCGAAGGACATGAGTCTGAGTGAACTCTAGGAGTTGGTGATGGACAAAAAAGCGTGGTGTGCTGCAATCTATGGGGTCACAAAGAGTCAGACACGACTGAGCTACTGAACTAGCTGAGGAAAATATTAGAACAATCTAAATGTATGTCAATAACAGGGTGAATAAATAAAATGTTATGCATAAGCACCATATAGCAAATGAAAAGAATGAAATAGAATTTCTACATCTAAGTAGTAAAGCTAGACCTCAAAAAGGTAATAGGAGCAAAGAAAGCAAGCTGAAGAATGATGTGTACAAATTATACTATTTACACAAATTTTGAAGCCACACAAAACAATTAAGCATCATTTATAATTCCAAAGAAAGGCAATGCCAAAGAATGCTCAAACTACTGCACAATTGCACTCATCTCACATGCTAGTAAAGTACTGCTCAAAATTCTCCAAGCCAGACTTCAGCAATATGTGAACCATGAACTCCCTGATGTTCAAGCTGGTTTTAGAAAAGGCAGAGGAACCAGAGATCAAATTGCCAACATCCACTGGATCATGGAAAAAGCAAGAGAGTTCCAGAAAAACATCTATTTCTGCTTTATTGACTATGCCAAAGCCTTTGACTGTGTGGATCACAATAAACTGTGGAAAATTCTGAAAGAGATGGGAATACCAGACCACCTAACCTGCCTCTTGAGAAATCTGTATGCAGGTCAGGAAGCAACAGTTAGAACTGGACATGGAACA
>SJYX01024746.1:647241-719783 GCA_006410675.1 Oreotragus oreotragus | reverse complement strand
GAGAGTGAAAAAGTTGGCTTAAAGCTCAACATTCAGAAAACGAAGATCATGGCATCTGGTCCTATCACTTCATGGGAAATAGATGGGGAAACAGTGGAAACAGTGTCAGACTTTATTTTTGGGGGCTCCAAAATCACTGCAGATGGTGACTGCAGCCATGAAATTAAAAGACGCTTACTCCTTGGAAGAAATGTTATGACCAACCTGGATAGTATATTCAAAAGCAGAGACATTACTTTGCCGACTAAGGTCCATCTAGTCAAGGCTATGGTTTTTCCTGTGTTCCTGTATGAATGTGAGAGTTGGACTGTGAAGAAGGCTGAGGGCCGAAGAATTGATGCTTTTGAACTGTGGTGTTGGAGAAGGCTCCTGAGAGTCCCTTGGACTGCAAGGAGATCCAACCAGTCCATTCTGAAGGAGATCAACCCTGGGATTTCTTTGGAAGGAATGATGCTAAAGCTGAAACTCCCGTACTTTGGCCACCTCATGAGAAGAGTTGACTCATTGGAAAACTCTGATTGTGGGAGGGATTGGGGGCAGGAGGAGAAGGGGATGACCAAGGATGAGATGGCTGGATGGCATCACCGACTCAATGGGCGTGAGTCTGAGTGAACTCCGGGAGATGGTGATGAACAGGGAGGCCTGGTGTGCCGCGATTCATGGGGTCACAAAGAGTCGGACACGACTGAGCGACTGAACTGAACTGAACTGATAGGTAATTATATATAGTGTTAATTCATTTAAATGGATTGGAAAAGTATGTATCACATTTGTAATAATGACTGCTTGAAGCTTGGGGTTTATGAAGAATGATGTTGAGGATTTAGTGAAATGTTCTTAAAATTCTTCCAGAGCTCTAACAATAAAGAAAACAGGGATATTGTCAAACGGATGTTTCCAAATCTAGAACAGATGCTAGTGATACAGATGACATTGTCAAACATGAAACTAAAGATTCCTGCATCTGAAAAAGATTTGATGTTCCGAGCCAACACATTTGACCTTCTTTTCTGGAATGGAATCATTTTTAAAGAAAAATGCATCAATGTGGATAATTTAATAAGTATCTCAAAGATTACAATAGAAAGCTGTTCAGAGTGAAACAAAATAGTAGGGGTAGACTGAAGAGAACTGTGAAAAGCCAGTACTTTAAGATCAAATACATTAATAACATCAATATCCTGCTAATGTGAGTACTTATTCTGATTACTTTATTGTTCATTTGTAGAGTTCTTTATTAGTATTTAGCTTCTATTTGATTTAACATAAAACACTTTGTTTTGAATACACTGTTAAACATTTATCTTTGCTGATTACTAAAGGCACTCCAATCTGGTGCTATATTTATCTTAAGGGTGTTGGTTTTCAGCCTTGGTGCTCTCTTGAGTTTAAAAAGCAGTACAGAGCATGAGCTGCTCAGAGAAGCTTTGTACCCAGAGTCAAACCTCTCTTTACCTGCATTGCAACTTCTCTGGCATTCTCTTAGAGTTACCCATAAAAACTGCTGGAGGAAATCATTGATTGGAATTAAAGTACAGGGCTGGGCGAGCAGGTAGTTCGAATGGTAAAGAATATGCCTGCGATGCAGGAGACCGGGGTTCGATCCCTGGGTTGGGAAGATCCCCTGGAGAAGGGCATGGCAACCCACTACAGTATTCTTGCCTGGAGAATGCCATGAACCAGAGGAACCTGGTGGGCTACAGTCCATGGGGTCGCAAAGAGTCAGACACGACTGAGTACCCACATACACACATGAGCTCGAGGACATGATATGATTTCTTATACAAAAATTAACTTGAGATTTTTTTAAACCTAAGTCAAAATAAATCAAATATAAACTTTTAAAAAGTGTAATCAATTAGTCTTGTTAAAGGAGACCTTAAAAAATATTTCTTTGTAATCACCCTGCACTGCCATTTTAATAAATTTCTCAGCAGTTTACCTAAAAATAAAATCAAATATCTGGATCATTGGTTTTCAAAGTTATTTGACCATTTAACTTATTGAAGTTATTTCAGAATTACTTCAGACCAATTATTTCAGAATCACCTAGGGAGCTTGTAAAAACTGCTGCACCTATTCTTACTCAGAAGAAATAGACCAGAGTGCAGGAATCTGCATTTTAACCTGTGATTTTTATGCCTGCTTGAACCTGTTCTTTTGGCTAACTTCCTTTACAGTATGCTGGTCAGAAAAGCAAATGTCAACTTCAAAGGATTCTGTGCACATAATATATTAAGTCTGTTTGAGATTGTAAAGCACTTGAAAATACTTCAATAAACAGTACCAGAGAGGGTCAAAGTATTATTATAATAAAAGTCCAATAAAGATTAACTTATTTTATTATTTAGAAGTACATAACATACCCCATGTTATGGACATGCTTTTTACACAAATGTGTACCACTTTATTTTTTTTAATGTATTTAAATTTCACCACCTGATACTATTCAACTGAGCCAGACAAATCAGAAGCTATTAAAAGAGGAACTGCTAATACAAAGCTCATTAACTCTGTCTTGAACATATCAGAGAAACAGTAGAGGGTATTATATTGAGAGAGAAAGAATTTAAAAAAAAGGGTGGAGTGTTACATTAACTGGCCCTGTGTAATTATGCAATATTTGCTGAGTACATTCGAGCTTCCTGTGACTTTGTAGATAGGAAAATACCATAAACTTTGTTTTATATCTGTATTATCACTCTTCAGAACAACCTTGACAATACAGCTGCTTGTGGTAAGGGAGGATGGTAAGAAGCTTGGGTTGAGAGAACATGAACTTTAGAAGCAATGCTACTTAATAAGGAATGTTTGTAACCATCAATCTTTAGACAGTTAATGCCATTGTTATTAATATTTAATAATTATTAAGCACTTGTATTGTGCTTTATGTACAAGGACACTAGGCAAGGAGGAGGAAGGAGAAAAGAAGTGTTGGAGGAACAGAGCAAAGGGGAAGGGAAAGGAGAGGAAGAAGATAATTTGAGAAAGCCCAAGAGCACACTGTAAAGAGAAAAAGAATGAACTAACCATTTTTGCACATAGCTGCTGTAAATGTGGATGTAGCTCTGCATGATATGTATCAACAGAGGGAAGTTAACTTCTACAGCAGGAAATGTACCTGAACAAATCCATAAAGTAAAAATTGGAGTTCTGTTCATTAGGAATGATAGCCTATTGGCCTAAGTCAAACTTGATTACAAATAACTGTACATACAAATATTGGCTAAAGATTAGTTCTTATCAGAAAGTGTAGGCAGTGAGAACGTTTTATCAACTCGAAAAATAAAAGCTCTTCTTTCACTGGGCTTTGGTACAAAGTCATAGCAGAAAACTGCAATAAACAGAAATTCCAATATATTTGTTATTGGACCCAACATAAGTACAAAAAGCACTATTATAATAGATGTTACAGTCTTTGTCACCAATATTAAACTATTGTTTAATACTCAGATATATATAAACACATACATGGTTTTATATATGAACTTGAAAGTATATACATAATTCTGTTAATATCTCTATGCCTTTTGATGTTTATTTCTGTATGTGTGTAGGCCTACGTTTGTATTCAAAAACTAATAATGTAAGCATTTTTAAAGGAAGAGTTTTGAAATGCAGGGCTTTAAGGTATTTTGGGGTAAGTGTTTCCAAGGAATTAAAGTTAGAAAAGATACTTGAGACAATTTTATTTATTGTATTCTAGCTCTACATTAGACTCATTTAACTACAGATTTCTGAACTCCAGATTTCAGATTCTCTGGAATGACCCTTGACAACCTGGTTTTGAAAAGCTCTCTACATGATTTTGATTCGATCGGTCCAAGAATTGGCGTTTAAGAATCTACTCCCTCCCTAACTATCCCTTCTAGGTCCACCCACCCAAGATGCTGGGACAAGTCCAATCTGTGAAAAGCACTCCCTTCTTAGAGCTTCACTGGCACATGACTGTGCTGCCTTGCAGCTGATCCTGCTCGGGAGTTCCTCACAGGTCTCTAGAAACTAGGACTCCTCAGGAGCTGAGTTTGCACACTACCTCACCCATCACCTCTGGAGAAATCCTATGAAAATCCTTATTCTTTCTACAGGTGACTCTGGAGAACCAGCTGTTCAACTTGCCCTGATCAGGCTTCTCCCCTGAGCTGATTGCCCACCTACTTGGCCACCTACCATATTTTAAATTTGAGGTCATGAGGCATGAAGAAGATTCTGCCCCAAGGCAAGAAGAAAAAAAGTTTACTTGGGAGAAGATGAAAAAAGTGTTCCTGACGTTTAAATTTCAAGTGTGTTTTTTTATGTTCTTTCTCAAGCCTTTATCAAGTGTAGTAGAAAAGCTTTTGTATACACATATATAAATAATATGTATAATATATATTTTAGAAAACTTATGAATTTTTGCCTAACTAAAAAACTTAAAAACATTTTGATTCCACTTGCTTGACTTAATATGAATAGAATGCTAGATTCTATTTAGAAATCTAGAATCTAGAATGCTAGATTTCTATTTAAAAAAGAAGATATGTATCAAGCAACAAAGGTTTACCGTATAGCACAGTGAACTATAGTCAATATTTTATAATAATTTACAAAGGAAAATAATCTCAAAAATAATATATGTGTACATGTATAACTGAATCACCCTGCTGTGCCCTTGAAAAATTGTAAGTCAACTATAGTTCAATAATACATATATGTATATATATTAAGAAAAAAATTAAAAAGACATTTCAAGTGTTTAGTATAGGTGATTTTCCCAAGATCCAGGAGTACAGATTTTAGGAAGATGGTAGCTTGATATGTCATTTATAGGAAAACAAGTCATAACCCCCTCTTTCACAAAGGCAGCCTTACAATCCCAATGGTTTAATAATACTGTTACAATCATAGTGAGATTAACTAGTCTAAAGTTCTAACTCAAAATCTGCAGTGTTCCATGCAGAAGGCATTAGTGTCTAAGAGTTTCTAATACACAATCCTAATCAAGCATAGCAAAAAAGGTAAGTCAGAAGATCTGGATTCTCTCACTGGTCCCATCAATTATGAGACATATGATCTCCAATAAGTCTCTTAAAATTTTACTTCTTAACACTTTAAAATGTGAATAACAATATTTCATAAATGTCCAACCACATCTCCATTATCTCCCTCCAGTCTGTGTGTTACAATGGATAAATCTTCCTAAAACACTGTTTTTATTACGGCATTCCCACCAGTGAGGGAAGTCACCTGGAAGATACCGTGGACCCACCTGCTCCCCGCCCAGGGTTCCTACCTGTGCTCCCACTAAGTGCTGCGTTTTGCCGAATCCTTTGCAGTTGGAGTGTTGCGTGAGAATTGGCTTGCCCCAGGTATATGTAATATGAAAGCCAAGTGTGGAGGACTTTGCCTTTCTGCCTTTTTTGGCTATTTGGTTTAATTGCTGGCAAGTGCGGGACAGAAATCATGATCTGACTGTTTTCTCCCAGTTCAGCTCTCACCATATACCCCTTCTTTTTCAGACTCTACCCTTGGTGCACTGCCTAGAGTTTCCCTTAAAATGCACAGTTTTTGCTCGACTCCAGCCCATTTCATCCTATACCCCAGCCACGCCAAAATGACTCTAGGTACAAAGGTTCAACCAACGTTCTCTGCTGGCTCCAGGTCTCGTACATTCTGTTCTCTTTCTGGAATGTTCTCCTGTTCTTCATTCACATGATTCTTACTCACCCATCATCTCTCACCTTAGCTGTCACTTCCTCCAGGGAAACCTCATCTACCCACCTAAGACCAGATTAAATGCTGCTTCCATATACCACATGAGAATCTTACATTAACCAATATCCTAGAACTTAACAAACTGCACTGGCTTTACTTGCTCATCTTCACCAGAATGAAAGACCCCTGAGGACAGGGATTGCTCCTATTCACCAATAATCCCCAGAGTTTGATGCCCTTTGTTCAATGATTGCACTCACAGATATTTACTACACAAGTGAATGTATGTGTGTGTGTGTGTGTTTTGTGAATGTGTATATACATTTCTCTCCCAAAATACTGTAAGTCAAAAACTCCTAACAAACAGGATCCTTGTAATACTTGCAGGCAGTATTCAGAGTGCCTAATATATACTGTGTCCACAGTGGAAACTCAATAAAAATTTATTGAGATCAAATTTTTAATTTATGAAATTTGAATCATGAATACTTAAACCTTCTAAATAAAAATTAGGTATTACAGATTTGGTCTCAAGTATATTCTTGATATTACAATTGCCGTTTCAAAGGCTATTTTTGTCTAGAGAATGCTTACACTCAATTTTTAGAAAAACTAAGTTTCCCTTCCTGGAAAGGCCTTTATGAACATTATTACCAAGTTCTAAGTTTATAGTAAAGTCTAAAGTTCTCTTAAATATAAGTGTAAAATCTTCTCTTAATCTTGTCTAATTAGCCATTGCAACAAAACAGAAAACTCCAAGGGTGTGGGATCCAGAATACTAATTCTTCAAGAGGATGAAACACCAGGCTTATCTATAAGATACAGCACAGCTTTGACCTTTGGAAAACTTAGCTAATTTTTTTGTTTGTTTTTTTAATATGAAAGCCTGGCTTAACTTTCTGAATTTCATTATCTATTCATGAGCTAGCTTGATCCCACACAGTTATAATTAAATTTTTATACTACTGTTCTGTGGATTTGCCCACCTCTTAGAAGAAGATCAGGTTATTCTGGATTTAGAGATGTCAGAACTGTCATTTAAGTTAATAATTAGTTCCAGAATTGCAATCTTAATTCCTAAAAATTAGTTCATACTTTTAGAATTTAGCACAGGCTCATCTCGATTGCAAGCTCTACAGAAAGCTGTCACTAGATAACTAGAAAATGACAATTCAACAGACCAATGTGTGCAAAACACTCAGCACAGCACCACTGACTTGTGCCCTCCCAATGGATGGTAGCTAGTATTTATTTTTTAAGTTCTAGGGTTCAAATGATGTGAAATAACAGTCAGTTCAGGAAACACTATGGTGTTCCTGCTTGATCCTGGTTCCATAGTGTTATAAAATAAAGGTATTTGCTTCATATGACAAAAAGTAAATGGCAGTGCTTTCAAACTTAATTACCTATCAGTAGAAAATGACAGGTGGTTCAAGGTACAGTCACTTAGTGTGGTTTATTCTGGTTTAGGGAACATAGTTCAGTGTGTTGCAAATATCTATTTTCAATGTTTATTATATCTTGGCTACTACTGAATGCAAATATTAATTTGTATGGTATCTTTTTATTTACACATCTCCCAAGTGAACATTCCTGAATTCTCCTACAATTGTGGATTGACCACCCAAGAGTTAAGCCTCTGTTCAATGCAGGTTAGTTTTGGCCAGATCTGAAGATCCAGGGGTCAAATTCAAATTTAATTAGTCTTGTGGTATCTGTAAGATGGAATTTATTTTCCAGAAGAGTTAACTCATTTCTTTGCTTATTTCCCTCCCGTTTTTCATATTTCTTGCCAATTTCCCTCCCAAGTTTTTTTTCCTCTTAATATTTCTTGCCAACTTGCCTCCCATTTTTTTTCTTCTAGTGACTTAAACATGAAAACTGTAGTGGAAGGGAAAACACAAACAGATTTTACATCTTCAACTTACATAGTAAATATTTTTTATTACAATGTGTATGTAATGGCTGTCTTGACAAATATTTACCTAATGAAGACCATTTTGTGGCTACAAAAGGATTGCAACAACTTTGTGGAAACCAATTACATATACTAAGCCTCTGATCTCTTCTCACACCCCCCACCCCACCTTGCACCACACACAATATATAGCCAATTACTGCTCCAAACCAGGTACTTTTACATGAGAGTGAGTCACTAAATAAAGACAGTCCAATTATTTGGTATCCAAATGCTGGCCTGCCTCGAATCTGTTGCTGTAGAATAAGGTATTGGAGAATTGCAAATGGTTGGTATTCTGGAAATTTTAAAAAGGTAAGAGAATAGTGAGATATCACTCTTACAGTATGAAATATGACTAAACTCTCCTTAACGGATAAGTAAGTTAATGTGGGGCCAATTACATTAATTCCTCTTTCTGAGCTAGCAAAATCTTCAGTGCTGGTTACAAAAGTTACAAATATTTAGGAGGATTTTAAGGGAAGTTTGGGTACATGGAAAGAAAACAATGGGAGGACAAGCCAATGGACACAAGGATACACAATGGTATTTTAAAAGAACTATTAATTTGTCTAGCAGTCCTTTTACTATAATTAAGATTCGAAGTATGACATATAAGCAAGACTTGGAGAAGTTCCTGAAAGAGGAGATCTCAGGGTAAAGAACCTGAGCAGAACTCGCTCACTCATGTCTGCTCGTTACGACTTTTCTATCAGCATAGCCCTGTCTCCATGCCCTTCCCTGTGATAAAGTCTTCATGCAACTCCACTGACTGAATATTTTCAACCACAGACTGAAATCAGAAAACTATGTGAACTATGCTGTGTGTGCTTTTTCCTATCCAAGAAAATTTACACATACCTGCCTAATCCTATGACACCAAGCATCATTACACACGCAAGTACTTTGTGGGTATTAAAGCTGAAAAGAAACACAAAAATGAGGAAGGAAATAGTCCACCTCAACTCCAGTTCCAAATCTAGATGTAGTACATTAAGAAACAGAACAGCTTTGGCAGTCAAAGTGAAAACATACTGGATCATGTATGTTTGTATTTGCAGATGGGGCTACACAGAGGAAGTCATTAGCTGATACCAGCTGTTAACCCTCAAGGATTTTGTAAGTATCTTGTGTTTCTGTGCTCAAAATTCCTCCATGCTTAAAAATATAAAAACTTCAATTTTGGAGATTCTCACTGGCCTTTTTCAAAGGTGTGAATACTTGCTTAACAATAACAAAACTTGGAAACTCTGAAGTCACTGAAAATAGGAAAAAATTCTCATTTTGACTGTGAGGATAGTCTAGCACTTTTAATTATTATTTGTCCCTCACAGCAACAACTTGCTGTTGTATAATCATCTCCTCAAACTCTGAGACTAAGAAGCTCAGAAAAGAACATTTTCTGAGTAAAATTCTTGCAACTGACATGCCTACTTCAAAACTTATCTCTGAAACAGTCAACCAATAAGAACTTATCCTTACGTCTATCAATGTGCTTGGTGTAGTATCCCAAAATAAAATTTTCAGAATCACCATTATCAAGAAATTTACCATGTAGTTGGATAGATAACAACATCCAGGAAACATTCAGAAGGAGACAGTCATATACTAATGTACTCACAGTAGTCACTGCATTTGTCAGTTTCAAGTACAGGAATTTAGGAGATGCTGGATGTTTTTGCCTATCATGAGATGACTAGGAAGATATAAATCAGTTGCAAAAGCCAGCAGAACAGTAAGGAGCTGGGACTCGGGGACTATCGAAAATAAAAAACTGTTTTATTTTATATTTTAAAGCAAAGAGGATGAAGAATTAATTAAATGGTGGCCATCATTGTTATTAAAGCTGATCTAGTGGTGTCCGCCACTGGTGCTCTGTTAGCAAGACCAGTGGTCCCTCTGCTTGATCAGATATCTCAATTCTATGTAACTGATCTCTACATCCTTCCTTTCTAAACCCATGGCATTTCTATTTGTCCTTCTTTCCAGTTCCTGTTATACAAGGAATCCTTAATCCTAAATCAACTACTCTTCTCTCTTAATTTCTTGAGGAAAAAAAATATTCACTTTCTCAGAGGCTCATTTTTCCTGATGCCGTTTGTAAGGATGCAAATAGAACACAAAGAGATCCCTATCTTCTCACAATTCCTCACCTACTTTTGTCTCTTCTTGTCCATCGTTGACATTAGCTGGATTATTGAAATAGCTTCCTATTAGTCTTCCCCCTTCTAGTCAGAATAACAAACAGTACTACAACTACTATTAATAATAATCACTGCTTTCTATGTGCTAGAAGAATCCACAAAACTGTACAAATTAGGTAATAATATCTTCATATTGCAGAGGATAAAACTCAGTATATAGCAAGGTTAAGTAACGTTCATCAGCAACCCACCCTGTTAGATTTTAAAATCTCTTTTCCTTCTGCTACCCCAAAAAAGTTTGAGTCATATCCACCTTAAATCTGCTTCACATTTCATAGTCAAAGAGATATATCTAAATTGCAAAGCTGATTATATCACTCCCCTAATTAAACCTCTCCAAGACCAAATTCCTGAAACTTGTACTCAAGCTCCCAAGAGATGGCCCTCCAGTTTCATTCCTCCCTACTCACTGTCCCCCAGTTACACCCTCATTCTGTCAAAATGCTTGTGGTTGCCTGCACTAACCAAGTGGTTTCATGTCTGGTATTTCTGCTCATAGTTTTCTCTGTCCAGAATATCTTTTCCATTATCCTTAATGGAAATGGAAAATTTCAATTTTCCATTAAAATTTCCTTAATTCCTTCTACTTATCCTTCAAAGTGTTTGTTTTTAGAGAAAGCCTCCCTGAACTGACCAGGCAGGCTGAAAGCCCTCAACTGGGCTTCTGTGGTGCCGAGAGAGCTTCTATCCCAACACTTGCTATATTATATTGAAATGGTCTCTTGGCATATGTTCATATGTTCATCAATCAGCCTATAAGCTCTTTGAGTGAAGGAATAATCAAGTTTTCATTCTGCACCTACCCAGCCTCCACCACAGTGAACAGAGTCTGGTAATCACAGAAGTCATGCTGTGAGATCCGAAAGGGAAAGAGAAACTGGAATCACCTCCCAATCCAATGGCCATTTCTGGAGCACAGAACCAATGGGCCAGCGCTCCAAACCTTCAGGATTGTATGCCAACTGTTTTCTTCCAGAGAACACTCCAACTGTTACTTTGGTCATGCAGACCAACTATAGATGACGAGTTTTAGAGTTTTCTCTCAGAACTACTTCCGTCAACATCAAAATTCATACTGATGACTTTTTTCACGATTCTGATTCATGGTTCTCTTCAATTATGCCAAAACCCACCTTGTTTCCACAGCACTCACTAACAAGAACTGGCTTCGAGACACATGCCTTGTGTCATGCTCTCTAGCAGTATCCTCTACCTCCAAAGGAAATAGAAATTAGCTACAGCTCACTGAGTGGCAAATATGCACCAAATGCTGTGTCAGGCACTTTCTATTTATCTCATTTAATTTTCTCAACAATCCAGTGACTATCACTCATCAGTCTTCACTTCTCATATACCTCGCCTTCTCTCTATTTTACTGGCAACTCCAATGTTCTTAATAAAAAAATTCCTCCAACACCATAAGTGCCATTCTTGACACCATTAGAATTCCACAGGGAATCATTCCATAAAGAATGGCCTTCTGCCCCCTCTGAAGGTTATTTCATCATTAGCAGACCCAGATTCCTCCTTTTACTCCTTTAGAAATGCCTCTTTTCTTCCCTGTTAGAGTAACCTTACATTCTTTATTGATATCTTTTCCTATTGGCCCATGAACTTCCGAAGTATATAGATTCTGTTCTATTCATATTTTCATAAAATATCTGAATAAATGTTTTCAAAATTAATATTCCCTACTTTCTCCTGGTTTAAAAGCTTAATTAGGCACAGAAAATTATGTTATATGATTACATATATGTGAAATATCTGGAATAGGAATATTTTAGAGACAAAAGGTTGCTTACAATTATGTAGAGGGGTTAGGGATGAGAGAATGTAAACAGATTGCTAACCGCAGTTTCTTTTACAGGAGTTGAAAATGTGATCGTTATACAACCTTGAGCATATGAAAATAAAAACTACAATGAATTATACACTTTAAAAATAATTTTAAGACTAGCCATGGAATCAGAAAAAAAAAAAAATGATTTTACTCTTACCCTGTTTCTCTCATTATTTTAACAGTTTTATCACGATACAATTCACATACTATACAACCATTCATTAAAATACAGGTCACTTTATTATGCACTCTTTAGAAAACAGACCACACCCTATTCACCTTGGCATTCTCAGAACCTAGCACAGTGTTCAGAAGATAGTAAATGTTCATTCTATGAATTAGGTATCTATACCTCTGAATTTACTGCTACTAATATAGCTATGCCATGCATGCCTGCATGCATGCGTGCTAAGTCGCTTCAGGCACGTCTGACTCTTTTTGGGCTGTAGCCTCCCAGATTCCTCAGTCCAGGCAAGATCACTGGAATGGGTTGCATACCCTCCTCCAAGGGATCTTCCTGACCTAGGGATCAAAACTACATCTATTATGTCTCCTGCTTTGGCAGGTGGGTTCTTTTTACCACTAGTGATACCTGAAAAGCCTATAGTTTTGCCATATTTAAATTAAATATACTTTTACAGGTTTACTTGGGGGAATCAGGACAGCATTTATAAAATTATTTCTATGAGAAAAGATATATTTAAAAACAATAAATAAATAAAGGTACCAGAAACTTTCCAACACCTTTGCACTAATAAATAAACAGAGCTCATGCTTTATCTTGCAGGACACTGAGTACCACTCCTACAGCCTAGCCCCTCATAGACAAATACCTATGTTCTCTAGAAACATGCAGAATTTTTTTATAACAGATTTAATGAGTGTTCTAACCTCCAGGTTGTGAAATACTATTCTTGGAAGAAGAGCTTTTGAGGAATGAAGAATATTTTCTTCAAGGTAAATCAAATATTTTTCAGAATAGCTGTTATTTTCATTATGCTTTCAGAGTATGTGAAAATAAGAAAAAGAAGCCTTTAAAAGCTACTGTTGAATGAGTTTGTATATACATAAAGAGTCATTTGTTCAAGCATGTAGCTCTCTTTTGTAAGGACTGTAGTTTCTATCTAATCCACAATCAGCCTTTTTTCCCCCTATTTTTCATACACTGTATTTTAAGCTTCATTTTATTCCCAGTGCAATTTTTTTCATAGAAGTTGATTTAAAGGAATCTACTAGTATCAAATGCCATCTATCAAGGAGAGTGATTTTGAATCAAGATCAGTATTCAGGCAATATCGCTGACAAAACTCATAACGTGATATTTTCTCTGCTGATAAAACTCATGATGATACTTTCCCTACCATTAACATCATAATGACATTTTCCCTACCATTAAGATCCAGGGGATCTTCCCAACCCAGGGATTGAACCCAGGTCTCCTACAGTGCTGGCAGATTCTTTACTGTCTGAGCCACCAGGGTGAAAAGTGAAAGTAAAAGTTGCTCGGTCCTGTTCGACTCTTTGTGACCCCATGGACTATACAGTCCATGGAATTCTCCAGGCCAGAATACTGGAGTGGGTAGCCTATCCCTTCTCCAGGGAATCTTCCTGACCCAGGAATTGAACCAGGGTCTCTTGAATTGCAGGTGGATTCTTTACCAACTGAGCTGTCAGGGTGTCAACCCTTTATCATACAATTTATGTGCTGAATAGTACAAGACCCATATATTGGTTTTACTTGGAATACTTTCTGTATTTCTAGATGATGAACTCAGTCCTCAATATTGTTATGAAGTGATTCACCATAATTTTGCCACTGTTTCAGAGGATTACAGACACTAAGGTTATATAGTTACATGTCCAAGGTCAAAGGATGAGATATAATCACAACTTTATCTTAGATTCCCTATTGGCAGGTCAATGTTTGCTTCCTTAGGCTATGGTGTTATTAAAATAATTAAAATTCTCTTATGTAATTCTGAAGTACCTTTAAAAAATGCATCCTATACAAATGCCCATTGAGGACATTTGTCTCACTAATAAGTGAACAAAATTCTTGCCATTTCATAGAGTTTTTACTGTAACGAAACCAGCCCACCACTTAAAAAATGAAGTGTATATTAAATTCATTAAAAAATGAATTGTATCTTTATGTTTCTGCAGGCTTCTTATAACAGGGGTCATATATTTTATCAATTACTTTACTCACAGTAGTTTACTCATAGTGGAAATGTGATTAATATATGGAGACTTATTAAAACATTAAATATATAATTTAGGTAGTTTGAAGGTTTCATATGCATAACTAGAAGTTTTTCGCATAGTTACTTACCTCTTCTAGTTGGCATGCTTTGATGACACTCCTATATCTATATTCATCATAGGAAACACCAAAGATGATGTTATCTTTAATGGTTCCAGGCATGATCCAGGAATACTGAGAGCAGAATGAAATTCTTCCACTGTGCTTAATTTTACCCTCTGAAGGTTCCAATTCTCCCATAATCATCATGAGAAGTGAAGTCTGGAAATAAAACCAGTGTTATTAAGTCAAATCATTTGATCAAATCATTCTCAGGATGCAGGTGCCACCAACTGTCATCCTAAGCATAGGCATCCTAATTTTTAAAGATTCTGTATTAATTCATTCAATTCAAAATTTATGAAGCACTTCCCATTTTGGGTCTGCTGCTATGCACAAAAGATACAAAGAGAGACAAGAGACAATTACAATAGAATGTGATAAGTGCCACACTAGAGGGTCACAGGGATGGGGTGCTCAGTTCAGGTTGTTGGGATGGGGTTGGAAGAGGTCAGGGAAAGATTAGTTAATAACTGACATTTATTGAGTGCTCATTTGTTTTCTCACATGCCTTGTTCAATCTAATTCTGTTGTACCTTTTTTGGAAATACGTGCAGAGTCGGACTGCTACTTCCATTACTATCCAGATTAAGCTAACATCACCTCTTGTCAGAATAAACAGAATAGCTTCCTAACTCCTTGCTCCACCCTTGTCTTCCTGCAGTCTATTCTCAAAGTGGTCCTTTCAAAATGTAAGTCAGATCATGTTACTTTTCTGCTTAAAGCCCTCCAATGGCTTCTAAGGTTCTCAGAAAAAAAGCCTAACTCGTTACAAAGCCTTTATGTGACTCGCAGGGCCCTTATGTAATGGTCTCATCCCCATTACTTCTCTGACAGCTCCACTCTCCATGGCTCACTCTGAGATGACCCCACTGACCTCCCTGCTGCTCTGTGAACCAGACAGATGGTCTCATTTCAAGGGTTTGCTCCACCCCCTACCTGGAAGACTCTTCCCCAGATGACCATATGACCTAACCTCTCGCCTCCTTCAAATCTTTTCTCAAGTGTTACCTTTCAATGAGGCCTCCACTGCTTAAAATTGCACCCCTATCATCAATCTTTCTTTCTGTTTTATCTTCAAAACTTTTATTATCATATGACATTATACACATATACATATATATATAAACATTTTACTCAATAATATAATGACTTTGTTGTTTGTTGATTAGTCATGTCCGACTCTTTGCAACAAGATACACTGTATTATACATTATTAAATAAGGGCTCAATAACTTTAAAAAGTAAATTACTGGTACATAAACAGACAAATCAATGGGCTAGAATTAAAGCTACAAAAGTAGATCTAAATGCATAAAAGAACTAGTATCTGATAAAGATGGCATCTAAAATGAGTAGAGAAAAATAGATTATTCAGTATATGTTGTGGGACAACTGAAGAGCCGTGTGGAGGGCAGACAAAAAACTGTAGCCATATGCCACACCCAACACATGATGAATTTCAAATAGGTCAAAGAATGAGTACAAAAATAAGACTAAGAATGCTTAAAGAAAACACTGAAGGATGTCAAAAAGAAAAGAAAAACAACTACCACCATGTAAGAAAGCTTTTCTATATGAATCAAAATCCAGAAGTCATAAAATAAAAAATCACATTATAAAGAAAAAAAAAACCTGGGCACAGAAAACAAAAGGAAAAAACATCAAACTGAAGTAAATGTTTGCAAGTTCTATGACACAAAGGAATAATTTCCCTCTTGAGTGATATTAAAGTCAAAAAAGAAAAATAATAACTCATTAGAAAACAGTACAAAGTATACAGATATTTCACCAAAAATTAAAATAAAGGTGACCTTTAAACATATGATAGTTTTTACTTTATCCCTAATAAGAGAAATGCAAATTAAAAAACACTGATATATGACTTTACCCAACAAGGCTGGAAAAAATTCAAATGTTAGATAACATATGCTGGGGATGCTGTGGGGAAATAAACCTACAATCTACATGGACTGTAACACACATGCACAAATTGATGCAGCCTTCAGGAAAGAAAGTTTGGCAGATAAACAGAAATACTAGTAGACGTGCTAAATGACATATATGCAATATTATTCATAGTGTCATTCCTCGTATTAGCAAAATACTGACAATAACCAAACTGTCAATCAATAGGTGATTTATTACATTACAAACATCCATCCAAACAATGAAATACTATGTATAGAAGTATATACATTCAAAAAACTAACAAGACTATCTGCCTGAATTGGGAGAAAGAATGGTGAAAAGTGGAAAATAAGCTGAGGAGAAAGTGAGAGAGGAGAAGGAAATGGCAACCCACTCCAGTGTTCTTGCTTGGAGAATCCCAGGGATGGCGGAGCCTGGTGGGCTGCCGTCTGTGGGGTCACACAGAGTCGGACTCGACTGAAGCAACTTAGCATACTAACTTATTACCAGTTTAAACTGTATTAGCATGCTGAATAAAGTCAGATTATTCACAAAAAAAAAAAAGTGAGAGAAAAATTTTCGAATTTTTATGCATTTAAAAATTTAATTTCAACAAATAGTAGTTCAGTTCAGTCGCTCAGTTATGTCTGACTGTTTGTGACCCCATGAATCGCAGCACACCAGGCCTCCCTGTTCATCACCATCTCCCAGAGTTCATTCAGACTCACGTCCATTGAGTCCGTGATGCCATCCAGCCGTATCATCCTCTGTAGTCCCCTTCTCCTCCTGCCCCTAATCCCTCCCAGCATCAGAGTCTTTTCCAATGAGTCAACTCTTCGCATGAGGTGGCCAAAGTACTGGAGTTTCAGCTTTAGCATCATTCTTTCCAAAGAAATCCCAGGGCTGATCTCCTTCAGAATGGACTGGTTGGATCTCCTTGCAGTCCAAGGGACTCTCAAGAGTCTTCTCCAACACCACAGTTCAAAAGCATCAATTCTTCGGTGCTCAGCCTTCTTCACAGTCCAACTCTCACATCCATACATGACTACTGGAAAAACCATAGCCTTCACTAGATGGACCTTAGTTGGCAAAACAATGTCTCTGCTTTTGAATATACTATCTAGGTTGGTCATAACTTTTCTTCCAAGGAGTAAGTGTCTTTTAATTTCATGGCTGCAGTCACCATCTGCAGTGATTTTGGAGCCCCCCAAAATAAAGTTTGACACTGTTTCCACTGTTTCCCCATCTATTTCCCATGAAGTGATGGGACCGGATGTAACCCCCTCGGTGCCCACCTTCCCCTGGGCAGCACGGCTGTCTCTTCCCTTTGCATTGACCTTCTGGCTGGCTTTTGCTGACCTTGGGGACAGCACAAACTCCTCCACGTTTGAAAGTCTCCTTTAATGTCTGTACAGGTGATGAACATCTGCAGAACTCTGAACACACACGACAGCCTGTTTAACAAGAAGCAGAAACAGGAGGAAGGATGTGGTCGTCCCCAGCCGGAGTGAAACAAGCTCTGGGCCGGGTGCCTCATCCTGAGTCACCAGGCCGCTCCCTGCTGTGTTCTCGTCAGCTCCGGGGCCTGTGAAACACATTGATGGTTTCCTTTCCTGAGCTCAGCAGAAGCGCTGGCTCAGCTCTCCACAGTTTAGTAGAAAAGACTTCAATGTGTAATGAGTCCAGGGTATTAAATTTCTCTTTTTATAGACAGCCCAGCAAACAGTAAGATCCTTTAAGGAGAAGGTGAAATATGAACTGCAACGTGCTTCGCTGATCCTGTGTTCTTTTGAGCTTGAGCCAACAAAGTAGCTAAGGATGCTGCTGGTAAATGCATTGAAACCTTTGCTGTAGGGCCGCTGATCATTCTCGAATGTCCCTTCTGCCCAGATACCTTCCTGCTCCACCCGCCTCCTTGTGGAAATCAAAGCAGTCTGCTATCATGGGAGCCAAACCGCAACTTCTATGGCCCATCCCGTCCTAACAGGATTTTTGTGGCCCTGGTTATCGGGTGAATTGTATGGCCCACCTTCACTCCTACAGATTCACATGCTGAAGCCTTAACCCCCAGGACCTCAGACTGTGACTGTATTTGGAGACAGAAATATATGTGTGTATATATTTGGCTCTGCTGGGTCTTCATTGCTGCACGTGGGCTTTCTCTAGTCGCAGTATGCTGGCTTCTCATTTCAGCGGCTTCTCTCGTTGTAGAGCCAGGGCTCTAGGCAGAGCATGTGGGTTCAGCAGTTGTGGCGCCTGGCCTTAGTTGCCCTGCAGCGCGTGGAATCTTCCCAGACCAGGGACCGAACCCCTGCATTGACAGGCAGACTCAGCCCCTGGACTACAAGGGAAGTCCCTAGAGATAGAGCCTTTAGTAAGGTAACTAAAGTGAAATGAGGCCCCGAGGGTGGCCCTAATCCTACCTGATCAGTGTCCTTGTAAGAAGCCCTCAGGGGTGTTCGTGCTCACAGAGGAAAGACCCCGTGAAGCGTCAGCAAGAGGGTGGCCATCCACAAGCGTAGGAGAGAGGCCTCAGAGGACAGCGACCCTGCTGACCCCTTGTCCTTGGACTTCCAGCCCCAGAACTGTGAGAAAACAAATGTCAGGCAAGTCAGCCACCCAGACTATGATATTTTGTTATGACATCCCAGGCAAACTAATACAGGCACTAAAAAAAATTCACTCTTTTTCTGATGTGGAAAAAAAAAAAACTTATAATATCTTTGACTCTAAAAGCTTATTTTCTTCTGAGTTTAAAAGGAATTACACCATTTTTGTCAGCCCCCTGAAGTATGGTGAGCTTTGAGCAAGGCTCCCCTTGTGCCTGATGGAGAAGCCAGCCCTGCGGTTATCCAGGGCACCTGGACCACTCTTCACTGAAGCTGGTTTTCCCACTGACGCTGGGTTTCTTCCAGGGCTCCCTGCACATCAGCTTACATTTTATTATGACCCCAAGACAGGCCACTGGGATCAGTGAGTTTTGCCATTTCATAATCCAGCCTTCCCCGAGAATCTTTGAGGGGTGAAGCAATTTAGAAGCACCTTGATAAACACCAATTTAATAATCAGCAACAAGGCCTCAGGTAATGATTCATAGTCAGAACAATGTTGCCCCTAGGTGACTGCACCCCAGCAGTGGGCAGTCTCTCATGCCCCTTGATTAAACTCACGGATGCATTTGAAATCAAAATAGGGTTCCAGAGGTGGAAATGACTTAAAAGAGATCACAGAGACCATTTCATTTACCACGATGCAATTATACACATTTTATGTGTGGCTTCAATAAGACTGGAAGGTTATTTATTAGATCAAGAAGCCACTTGAGCTCTTTATTATTAATACATTGACATTGTTCCCCAGTTGTGCAGGGCTTGGACAGGTCTGTGGCCCAAAGCAAGAAGATTCTGCAGTGAAGTATGGGCCCACCCAGGGTAGAAGGGGGTGGACATGTCGGCTGCGGGAGGTATCTATAAGAACAGAGAGGCACAAAGCAGGCTAGCACACTCAAGGCAGGCAAGTGGGTGAAGGTGAGTTGGGGGCACAAGAGGAAAGAGGGCTCAAAGGCAGAAGGGGCTAGGCTGATCCTAGGGGGCTGTTAAGGTTTCCATGGGGATAAGTGTCTCAGAGTCCACTCCCAGGAGATCCTGACGTTTCCAGAACAGGAAATGTGAGCCCATGTGTACTGGGCTGAATAATAACAAACCGCCTCCCCTGCCAAAGAAAAAGATGTCTGTGATCTGATCTCCCAAATGAAAATGGCAAAAGAGAACTTTGCAGGTGTGATTAAGTCAAAGGTTTTGAGATGGAAACATTAACCTGGATTATTGGGCAGAGTCAGCGTAAACACAGGCATCCTTATGGGAAGGAGACAGGGAGTCAGAGGAGGAGATGCATAAAAACAGAAGCAAAGCTGAAAGAGAAAGAGAGGATAAAAGAGACGAGGGGAATTTGAAGATTCTATGCTGCTGGAAAAATGGACGAGGGGGCCATGAGCCAAGAAATGCCGAGGGCCTCTAGAAACTGGAACGGCAAAGAAGCAGAGTCCCTTCTAGAGCTTCCAGAAGGATCACAGTCCTGCTAACCTACTCTATGATGCCCCTCCAGANCCTTGTCTTGTTCCTGACTTTAGGGGAAATGCTTTCAATTTTTCACCATTGAGGATAATGTTTGCTGTGGGTTTGTCATATATAGCTTTTATTATGTTGAGGTATGTTCCTTCTATTCCTGCTTTCTGGAGAGTTTTTATCATAAATGGATGTTGAATTTTATCAAAGGCCTTCTCTGCATCTATTGAGATAATCATATGGCATTTATTTTTCAATTTGTTAATGTGGTGAATTACATTGATTGATTTGCGAATATTGAAGAATCCTTGCATTCCTGGGATAAAGCCTACTTGGTCATGGTGTATGATCTTTTTAATGTGTTGTTGGATTCTGATTGCTAGAATTTTGTTGAGGATTTTTGCATCTATGTTCATCAGTGATATTGGCCTGTAGTTTTCTTTTTTTGTGGCATCTTTGTCAGGTTTTGGTATTAGGGTGATGGTCTTGCCACCTCTTCTTAATATCTTCTGCTTCTGTTAGGTCCATACCATTTCTGTCCTTTATCGAGCCCATCTTTGCATGAAATGTTTCCTTGGTATCTCTAATTTTCTTGAAGAGATCTCTAGTCTTTCCCATTCTGCTCTTTTCATCTATTTCTTTGCACTGATCGCTAAAGAGTCTTTCTTATCTCTCCTTGCTATTCTTTGGAAGTCTGCATTCAGATGCTTATATATTTCTTTTTCTCCTTTGCTTTTCACCTCCCTTGTTTTCACAGGTATTTGTAAGGCTTCTCCAGACAGCCATTTTGCTTTTTTGCATTTCTTTTCCATGGGGATGGTCTTGATCCCTGTCTCCTGTACAATGTCATGAACCTCATTTCATAGTTCATCAGGCACTCTATCTATCAGATCTAGGCCCTTAAATCTATTTCTCACTTCCACTGTATAATTAGTAATACCACCTAAAATATATTAGGGAGAAAGAAGGATGAAGAGATAGGCACTTTTGTGATACCTATTTAAGTAAATTTTAAAATTCTTATTGTATATGGAAAATATCCAAAATTCCTTCAGTTCAGGTGCTCAGTCATGTCTGACTCTTTAGACCCCATGGACTGCAGCACACCAGGCTTCCCTGTCCATCGTCAAATTCCTTACTTCTACATATAATTCTTCTATATAATTGAAACTATTATTTTTATATAGAGCAGATTTTTAAACCCCAACAATGGAATGTATCTGATTACATATAAATATATACACACATATTACATGTGTATATATATATATACACACATACATATATGTGTATACAACATATATATATATATGTATACACAATATACAGGTTTGAATCTATATAAGTTTGGATCTATATCAAATACAAAGGTTAAATATATATTTAACAATATTTATCTATATAATCATATATATAATATTTATTAGTATTTTGGTATTTTGAGAGATGCAAAGTTAAACTGAATTAATATATATAAAATGCCAAATATTGATAAGCCCCTGGTTTATTCCCTGGGTCAGGAAGATTCCCTGGAGTAGGAAATGGCAACATGTTCCAGTTGTCTTTCTGAAAAATTCCATGGACAGAGGAGCCTGGTGGGCTACAGTCCATGGGGGTCACAAAAGAGTCAGACATGACTGAGTATGCATACACATACATATGTATACTGACTGAATAACAAGCCATTATATAACTACACCAAAATTTACCTAATCAGTCCCGTATTATTAGATATTTTGGAGCTCTCCCAATTTGCGGCTATTGAAACGTGATAAATATCTTTATATAAAAATCTCGGCAAACATACTAGGGTAAGTCATACAAATAGAACTGTTAATTGGTTATTTTTAAGGCTTTTAATACCCAAATTACCAAATTGAGTGGTTCAGTATTTATCTTGAAATGTGAGTATTTGCAATTATTCTATCTTATATTTTAGCTACATCTGTTATCTAATAAGAGTATAAAATGCTCCATTCCTACTGCAATGAAAGGACATCCTCCTAGACTTAGTTGCCAAACTATTTTTCAGAGGGGTTTAATTATTCCTAAGGAACAATTGCCTCCATCTGACTCTGTCTTCATATCTACTTCTCAGAAGATGTAACTCCAGCCAGCAATGATCTGCTCATCAATTCTTAATAGAGTTACCTGAAATTTAATTGCTGGTTAAGTCCCATAATTTGTAATTCCAAAGCTGTTTGTATACACCTTTCAAAGAAGTAATTTTAAACAAATAAAATTAATTTTAAAAAATTCAGTGAAACACAATTACTGTCTTCTCATAAGCAATCACTCTTAGTCAAGTCATCTGTAATTTGTTTATTAGCAAATCCTCCTATCGTATCATTTTCTTTTAATAGTGAAAATTTCTAGTTATATAAGAAATAGAAGGGAAAGTAGCACTTTAAGAAGAAATACATTTTTCGAAAAAGAAAATGCACTATAACTGCTTTATTGAAAGGCCTATTTCACATGTGGGAAAACACAGAGAGAGAAAAAAGCAAATTGTATATTGCTACAATTATGAACACCAAATTCAATGACTAGAAATTTTCTATAGTATTTTGTTTCCCAAGTCTCAGACTAAATTCTTTAAAATGTGTTTCTTCCTTAACTAGACATTAATAAATAACTATTTTCAGGGGTATTTAATTTGTTTATATTTACATTTTTATCTTAACAGTGGCACTGCTCCTTCCTTCCTTCTTTTCTTTCATCAAAGTATTCTGAAGAGTTTTAAGAGGACACTAAACTTTTTTTTATGGACAGGGAGGCCTAGCATGCAGCAATTTATGGGGTCGCAAAGGCAATTTATGGGGCTGCAAAGAGTCAGACACCACTGAGCGTCTGAACTGAACCTTTTTTAATTTTTCTAGAAAGTATTGTAGCTAAAATTATAGTCAAGTGGGAATAAGAACTTCCTTTTAATAGACTTCCAAAGCAAATATCTATTATCCTTAAGCAGTCCATTTCAAAGCCAAGAGATCCTTGCTTATCTCTGATTCTATCCCTTCATGCCCTTTGAATGTATTTCCCAGATAAAGAGAACAAGTGTTTATCATTATCTGAACAACAGCTCAGATCATTCAAGATGAACGTAAAGTCTTCTCCTGACAATGAAATTTGACCCTCTAGTTTTTTAACCTCTTAATTTTTGTCAGATGTATCTCCAAATATCCATGGTTTATAATTAAATGAGGTAGGGTGGAAGGCTGATCAGCACAGAATAAACATTCCTATGTATTGCCATCAAAAAACTATCCCACTCAATAATTTTCCTGCATAATAAATCATATGCAAGCCTGAGTCCATTCTCCAAAAAGATTTTGTGTCAACAAAATGGGGATCTTTTGCCCATGTGGTTACTAAAGTAAAATGTAAGCCATGACTTTCCTGGACCAGCTCTGAGAAAATGTTTTTGCCACAGATTGGCAAAAATGGATGCTTTACTTGTTCAATAAAGTTATTAAACGCTCACCATGTACGTGCATGACACTGTACTGAGTGATGCCCAAAATATAAACATATAAAAGAAAAAGTTACTGAAGATATCAGAAAGAAATGAAAGGCTAGAGGACGCTATCAGTGGAATAATTATCAAGGTATCCAAATATTCTCCTTTTACAAACTAGAAGAAAGGAGAAAAGCATGTCAGGTTAACATCTTCATGGTGAGGTATAAGAGAGACTACCTTGCCTGCTCCCGTAGATCCAGCAACTGCCAACAACTGTCCTCTTTCTATCTTGAAACTGATATCTTTCAGGACAGGAGTACCGAGAAGTAAGTTACTGAAGAAGAGGCTGGTATCACCATTGGAAATTTTTCTATTGTTGTTATTTTCTTTTGCTTTCTCAAATAATTTACTAAATCCCTGTAAAAAAGAAAAAACACAGTAAGTAAGAAGATATGTTTCTCGGATATTTTCAATGTGTGTGTGCTGGTGCAGTTGTGTCCAATTCTTTACAACCCAGTGGGCTGTAGCCTGTCAGGCTCCTCTGTACATATAATTTTTCCAGGCAAGAATACTGCAGCAGGCTGCCATGTCCTTCTCCAGGAGATCTTCCTGCCTGGGGATCGAACCTGCATCACTTGTGTCTTCTGCATTGGCAGGCAGATTCTTTACCAGCTGAGCCACCAGGGAAGCCCAATATTTTCAATAGCTATTTACATTATGTATTATTAGTTTGAAGAGTACATGGCACATGGTCCATACTTTAGAGCACACAAATTATAGCACATGATCCAAAATATTTCAAAATTATAATAATAATTTCAATTGCTGATTGTTGCTCACCATCAAATTTAATTAAAGATATCTAGCTATCTATACCAAGGTATCTATCTCCTCTCCCATAGGCTGAACACATACACATAATTATTCAGTCTTCAGCAGAGTAACAATATATGAGGTAGACTTTATAAACTCTTTCATTCAAAGTTGTAGACTTTGACTCAGAGAGGTTAAGTAACTGAAGTCATTTAAGTAGTAGGCCTGAGTGGAATTACAACCCAAATCTTCTAACTCTATCACGCTGGCACCTTACTCTGAGAAGCTCAAAGTATTTTAGTAGGTATTACTAAGCATAAATGTGATGATACTGCCATTTGATTTGAATGAATTCCATTTTTGCAAAAGCGCTGAGAGGAGTTCTTTTCTGAAAGCTCCCTGCTTCTGGACTGCCCTCTGGGATGCGTTAGAGTGCGTGCATGTGCTTAATCACTCAGTCGTGTCCAACCCGTTGGTGACACCATGGACCGTAGCCTACCAGGCTCCTCTGTCCATGGGATTCGCCAGGCAAGAATGCTGCACTGGGTAGTCATTCCCTTCTCCAGGGGATCTTCCTAACCCAAGGATCAAACCCAGGTCTCCTGCATGGCAAGCAGATTCTTTATCATCTGAGCAGTCTTCAGATCTCAGCTAACAGCACTGCAGGTGATCAGGAGGAAGGCTCACAGAGTTTTTCAGAGAACGCATCTTCACAACCTCAGCGTCCCAAAGTGCTCCCTCCTAAAGCTAATCGTCTGAGCATCTGCTTGCTCTTTGTCACCTCTCTGTCCTACTTTCTGCTTCTCCCCTCAGAGAAGAGGCAGCCTTCTCACCAGTCCCAAGTTTAGCTAGGCTGCATTTCCGGAGTGGAGAAAGCTCCATGAGACAAACATGGGGACCATAAGAGAATGGTTTTCCCCTGAGAGGGGATCCCATAAAAGCAAAGCCAGAAATACTGAAGGAGGTAACACTGTGTCTCACCAGGTTTCAAAGTGATGGCATCTATGTGTCCTGTCATCTCAGAATCAGACTTAAGAGATGAACTGAGGAACAAGTTATTTTAATTAACTTATTATTTATCTAATTTAGTAATTTAATAAATACAAATTATTATCTGCATTTTAAAGTTACATTTTCCTGATATAAAGCAAGTACTATTTATCTGATTGACTTAGCAATGAGACCTGACTCTATAAATTCATTTATTTTCCGTGAAATTGAAAGTACTGAAGTGGCAGCTTCCAAGTTTTGACAAAAACCCATTTAACATATGAAGACACTATACAATAGATATTCTTTACCACCACGTAAACCTATGTTGAAAATTCATAAGTCAACTTAAGATGTATCAGAGGTATACAGATTTTCAGTACTATCAAAACTTTAGGGCATACATAAGCAATTAAGGTTTAAGACTACTGCTTGAATTCTTATGAGATGGATGGTTAACATCTCTTTCAGTTATCAAATAACTAAAAGCAAAGTTTTAAGAAGTAGGCAATGGAAATTCTTCAAATGAGACAAAGGCATTTTTTATTCTATTATTAACTTATTTATCTAATAGATATTTATTGAGCATCACCTCTATATTAAAGACCACTTCAAAAGTCTTACATAGGAGGATAACAAATGGGCAGATATTAATATTGCAACGTGTTTAGTGCTACAACTGAAAACTCACACTAAGTCCTATAGGAACACATTACATAAAGCAAGTTACTCAATCTGGAGCTTGTCCAAGTAATTAACCCAGTATTAGGCTATGAAAGCTATAGATGGTATTTCGCAAGACCAAGAAATAGTATAGGCATTCCAGGAAGAAGGACCTGCATGCATGGTGACTTAGGCTTAAAAGGGCAACATACGCCTCAGGAGTGGTGAGTGGCTAGGTGGGTGTATATAGTAAGATGACAAAGGATATCCTCGATAAACTGTGCAGCGCAGACTGTTAAGGGCTCATGTTCCATGCTTAGAAATAGGACTTTTATCCAATAAACACTTGGACCAATGGAAGGTTACTTTTACTTTAATTTACCTTAATTTTAACTTCTGATTACAGAAGTCAAAACTTACTTCAGAAAATGTGGAAAACAGATAAAAGCAGCAAGAAGAAAAGAGAAATCAGCTTTAGTCTTAACACTGAGAAGAAATCATGTTTAACATTTCCGTGAGATCCCTCCACTCCTTCGCATATATGTAAAATCATATATAATTTTATAGCATTAAGGAAAAACTATACATGAGCTTTGTGATCCTCTTTTTCTGACTTACAATATAAATCATAAATCTTTTCACATACCATTAAACACTTTTTAATATAATTTGAAGTTGCAGGACAGTATTGAAGATTATGGATAAACTATAAATATTAATAGCTCTCATTTTTACAGTATATGACTTTCTTTTTAACTTCATAATTCTGTGATGTGTGTACTTTGCAATAAATCTTGGAACAAATCTCTTTTTTTTTTAGTATAAATTTCTACGAGGGAAATTTCCAGAGCAAAGGTATAGCAAACATTCCAAGTCTTTGGAAAAGTAGTTTCAAATTCTCTTCCATCAAGGTATGAGAGTGCTAGATTTCAGGAATCACCCAGGGATTGAACCTGGATCTCCCGCATTGCAGGCAGATGCTTTACCATCTGAGCCACATAAATTATGGCATTCTGAGCTTTAGGCTCCTGGACTGTTGAGGATCTTAAGTGAAATAATATAGATGAAAGTATTTTGTATACAGTAAAGCAGTAGTCCATTTTTTTCATTAGACACAGGATGGTGAGTAGAAAAAACACTTAGAGTCAGAGACGCCTAGGCTGACCTTTACGTCCTAACCAGTTCTAGTTACTTAAATTCCCTAAAGCTCAGCTTCCTGATATATAAATAGAAATTGTTCCTACTCACAGGTGCGAAGTGAGGGAGGAGTCATATATAATTCATCAGGGACATGCCTCTTGAGTCACTGGGTGAATGGTGACATCATCAAATGAGGCAGAGAAGACACTGGAAGAAGCGGGTTTATGAAGCTTGGGAAGTGATGAATGTGAAGTGTTTGAGGACCTTGCAGGGAATTTGGAAATAATGTGTGAAGTTCAGGAAAGGAACTGGGGCTGAAGACTTGCCTTTGAGAGCCATCAGCACATAGATGTCAGTTGAGCCTGGGCTGAGTCACCCACAGAGAGCATGAAATGCCAGAAGGCGGTGGGGACCCTGTGGCCAACCGCCTCTTAAGAGGCAGGCAGCCAAGGCTGAGAAGTCATGGTTGGAATATAAGATTACATGGAAAGATGGCTCACTAAAGCTTAGTTAAACAGACATTTCAAAAGAACAGTTTTTAATGCATTGGTAGAGACAGGATCCAGATTGCAGAAGGCAAAAGTCAAAAAATGAGGAAGTAAGAACAGTGTTACTAGCAAAGGGAAGGAGAATGATAAGGCTTGGATGATGGGGTTCAGGGGGTGTAAAAGTCAGAGAACAAATTTCTTTTAACTTGAAAATATTTAGATATTAAAAGAAGTCAGTTGAAAAAAAAGGAATTGAGCTTCTAGAGAGAGAATAACTGCTGGCCCTGTGTCCTGAAAAGATGAAGCAAGATAACAACAGTTCAGTTAAGGGCAGGGGGAAGCATACATCCTTCTCTTAGACAAGATAGGAGAAGATAATAATCTCAAGGGTGAAGAATGAAGCTGTGAGCATTCATACGTGATACTCTATATTTTATAGCATCTATATATTTTCTCTCTATATTACAGAAGTCAAGGCCATCTGCTGGGGGTGAGCAGATCCTGGGAGAGATTGGGAGTTTCAGGGAACTGGTAAAAATCTGGAATAGCTTTTAGGGAAATAGTAAATAAAATTAAGTAAAGACAAATGAAAACATTTCCCAAGAAAGTTTACAGGCCCATTTGAAGTTGAAACAGTAACTGTAAAAACTTATAACTGACTATTTGATTTTCCCAGATAGCATTCCCTTCATCAAAGCTGTCAAGTGAATATCTTACAGCAAACCATTTGGTGAAAAGAAAAGGGGATTCTTTAGGGTTTTCTATGTAGAGGATCATGTCATTTGCAAACAGCGAGAGTTTTACATCTTCTTTTCCAATTTGGATTCCTTTTATTTCTTTTTCTGCTACAGGAACTATGGAGAACAGTGTGGAGATTCCTTAAAAAACTGGATATAGAACTGCCTTAAGACCCAGCAATCCCACTGCTGGGCATACACACCAAGGAAACCAGAATTGAAAGAGACACGTGTACCCCAATGTTCATCGCAGCACTGTTTATAATAGCCAGGACATGAAAGCAACCTAGATGTCCATCAGCAGACGAATGGATAAGAAAGCTGTGGTACATGTACACAATGGAGTAATGCTTCAGCCATTAAATGCTCAGCCATTAAAAAGAATACATTTGAATCAGTTCTAATGAGGTGGATAAAACTGGAGCCTATTATACAGAGTGAAGTAAGCCAGAAAGAAAAACACCAATACAGTATACTAACACATATATATGGAATTTAGAAAGATGGTAACGATAACCCTGTATGCGAGACAGCAAAAGAGACACAGATGTATAGAACAGTCTTTTGGACTCTGTGGGAGAGGGAGAGGGTGGGATGATTTGGGAGAATGGCACTGAAACATGTATAATATCATATAAGAAACAAATCACCAGTTCAGGTTCGATGCAGGATACAGGATGCTCAGGGCTGGTGCACTGGGATGACCCAGAGGGATGGTATGGGGATGGAGATGGTATGGAGGTGGGAGGAGGGGTTCAGGATTGGGAACATGTGTATACCAGTGGCGGATTCATGTTGATGTATGGCAAAACCAATACAATGTTGTAAAGTAAAAAAAAATAATAATAATAATAATATAATAAAATCTAAAAAAAAAAAGAAAAGAAAAGGGGATTGAGGGTGCTGCTGTAGGAACAACTGAAGTGACTGATGGAGGTTAAACCAGGAGGAGTCCAAAAGGGAGAACAAAGGAGACTAGAAATCTTCATGAAATGGGAAGGCAGTAAAGGTGGGATTGAGAGACTGAGAGAGCTAGGATTAGGAAATTCTAAACTGAGAAAGATTCCAGAGGAGGACATTTCCAAAGTGGAGTAAGTCTCGGCACTCACCAAGCTCAGCATGTGAGCATGAGAGGAAGCTTCTGAAGAAGTAACTGTAAATAGAAGTTCTGAGGACAATATTGGAAGGATTTCTCATGTGAGTGCTGAAGTCTTAGACACAATGAGAGAAGTTTAACCAGCACCACTGTCCTAGGTAAATATCATCAAGGAGTGTCCAGAATTTGCTAGGTGACGGTGAGAGTCTGGAGGATGAGGATACAGCCAGATGAAAGGCAATGGTTCAGTGAAAGGGTTGTAGACCGTGACATTTGGTCCAAAACCTAGCTTCACCCCTTGCCTGGTACATGAGCTGAGCCAGGTCCTTTAACCTTCCTAAGCCTCCATTCCCTTATCAGCAAAATGGAAATATTAAGATTACATCATAGGAATGTTGTAAGAAATAAGACAAAACATGTAAAGTGCTTATCTAGTACCTGGCACATAGTAAGGGCTCAAGCATGTTATCTATTTTATTAGATGAAAGGAAAATAAAATGGAGATTAGAAAAACAATTGTCTGTATCACCAAAATCCTTGCTTTTCTTTATGTCTAGAAGGGCATTTGAAATTCCTAAAATCAAAGAAGTAAAATCAATTTAATCCACACACTTCTCCAGAATTTTTCTAGGCCGATAAAGAATTATTCTCTTACCTCTATCTTAAAAAAAGAATTACAGTGACGCCCTTAGGGTCAACTTACTTATATAAATAAAACCAGTTTAAGATATTGTGAAATATGTGGAAATAGGACATTGCTTTCATAATGCCTATGTTTACTCAACAGAAAAAACTGATAAGGAAAGAGGAACTCCACTGGTATCCTCTATAATCAAATATTAGTCCTTTAGAAGCTGAAAAATCATTAATAACATTTTTTCTGACCATGAGAAATGAGAATTTCTAATAGTGAATTAAAATAAGTGAAAATAGTAGAAAACAATCCATAGGTCTATCCCATATACATCTTTATGTTTACTGGTATCTGCAAAGCACGTTGGACCAGAACTTGAGATCACAGAGGGCAGCATTTACTGAGGGACTATTATATGTGTGGTACTATGCTGAACACTTCCCATAAGTTATCTCAGTCAATCTTCACAACAACCCTGCAAGGTATATATTAATATTCCCACTTTACAGATGGAGAACCAGAGGTTCTACAAAATTCAGTAACTTGCCCTAGAAGTAAATGGTAGAACCAGTACTCAATTCCAGCTCAGTTTGGCTCCAAAACCTATGAGCACTGCATTACTTCCTAATTTATTATATGAAACAAATTACATGACTTAGAAAAACATGAAGAGGCCTGTCTATCATATTTAATATTCCTGGGCCTCTACCTCTTAAACTACGAAATAAGTGGAGTTATTCCTCTTTCAGTTCTAACAATTCTATCATCATTCTAACTTTATTACCCATTAAGATAAAAACCAGAATCACAAATAAGAAAAGCTTAAATATTTAGAACAAACAAAAAATTCTGACCTCCTCCCAGAAGGCTGTTACATTCTCCATCACTACATCTGTAGTTGTTAAGTTATATTCCAATGTCTTATATTCTTGCTTTTGTAAGAAATCCTGTTTATAAAAGAAAGCAAAAACATATTATAGAACCAGGATAGTATTAATACATTATTACATCTATTTAAACTCTAATAAGTGCTACATTTTATACTTTATGAATTATATTAGAAATTTTTCCCAAAAAATAATTTTATACGTGTTCTAAAGTTAATTGTCAAGTACTAGGATTATAAATGCATCCTTTAAATATGTGACATTTTATAGAACTTATTTATACATTAAATTTTAACATACCACTGATTCATCCTGTACTAGACGACATGTTAACCTTAGTAATGAATTTATAAAGCACACCTGCTGCTGCTGCTGCTAAGTCGCTTCAGTCGTGTCCGACTCTGTGCGACCCCATAGACGGCAGCCCACCAGGCTCCCCCGTCCCTGGGATTCTCCAGGCAAGAACACTGGAGTGGGTTGCCATTTCCTTCTCNAAGACCACTTCAAAAGTCTTACATAGGAGGATAACAAATGGGCAGATATTAATATTGCAACGTGTTTAGTGCTACAACTGAAAACTCACACTAAGTCCTATAGGAACACATTACATAAAGCAAGTTACTCAATCTGGAGCTTGTCCAAGTAATTAACCCAGTATTAGGCTATGAAAGCTATAGATGGTATTTCGCAAGACCAAGAAATAGTATAGGCATTCCAGGAAGAAGGACCTGCATGCATGGTGACTTAGGCTTAAAAGGGCAACATACGCCTCAGGAGTGGTGAGTGGCTAGGTGGGTGTATATAGTAAGATGACAAAGGATATCCTCGATAAACTGTGCAGCGCAGACTGTTAAGGGCTCATGTTCCATGCTTAGAAATAGGACTTTTATCCAATAAACACTTGGACCAATGGAAGGTTACTTTTACTTTAATTTACCTTAATTTTAACTTCTGATTACAGAAGTCAAAACTTACTTCAGAAAATGTGGAAAACAGATAAAAGCAGCAAGAAGAAAAGAGAAATCAGCTTTAGTCTTAACACTGAGAAGAAATCATCTTTAACATTTCCGTGAGATCCCTCCACTCCTTCGCATATATGTAAAACCATATATAATTTTATAGCATTAAGGAAAAACTATACATGAGCTTTGTGATCCTCTTTTTCTGACTTACAATATAAATCATAAATTTTTTCACATACCATTAAACACTTTTTAATATAATTTGAAGTTGCAGGACAGTATTGAAGATTATGGATAAACTATAAATATTAATAGCTCTCATTTTTACAGTATATGACTTTCTTTTTAACTTCATAATTCTGTGATGTGTGTACTTTGCAATAAATCTTGGAACAAATCTCTTTTTTTTTTAGTATAAATTTCTACGAGGGAAATTTCCAGAGCAAAGGTATAGCAAACATTCCAAGTCTTTGGAAAAGTAGTTTCAAATTCTCTTCCATCAAGGTATGAGAGTGCTAGATTTCAGGAATCACCCAGGGATTGAACCTGGATCTCCCGCATTGCAGGCAGATGCTTTACCATCTGAGCCACATAAATTATGGCATTCTGAGCTTTAGGCTCCTGGACTGTTGAGGATCTTAAGTGAAATAATATAGATGAAAGTATTTTGTATACAGTAAAGCAGTAGTCCATTTTTTTCATTAGACACAGGATGGTGAGTAGAAAAAACACTTAGAGTCAGAGACGCCTAGGCTGACCTTTACGTCCTAACCAGTTCTAGTTACTTAAATTCCCTAAAGCTCAGCTTCCTGATATATAAATAGAAATTGTTCCTACTCACAGGTGCGAAGTGAGGGAGGAGTCATATATAATTCATCAGGGACATGCCTCTTGAGTCACTGGGTGAATGGTGACATCATCAAATGAGGCAGAGAAGACACTGGAAGAAGCGGGTTTATGAAGCTTGGGAAGTGATGAATGTGAAGTGTTTGAGGACCTTGCAGGGAATTTGGAAATAATGTGTGAAGTTCAGGAAAGGAACTGGGGCTGAAGACTTGCCTTTGAGAGCCATCAGCACATAGATGTCAGTTGAGCCTGGGCTGAGTCACCCACAGAGAGCATGAAATGCCAGAAGGCGGTGGGGACCCTGTGGCCAACCGCCTCTTAAGAGGCAGGCAGCCAAGGCTGAGAAGTCATGGTTGGAATATAAGATTACATGGAAAGATGGCTCACTAAAGCTTAGTTAAACAGACATTTCAAAAGAACAGTTTTTAATGCATTGGTAGAGACAGGATCCAGATTGCAGAAGGCAAAAGTCAAAAAATGAGGAAGTAAGAACAGTGTTACTAGCAAAGGGAAGGAGAATGATAAGGCTTGGATGATGGGGTTCAGGGGGTGTAAAAGTCAGAGAACAAATTTCTTTTAACTTGAAAATATTTAGATATTAAAAGAAGTCAGTTGAAAAAAAAGGAATTGAGCTTCTAGAGAGAGAATAATTGCTGGCCCTGTGTCCTGAAAAGATGAAGCAAGATAACAACAGTTCAGTTAAGGGCAGGGGGAAGCATACATCCTTCTCTTAGACAAGATAGGAGAAGATAATAATCTCAAGGGTGAAGAATGAAGCTGTGAGCATTCATACGTGATACTCTATATTTTATAGCATCTATATATTTTCTCTCTATATTACAGAAGTCAAGGCCATCTGCTGGGGGTGAGCAGATCCTGGGAGAGATTGGGAGTTTCAGGGAACTGGTAAAAATCTGGAATAGCTTTTAGGGAAATAGTAAATAAAATTAAGTAAAGACAAATGAAAACATTTCCCAAGAAAGTTTACAGGCCCATTTGAAGTTGAAACAGTAACTGTAAAAACTTATAACTGACTATTTGATTTTCCCAGATAGCATTCCCTTCATCAAAGCTGTCAAGTGAATATCTTACAGCAAACCATTTGGTGAAAAGAAAAGGGGATTCTTTAGGGTTTTCTATGTAGAGGATCATGTCATTTGCAAACAGCGAGAGTTTTACATCTTCTTTTCCAATTTGGATTCCTTTTATTTCTTTTTCTGCTACAGGAACTATGGAGAACAGTGTGGAGATTCCTTAAAAAACTGGATATAGAACTGCCTTAAGACCCAGCAATCCCACTGCTGGGCATACACACCAAGGAAACCAGAATTGAAAGAGACACGTGTACCCCAATGTTCATCGCAGCACTGTTTATAATAGCCAGGACATGAAAGCAACCTAGATGTCCATCAGCAGACGAATGGATAAGAAAGCTGTGGTACATGTACACAATGGAGTAATGCTTCAGCCATTAAATGCTCAGCCATTAAAAAGAATACATTTGAATCAGTTCTAATGAGGTGGATAAAACTGGAGCCTATTATACAGAGTGAAGTAAGCCAGAAAGAAAAACACCAATACAGTATACTAACACATATATATGGAATTTAGAAAGATGGTAACGATAACCCTGTATGCGAGACAGCAAAAGAGACACAGATGTATAGAACAGTCTTTTTGACTCTGTGGGAGAGGGAGAGGGTGGGATGATTTGGGAGAATGGCACTGAAACATGTATAATATCATATAAGAAACAAATCACCAGTTCAGGTTCGATGCAGGATACAGGATGCTCAGGGCTGGTGCACTGGGATGACCCAGAGGGATGGTATGGGGATGGAGATGGTATGGAGGTGGGAGGAGGGGTTCAGGATTGGGAACATGTGTATACCAGTGGCGGATTCATGTTGATGTATGGCAAAACCAATACAATGTTGTAAAGTAAAAAAAAATAATAATAATAATAATATAATAAAATCTAAAAAAAAAAAGAAAAGAAAAGGGGATTGAGGGTGCTGCTGTAGGAACAACTGAAGTGACTGATGGAGGTTAAACCAGGAGGAGTCCAAAAGGGAGAACAAAGGAGACTAGAAATCTTCATGAAATGGGAAGGCAGTAAAGGTGGGACTGAGAGACTGAGAGAGCTAGGATTAGGAAATTCTAAACTGAGAAAGATTCCAGAGGAGGACATTTCCAAAGTGGAGTAAGTCTCGGCACTTACCAAGCTCAGCATGTGAGCATGAGAGGAAGCTTCTGAAGAAGTAACTGTAAATAGAAGTTCTGAGGACAATATTGGAAGGATTTCTCATGTGAGTGCTGAAGTCTTAGACACAATGAGAGAAGTTTAACCAGCACCACTGTCCTAGGTAAATATCATCAAGGAGTGTCCAGAATTTGCTAGGTGACGGTGAGAGTCTGGAGGATGAGGATACAGCCAGATGAAAGGCAATGGTTCAGTGAAAGGGTTGTAGACCGTGACATTTGGTCCAAAACCTAGCTTCACCCCTTGCCTGGTACATGAGCTGAGCCAGGTCCTTTAACCTTCCTAAGCCTCCATTCCCTTATCAGCAAAATGGAAATATTAAGATTACATCATAGGAATGTTGTAAGAAATAAGACAAAACATGTAAAGTGCTTATCTAGTACCTGGCACATAGTAAGGGCTCAAGCATGTTATCTATTTTATTAGATGAAAGGAAAATAAAATGGAGATTAGAAAAACAATTGTCTGTATCGCCAAAATCCTTGCTTTTCTTTATGTCTAGAAGGGCATTTGAAATTCCTAAAATCAAAGAAGTAAAATCAATTTAATCCACACACTTCTCCAGAATTTTTCTAGGCCGATAAAGAATTATTCTCTTACCTCTATCTTAAAAAAAGAATTACAGTGACGCCCTTAGGGTCAACTTACTTATATAAATAAAACCAGTTTAAGATATTGTGAAATATGTGGAAATAGGACATTGCTTTCATAATGCCTATGTTTACTCAACAGAAAAAACTGATAAGGAAAGAGGAACTCCACTGGTATCCTCTATAATCAAATATTAGTCCTTTAGAAGCTGAAAAATCATTAATAACATTTTTTCTGACCATGAGAAATGAGAATTTCTAATAGTGAATTAAAATAAGTGAAAATAGTAGAAAACAATCCATAGGTCTATCCCATATACATCTTTATGTTTACTGGTATCTGCAAAGCACGTTGGACCAGAACTTGAGATCACAGAGGGCAGCATTTACTGAGGGACTATTATATGTGTGGTACTATGCTGAACACTTCCCATAAGTTATCTCAGTCAATCTTCACAACAACCCTGCAAGGTATATATTAATATTCCCACTTTACAGATGGAGAACCAGAGGTTCTACAAAATTCAGTAACTTGCCCTAGAAGTAAATGGTAGAACCAGTACTCAATTCCAGCTCAGTTTGGCTCCAAAACCTATGAGCACTGCATTACTTCCTAATTTATTATATGAAACAAATTACATGACTTAGAAAAACATGAAGAGGCCTGTCTATCATATTTAATATTCCTGGGCCTCTACCTCTTAAACTACGAAATAAGTGGAGTTATTCCTCTTTCAGTTCTAACAATTCTATCATCATTCTAACTTTATTACCCATTAAGATGAAAACCAGAATCACAAATAAGAAAAGCTTAAATATTTAGAACAAACAAAAAATTCTGACCTCCTCCCAGAAGGCTGTTACATTCTCCATCACTACATCTGTAGTTGTTAAGTTATATTCCAATGTCTTATATTCTTGCTTTTGTAAGAAATCCTGTTTATAAAAGAAAGCAAAAACATATTATAGAACCAGGATAGTATTAATACATTATTACATCTATTTAAACTCTAATAAGTGCTACATTTTATACTTTATGAATTATATTAGAAATTTTTCCCAAAAAATAATTTTATACGTGTTCTAAAGTTAATTGTCAAGTACTAGGATTATAAATGCATCCTTTAAATATGTGACATTTTATAGAACTTATTTATACATTAAATTTTAACATACCACTGATTCATCCGGTACTAGACGACATGTTAACCTTAGTAATGAATTTATAAAGCACACCTGCTGCTGCTGCTGCTAAGTCGCTTCAGTCGTGTCCGACTCTGTGCGACCCCATAGACGGCAGCCCACCAGGCTCCCCCGTCCCTGGGATTCTCCAGGCAAGAACACTGGAGTGGGTTGCCATTTCCTTCTCCAAAGCACACCTGAACTACCCACTGATTGCCTCAATTCAACACTGAGAGAGAGAGAACTAGTGTTTTCATCTTTATAGCACCCTTCTTTTATTAGGTCCACGGTCCACCACTGACAGACTCCGATAGTGGTTTAGTTGCTAGGTCGTGTCCCACTCTTGCGACCCCATGGACTGTAGCCTGCCAGGCTCCTCTGTCCATGGGGTTTTCCAGGCAAGAATTCTGGAATTGTTTGCCATTTCCTTCACCAGGGGAATCTTCCCGACCCTGCGATCAAGCCTGGGTCTCCTGCACTGCAGGCAAATTCTCTACCGACTGAGGCACCAGGGAAGTCAAGCTCTGGCCTATGTTAAATAACGGCAGGACTGCCTTAAAGTGGCCCACCCTTCACCCTCATTCTTTTAAACTTATGACACAGTGATCTATTTTCTGGATTCAATATTTAAATATATATCAAAACAGCATAATAAAACATTCTGAATTGTATATTAATTCTAAAAGTTATAACCACATCCAAGTTCATGGTGGTGATTCTGTTAGCTTGGCATAAATTGAGTCTAATTCCCTTAAGGACTTTAGAACTTCTCTTCAAAATTAACAGCTACGTCAGCATGCCGAGATTTTAAGGTAATTAATGTGGCATACAATGTCACTCTCATCCATCATACTGTTCAGAAAAATACTTGGAAAAGTTTAAGGTAAACATTCCTAGCATTAGCTAGAAAATTTTATAACTTCCTGATGAACCTGCCACCATGATTTTGCACATTTGCCAAGTTCATTAGAACTATTGATTGATTACTTGAATAATAATCTCCAGGATACAGAAACAATATTTTCTTCAATTTCTCTGACTAAAATCTCATGGGCTTTCATTTTATTTCACTAGGCTTTATAAGGGCTCGTTGGACCACATATAGACATCAAGAGAGGAAACACTGTGCATCAAACAGGTCCAAGGCCAAGAATTCATGTCTAGAGAGTTTGCTCATGACAAAAGTTCTAAACTGTTCTAAATTCATCAAGTCAGAAGACCCATTTTGGTACACTACCTGTATTTTGTTTATTGCTCCAAGAGAATCATACCAAGTCTGTACTGCCCAGGGGAACTGCCGAGTAACTGCCATGCGCAGAACGATGCAGAATGAGATGGTTGTGAATATTTTTCGAAGGATGATTCCTTTGAGCAGTGCATAAGGAAGCACAGATAAAAATACCACAAAGAACCCTGAGAAGAAGAAGGCTGAGCTATTGAGGTATCTCACATAGGCTGCCTTCCGGGTAAGTTTCAGTTCTGTTCTAAAAAAAAAAAAAAAAAAAAAAAAAAACAAAACAAATAGTAAGATTTGGGGCACTTATATACTTTCCAAAATATCAGGCATCTTGGAATAAAAAATCTGCACATAGATTCTCAAAAGCTTTCTCTCTGCTTTCTGATTCTGGTTCTACCCTAGGTGAGCTGTGTGATCTTGACCAAGTTATTTAACCTCTCTGGGCCTCAGTTATCTTTTCTGAAAGAGGGGTGGATGACAATGAATATACCAGCATATAATACCTATAAATATTATTTTTAAATAATCTCGATTATTATATTATTTTTATATCTTCATTCACATCATTATTAATTTATAGATTAATGAAACTAGTAATTTTTTATTGATTGGTGTTTCAAGTATTTAAGTACAGATATGAGAATAATGTTGAAAGATTTATAGAAGGAAAAGACAATTCTGGGATTCCCTAATGGATTGTCAACATTTTAGAAGTTCTGGATTGGCTTTGGAGAACCTTGAAAGCAATGTATGAGCCAAAGAGGAGTGGTTCTCAAGGCTTAGCGCAAGTAAAAATCTCCTGAGAAACATTTTAAAATGCAGTGTATCAAGATCACCATTCAGAGATACTGAGTCTGCAGTTATCCTCCAGAATCTGCTTTTTAAAAAAAGATTGCTGCCAGTAATTCTTGGAAAATTACAAGAGGATAGATATTGCCCCCACCCTTTCTCCTTTCAGAATAATTATTTGCAATCATACTTTTTAGTCTGAACTGAAAATATGAACTATTTTTTCAACACAAACAGAAGAGGTTTAAATGCACCAACAGGCAGAAAACAAGGGAGTGCAGAGCTGGCAAGAACAGAGGACAATGCTTCCTTCGACCTTCATCCCACTCTCACAGGATCATCAAAACTGGAGTCACTTGTGATCCTTCCATTCAGCTCTTGTGAGGGAAAGAGCAGAGATGAGACAGACAAGTAGAGCATGCTGGTGGGAGGGAGCGATAGCTGTGCCTGGCATTTAGGTGCTAGTTCCACATGCTTGTACAACTCCGAAAAGTTCTCATTCTCAAGTGGTAGAATGCAGATGAAATCTTTTTTTCAAGTCTGAAAAAAAATGTAATCCTCAGCACTCTGATGAAGAAAATGAAGTTCAGTGCTCCCAACCTGCGTTGTGATTCCCAGTCTAATGTGGTTTAGCTTACCTATTTTAATTATTTGGCATTAAAGGCAGATTATGATTTTGGAATGTAACTGGGGTGTGACTCAGCTCTGCTGGTTATAGCTACGCCATCTTAAGCAAGTTGCTCTTCCCTCTGTTCTTACAGAATCCACATCTAAAGAAGAGAGATGTAACATCTCCCTTGTGGAGTTGTCGCCACAATAAATGACAACACAGGAATTTGCACTTAGAACTTATGTGTCTCTTCAGCTGAAAGAAGAATACTGTTGGGTAGGCTTATATATTTTTAATGCTAGAAAACACTGATTACCAAAATGTTAATAAATTTGTCAAAACTGTCATTGTATATTATAAACAATTGAGGAAAATGAAGGAATGATACTACAAGAAAAGAATAACAGGCTCAAGAACATGTGTTGATACAAGAATCACCCAGAAAGCTGCTGCTAAGTCGCTTCAGTCGTGTCCGACTCTTCATGACCCCATGGACTGCAGCCTACCAGGCTCCTCCGCCCATGGGATTTTCCAGGCAAGAGTACTGGAGTGGGTTGCCACTGCCTTACTTCCCATAATAATAACACTAACACTTTGAGTCATAAAAACATTTTATATTATGATTTTTAAAAAATTGAAAGTGGCTTTATTACCACAGAGCAGTAAAGAAGTAGATTTTCAGGGAGCACTGCATAGCCTTTTAACCTGTTCATCAGTGACCCTTGAGAGCTAACTCAGTTGTTAAACAGAAAAATATCAACCAACTAAGCAGGATCTTTACGGATGTTTCTGGAAAGAAAATATAATTCCTTTCCTGGATTCGTCTTGAAAGGCATAATAAAAACAGGTGACCAATCATGTTTGGGCAATAAATAGTCTTTTACTCTTTCTATTTACATGGCAAAGGACTTACCATTTCAGCATCTCTTTTGTTGTTCCAATCACACACCTGCAGCTCAGTTACCACTGTCTACTGAATCCCTGATGATCATACTCATATCATCTAAAATGGAACTATTCTTTTTAGTATCTTTTCTTCCTATGAAACTCTCATGGGCTAATTCATTCTGAAATTATTTGCCCTTTAACAGAAGATCTATGCCCACTGAGTCTCCTAGAACCCTTTTTTAAATTGCAATTTGTAGAACATGGAATTTGACTAAAGAAAAATGGTCTTAGAGCTACAGAAATACCTTGGTTTATATCATGTCCAAAATTTTCTCAGCAACAGTATCCCAGTCTGTGCTGTACTTTTTTGCTGGCTATAATCTTTACTAACCAGTGAAAGAAAGGTTATCTGAGGCAAAACAAGACCAGAGATCAAGATGGGTGCCAAGTACTGATTCTACTTCAGGTGGCAGCTTTCAATTTTTCAAGTGGAGGGTTTATAGAACACAATTTATAGATATTACCCTGGCATTGCTCTTAAGTAAAGGAAGAACAAACATATTTTAAACAAACAGAAGGGTGAGTTTTTTTTTTTTGGTTTGCTTTTCATGAGCCATAACATATAAATTAAGGCAGTCGTAATACCAGAGAATCATTTATTTGGTTCAGAGTTGTCTTTTTTACTTTAGCAGTTCTATTTTAGGTTTCATTTAGTCTCTAGCATCATGATCACTAGTTTAGTCTATTAAGCAGCTGTAAACACAAATAGGCAGTTCTTTTGTAAGACATCCATGTAGTGCAAAAATAGCTCACCTATGTAAAATGACAATCCCATGAAAATGACATTAGACCATTAATACATGAATATTGATATAACTTAACACAACTATTTGGTTGTCAAAAATTTCAAATATGAGCTGAAGTCCACTGTGACATACTCATTTTAAATATATTAAACCTTAATTGACTAATTTAACTGACATTAACATTTCTGAAATGACTTACTGTCTTAGGTTTTCAATAATTTTTTCCATTGCTTCTTCCCAGCAGTATGCCTTAACCGATTGGATATTTTCAACCATTTCTGACGTTAGCACCAGTCTTTCATTGATCTTTCCAGCTCTCTGATCTCTGTAAATTATTTCATCCACAAATCAAATACTTAGTAAAAATAAGTCAAACTGCCCACGAAGAACTCCCCAAGCTTTTAAGAAAAGCCACATTTCTTTTATTAAACAGATCAATTTTTATTTTATTATCAAATACACAGTAACAAAAATAGTAACTGTCAATCAGTAAATGCCTCCCATGTGCAGACACATGTATTAGATGCATGTCATATACTATGCCTAATCCTCTGAAGGAGGTGATTATTTCATTCTAAAAACTGAAAAAAACAGAAACACAAAGGTTGAACCAGCTTGACATAGGTCATATGTCTAGTAAGGTGCAAAGTGGGGTTCAAACTAAGAACTATTTGACTCCAAGATTTGAACCCTTTCTATCACACTCTAGCTGGCAAACTCCAGAAGTCCTCTTTCATAAGCAGTGATTGGTATCACTGAATCATTCAGTAATAAAAAGCCACTAAGGCTGTGCTGTGATGATTCATGAACCAGAGTAGAAAAAGCTTATGAACTTTACCTAAAACGTATGCTTTCCCTCCCATTCACATAACTGTTTTATCCATTGTACCTAAATCTCTGATGTGCAAAAAAGCAAAATGGGTGGTAACATACTTATAAAGAAATTTTATAGACTGGCAAGCTAAAAAATGTACCATTGATATAGAAAGTATTATTTATATCAAGGTCCCCAACCTCCGGGATCTAATGTCTGATGATCTGAGGTGGAGCTGATATAATAATAACAGAAATGAAGCACACAATAAATGTAATGTGCTTGAATCATCCTGAAACCATCCCCTCCCTCATCCATGGAAAAACTGTCTTCCAGGAAACCAGTCTCTGGTGCCAAAATGGTTGGGGACCACTGATAACATCATGAAAATATTCCTTTCTGTGACACCTAGTAAGAAAATCATGGTTCAGTACATAGAGAAGTTCTGGTGGGCTAGTATGTCATACACTCTACCTTATCCTTCTGACAGCCTAAGGGAGATGATTATTTCATTTCAAAGATGAAAAAACCAGAAACAGTGGCAGAAGCAGCTAAACACAGGTCATATAACTAGTAAGAATGCAATCTGTGTTTCACACTATTTAAAGAGTTTCTACCTGTACTTCATCATCATTTTCCCTAATCCGGCTTGAAGAAGGGCGAGGACTATGAGGAAAGCAAGCCCACAGAAGGTGAAGGCCTGCAACAATTCCCAGAGCAGCCCCATCAGCAGTGTCACTTGCAGAGGAGCAATCCACACAAAATGTGCCAGTGCAAGTCCCTGAAAAATAAAATCACAGTGAAAACCATGGACATTTTACCCTCCACCCCAAAACAAAGAGAAAATCAAGAACAGGAGAAAGAAATCAAGCACAGTGAGCTCATACAATCATGGTTCTGAATGCACTAAAATCTAGGTATTCATTATATGGAGCACACAGCAATGTGCTTAAACACTCTCCACAGAGACTAGGATTTTCCCCCAAACTAACTGCAAGTCACTGTGATTTCTTCCAGTGGATATGTGTGGTGATTGGCTATCTTAAGTACCATGTCTGGAATTCTTTAAGTAACTTATTCCTCTGAATAAAGCAAGAGCCAAGACACAGAACATGAAAGACAAGACTCTGCTGAATTTCAGTCTATACCACTGCACAACCCTATTATCCAACCAAATACTCAGAAAACATGCACACTCAATTCAAAGGAAATTACTTAGCACCTGCTGAGAGTTCAATAGTATGCTAAATACTAGAAATGCAAAGATAAATACATTATGTATAAAATACATAATCTGTCCTCAAGGACCTTGAATTTTATTGTGACAGAAGACAGCCCTAAACAAGAATTTTTCAGAGTATCATACTCAGCCAAAGTAAATAACTGATTTAAAGCATTAAAATGAAACAAGATCTGATAAGGATTTAATTTTGAAAAACCACACCAAATAAAAAGCCAGATGAGGTGCCCTTGAGTTGTCTGGTTCTGCCAGATCCCAAAATGGCACTCTGCTACACAACTTAGTCTTCCCGGTTTTCAGAAATAGGGAAGCTAGGAATGCTTATGATGTAACTACTCATTAGTTATCTGACCCAGAAAATCTGTGGGGTTGTATGATTTATAACAAAAGTGCATAAAAGAGTAAATCAGTAGGTACATACTTCATCAAATTTGTTCAGGTTGTTGGAAAGGAGACTAACAAGTTGTCCAATACTTATTTTATCCAGAACACGGCTTGATAGCTTCAATGTCTAAAAGGAAATGGGAAGTTAAATAACGTCACTGCACAGTAGACATATTTATAAGCATATTATAATACAGCTGAGGAACTGGGTAACTATGCATGCATTTTTTAAGTAAACCTAATAAAATTATCTTATGTTCATTTAATTTAGTGTCTTCTCAGATTTATAAATATTTCTCTTTACAACAAATATTATAATGGCATGCCTCTACTTACATTATTTAACAGTATCTAGAGAGGGTTAACAATTGTTTCTAGTCCAAAACGGGAAAAATATTGTACTTAAATATTCATTTATATACTGCAGAGGTTTGCTTGTTGTTTTTTTATTTTTGTTTTTATTACAGATGGAACTAAAGGCAAGTGAAATTTGAGATTAAAACCTTGGTTTCATAGGGAATTATATTCAATATCTTGTAATAACCTATAGTGGAAAATAATCAGGAAAAAAAGATATATATATATATATCTGCATCACTTTGCTGTATTCTTGAAACTAACATAATAATATAAGCCAATATATTCAATAAAAATTTTTTAAATAAAATCTTGGCCTTAAATTTTTCATGTCCTCTATGGTGACTATTGAATAAAATTACAGTTAAAGTCAATACAAGTATATTATAAATAATTATTAATAATTGTTTGAAAGCTTACATTAACAATAAAAAAAATTCTTAAATTTTACAATGAAAAATACATCCATATAGACAAAACAGATTAAGTATATAAATTAATTATTATGAGAGATCACAGGCACACTTTGCCTACAAAATTGAATAAGAATTGGCTTTGGCTGAAGAGTACCCATTTGACATTTGCTTCAACTGACTCTTTCACACATGTATTGAGCACTTAGATACAAATCACTGTATCCAGGGTTTCAGGGATTATTATTAGTTATTAAACAAAATTACTACCTCAAGACACCTAACAAATACATAACTAAATATGATAAACTAGTTAAAGGGAGTGGAATATAATAGAGTGGTTAAGAGCAAGTTTACATATCTGGTTATAAAAATCTGTAAATATTTCACTGAGGGAGAACTTAAGATGGTGTGGAATAATAGTGTTTAGATAAGCACAGATGAAGAAAGAATAAAGCAGTTAACTCCAAATGCGATTAGAGTAGTATGTGGGGGGCAGGGTCCATTGAGCTAGATGATACGTGATTTAGTAACAAACTCAGTCTCAGGTGACCTGAATTCTATAGTGCTTAACATGGAATGTACGTGCACAATACTCAGTGAATATCTATTCATTATACAGCTATCTTCGGGGAAGGCAATGGCACCCCACCCCAGTACTCTTGCCTGGAAAATCCAATGGATGGAGGAGCCTGGTGGGCTGCAGTCCATGGGGTCGCTAACAGTCAGATAGACTGAGCGACTTCACTTTCACTTTTCTCTTTCATGCATTGGAGAAGGAAATGGCAACCCACTCCAGTATTCTTGCCTGGAGAATCCCAGGGATGGGGGAGCCTGGTCGGCTGCCGTCTATGGGGTCACACAGAGTCAGACACAACTGAAGTGACTTAGCAGCAGCAGCAGCATACAGCTATCTTTCTCAAAATTCACAGGCAAAGTTCAACCTAGTTTACATTTAGATTCATTATTTAAAATCTAATTTGAATGTATCATGTTGCAGATTTTGGAACAAAGAATATGATGCTCTATGACAAAATCTATAATAATCTGGGAAGAAGCAGTGGCCGCCCACCACACGGATGAAACTGGTCAGATAAGGCACTAGTTAACTTGAGTGACCAAACCACAGCTGCATGGAGATGCAGTTGTGTTCTTAGATGATGATGTCACTGCAGGTTAGTAGGTATGGCTAGAGGGGTAAAGCAAACTGGGTAAGAACACATACATACAATGTCGAAAAAGAACAGACATAGTTTCTGACTTTTCATTAATGTATCCTGGGTTTGAAGGAACATATATTGCTGTATTTGTGCTAAACATAATATAAGAACTAATCCACAAACTAAACAACTCTTTGCCCTTCCTTCTGCTTTAGCCCCAAGCTTCATTGTCTCTCTTTCTATGTAACACAATTTGACTTGCAACATTATTTCAGTGCTTATGTTCTCTAGTAATTGGAAAACCCTTAACTTCAAGGGGGAAGCCCAGGTGGCACAGTGGTAAAGAATCTGCCTGCCAATGAAGGAGACATGAGACGTGGGTTTGATCCCTGGGTTGGGAAGATCCCCTAGATAGGAAATGGCAACCCACTTCAGTATTCTTGCCTGGAAAATTCCATGGACAGTGGAGTCTGGCAGGTCCATGGGGTCATAAAGAGTTGGACACGACTTCAAGGATTGTGACTTATCCAGTTTAGAAATTTTGAAGCAGTTCTTGCACAGTGTTCTATACTTTTTAGGCCTTTATTTTATCAAAATATTTTATTCATAAAATAGGAATAATAGTTTCGACCATATAGAGTTTTAAGGAGGATCAAGTGAACTGATACACCTAAATCACTTAGAAGTTTGTCATGAACATCAGTTATCACTATAATAATTGCTTTTATAAATACTTTTAAACTGGATTCAACTTTCTTTGATATGCATCTCTCCTAAATTCTATCTTCTAAATGATACCTAATAATTTATTCACTTATATAAAATTTCTGGATCAAGATAAGATTTTTATTGATTTATCACCCATGCTTTCCTGGTGCTTGTGAACTGATGAGATTGCAGCTGGGGTGATTTGGTTAAACTGTGGACTTGGTTTTTCACTTGGGCCTCCATAAAAGGTCTTTTTGAACACTAATGTATAACTATCAAGGTTTTACAACACCACTGACCTTGCATGTATATTATGGAAATGTTAATGGGTTATTTGTAGAGGGAATGTTAGGTCCACAGCTCTTATAAGCCAAATATATAAAGTTTTTATATTGGGGGAAGAAGAAAGAGAAGAGGGGTAAAGAAAATAACCAAAATAACCAACAACTATCTATTTAAAAAAAAAAATCTTTAATCTTGGTAAATCAAAGAGTCACACATAAATCAGTTTGGTGAAAGCACGTGTCACTGTGTCACTAAGATGACCTTAAAATGTGCTTGTAAGGCAAGAAAGTCCTTTTTTTTTCCCCACTGTGATGCATGGCATGCAGGATCTCAGTTCCTCAACCAGGGATCAAACCTGGGACCCACGCAGTGGAAATGCAGAATCTTAACCACTGGATCACTAGGGAAGGCCTGGTAAGACAGTCTTAATTTGAATCCATCCAAAGTATGGTTTAGCAACTTGAGCTTTTGACTTGACAATACATACGGAAAAGTAGAAAAGGTTCTTATGGTTGTCGTGTATGTGTTATTCCAAAATTTTTAATTTCTAAGACTTAGGATGACAAAAATCTAATTCAGAATAAGGCAGTGGATACTATCATTGTGTCATAACTAGTTAAAAATAGCGCTAAGTCATGTCCAACTCTTGTGATCCCATGAACTGTAGCCTGCCAGGCTCCTCTGTCAATGGGATTCTCCAGGCAAGAATACTGGATTGGGTTGCCATTCCCTTCTTCATGGGAACTTCACATGAAGTTCCCACGAAGTTAGGAATTGAACCCATGTCTCCCATATTGCAGGTAGATGCTTAACTGACTGCGCCACAGAGGAAGCCCCCATAACAAGTTAAGGTAGAAATATTAATTGCTTGGTTGATCAATAACAATTACACACTATATTCTTGTTATTGCACATAAAGACACATGACATTTTACCATAAGATGATATTTTGTCAACGACTTTTATGCACACAGCAAGAATCATTTCAACAGGGAGCCATGGATTCCAAAAACTGATATGGAAAAAACAAAACTGAAGTCTAAAATACAGGCAGTTTACAAAATTACTTAACAATTATTAGTTGAAGGGAAGTATCAAGGAAAAATTAGAAATATTCATTACTGCTGCCATTTACTTCACAGCCCTACAAAACTGATTTTAGCATTTATCCCTTACTTGTACTAGTGTAGCATTTAAAACACGATCCCACTAACAAGTAGCGTAAAGACTGTGCAAGGAAGTATTACCTTCTTATAAATCAAACTAAACATAGCTATTCTCATCTGCATTCCAATGTGATGGAGACCAAAAATGGCTGGATGCAGGAGCAGTGTCCTCACGATAAAGAGAAGGCATAGGCCTATGCCTAAGTAAATGGCAATGGAGCGTTCCACCTTGTTATCTGGGTCATAGGAAGCTATGATTCTTCCCAGTAAGAGAGGTTGGACTGCTTTGGTGACTTCCTGCAGAAGATGGAAAACAGAAAAATGAAATTTTATTTTTCTTTCATAAAATGCCCTCACAATTTCACACAAGCAGTTTCATCTTTACAGGAGGATTTAAAATGGGCTTACACAGCAGGCCATGCCATACGTGAAACTCTTGATGTCCTTTGTAATATCTTTACACTATGAAATAAGACTTTATTTTTTTAACAAAAATCATTTGGAAACATTTATGTATGAGGTATTTTCTTTCTTTCTTTTTTTTTTTTTTACTAAAAGTATATAGCAGCCATAAAGTAAAGGTGCAATTTCTGAAATAGTGTATTAATTGGTAACATCTGCATTGCACTTAACAATTTATAAATATTTTTCATTTGATTTTTATGACAACTTCAGATATCAGAGCAGGCATTATTAGTTTCACAGTGCAGATGAAAAAATTGAAGCCAAAGAGACCAAATGATTGATGTGATTTCAAAATAGAACTCTCAAAAGCACTTTGAGTGATAGAATGAACACGAGAATAAACAGCTTATTGAGACAACCACATAAAGGGGAGCTGGCAACAGGAGGGAGGAGCAAAAAGGCACTGGTGCTATTTACAGTCCACTGCTGTATCCTTCCCAGTCTGGGATAGGTGGTGACTTTTAGGAAGAAGTGTGTCAAAAAATTGAAGCCTCAGGCCAATTTCCAACAACTCATCAAGGGCTCAAAGGTCTATGAGTTAACAAGAAAGAAAGTGAAGTCGCTCAGTCGTGTCCGACTCTTTGAGATCCCATGGACTGTAGCCCACCAGGCTCCTCTGTCCATGGGATATTCCAGGCAAGAATACTGGAGTGGGTTGCCATTTCCTTCTCCAGGGGATCTTCCCAACCCAGGGATACAATCCGGGTCTCCCGCATTGGAGGCAGATGCTTTATCCTCTGAGCCACGAGGCAAGCACAGGATGACTTAACAAGGGAAGACCAAAGTTGTGTTTTCCAAATCCACTTCATCGGATCCTCAACTGAACCACTGAATCAAACTCTTCATCAAATCATTGCCACTTTGCCTGGATATGTAAGAACAGATTTGAACACATGGATTTGAATCCAGATAGTCTAAGTCTTAACCATCTTGCTAAATTGCCTTCAAAAGAAAAAGACACAATCCCTGTTTCATGGTGGTCTAGTCAAATGGGGATCTGAGGCTAACCTTGCCTGGAAATAATGTTATGCTAATTGAGTCCATTTCAAATGTATATTTTCAACCAGACAGCCCCTCCCCCCATTTTGCTTAGCATTACTCTCCCTCAGCCCATAATTTGCTCCACCCACCCCCGTTTTCTACATTGTCTTTTCTAAACCTCAGTGCCCAACCCCATCAGCCCTCTCCTTCTCAATAGGTAAAGTGCTTTTCTATAACCACATCACCCCCACAAGCTATAAGCCACAGTGCCATCACTGACTGCCTACAGGCTTTGTGTAGCTACTCATTCAATACTTGGTATTCAGTACCTCATTTCAAATTAACTACGTAGACCAAGGTTCTGAATGTAAGAAAAGGTTCAAACCTTTTTAAAAAGTTTCCAAACTAATCACAAACATGGAATATTAGAGTTCTCTCATCTCATATAGCCACATTTTAATATGTCTGAATTGTACCAAACAGACAGGTACTAAAAAAAATAAACAAACAAATATGCTAACAACCTACCCAGATAAACCAGGTAAACAGTTGGCCATATCTACTGAAGAGTCTATTTATCTTCCCAGGTGGCTCAGTGGTAAAGAAGCCACCTGCCAACGCAGGAGGCACAAGAGACGTCGAGAAGATCCCCTGGAGAAGGCAATGCAGCCCACTCCAGTATTCTTGCCTGGGAAATCCCGTGGACGGAGGAGCCTGGTGGGCTGAAGTCCATGGGGTCGCAAGAGAGACAGGACTTAGCGACTGGGCGCACATGCACACAGAGGAGTACCTTTTTTCTAAAAGGTGAGTAAGTGCAGAAATTACTGCTTGTTGGCATGTACCATTTTATGCATGCTTTGTACTTTTGTTACACGTATATTCATTTTTACAATATATAGAATCGTTTTTGAGGCTGTAAGCTTTATGTAAATAGTATCATATTGTGCTGCTTCCAATTTTCTTTTAACTTTTTAAACACAGTTGTGTTTCTGACATGTAGCCCCAATGATACTTGTATAGCTACCTCATTTATTCTAAGTGCTGTTTACATGACATCCTGTGAATAAATCAGGATAATTGTCCCATTCCCTATGCTGGGGAAGATGGGCTGTTCCCATTCCTAAACTATTAAATCTGTGCAAGTGCTGCCCTGGCTGTTTTTATTAAGTTCTATAGATTCATTTCAAATTTTCTCTAGAATAGATCATTTATTTCAAAATAATTCCTTAAACTATGAAAATGTATAGTCAACATGAACCTTAGATTTGAAACTTGTATAAATGTATCCTCCATACAAATATAACTTTCATAGTATGCTTATAGTGGCACTATTTCATCCTCAAACTTAATTTTACATCAATATTTTATCCTAGAATTTTTCCATATTATGTCTATGTTCTTCATAGACTAATGTCAATGCCACATCTACACTGATTTATTTTTCCATTAATATTAGGTTTGCATTTGGTTAAAATGCTCTCTTGATTGCAGTCAAGAGGACTGAACTCATATGTGCCACCCATGTTGGATACACTGTGTGTGGCCATGGAGAGAATAAGTTGGGAGTGTTATCAGACATACCAGATAAAATGTCATTTCTTGTTCATTATAAGACTTTAGCCAGAAGACTATGATGTGTGACAACTTTCCATGAATCCAGCTGTTTGTATCATAATTAGCATAATCACCTCCCTCCTTTTTCTAGGACTAGTAGATACTATTATCAAATATAGAACCACTGAAAAAAACCACAATGCATATTTCTAAGGAGTGACTCTTATCTATGGAATGCTAAAAAAGAATATTCTGAGGGAAAAGAGAAATATTTTAGTAATTGAGCTGTACACAGAATTTTTAGAGTTAGAAATATATAAGTTTATGTAAGTTTTCTCCTACTGAGTAATCTGAACTAAAGTCCCTGCCACTGTATCACCATTATATTTTTTCCATAACCTGTCATCTCACAACAGAACTATTTTCAGAATTGGAATTCAGTTGAGACTTAAATAAGACTGTGTTAATCTGATTTAGATACCTATTTGCAGGTTGCATGACTGAATTAATTAGCTGTCACCTTGCCTCAAACAAAAAGAGAACATATTCGTCCTTTGAACAACAATGGCTATTCCACAATGACATTGGTAGCATTACTCTAGAAGAGTACATGCTCACAGAAAAAAAGAAAAGAAAAATGCAGAAAATTTTTGGTAGAGAAAATTTTAATAATTGGGCCATCTGCCAACAGCAAAACATAAACCTCACTGCAACATGGAACCCATCAACATTCAAGGACAAAATCAGCACTCCAGACCCCTCCTCCTATAGTTCTGCATGCTCTGTTTTAAGTAGCATGTTCTCTAATATTTATAATGAAAGCACTTACAGGCATCACCTGATTTTATTATTTGGAAGGGAAAACAATGGTAACTGATACCTAGGCTTAATCTATGTGTGCAGTCCTTTAAAAACCATCCTGGTAATAACTGGGAGAAACACAGTCCTCTCTTTTTACTTTGTGAAAGCTGTGTGAACCCTGTGCCAGACTATTTTCATTACACAAGAAAAGTCCCAATTTGCCACCATATAAAATAGTGCAAGCCGACTGAGGCTTGACTGTAATGAGGTAGAATGCAAATTTATTTAAAATTTGATAAAATATTTGATTTTTAATCAGACACAAACCAAGATGAAATTAAGAGTTCAGTTAGATAATGGAAGAAGCCTGATACTAATTTTTAAGTCAGCATGACAAGGCAATAAACATGACAAGGCAAGTCATGAAATCCAAGTTCTTATCCCAGCATGTTACCTACACACTGTGTTACCTTAGTCACTTCCCTCCTCTTGGCACTTTCCTCACTCATAACCTAAGTGGTGGAGCAAGCTTATCTTAAAGATCCCCTCCAGAGCTAATATCTCAGATTTTATGATCTGAGTCCAGGGAATACCATGGCAGAGGCTGAGGATGCCCTGGACAATTGCCTAGCACACATCCTGACATTGAAGAGGGATGCAGGTCTGAACAGTGTGAGTTCAGAAGACCATCTGGGTAGAGGGGGTCAAGTTAGAGAACAGCGCAAGTGACTACCTTCCTGCTGGGAATATATTTAGATAAGCCACCCAAGAAAAAATTAGGAAGCCTGAAAAGACCTCCTGGGAAATACATCTGGTCTCTCCCAGGATCCTCTAGACCTCAGCTTAAATGAACTGTAGTTGAGTCTGAATCCTTTAACCATTTTGTTCTATCTGCACACCTAAGACAGCATCAGATGTTTCTAGAGATACAAATGTCTGCTGGATAGTTACACCAAGAAAGAAAGTTCAGGTGAAAATAGAAAACTTGGTTCATGCTTACAGTTACATTAAATTAATTAATCCCAAGATTACTTTAAAAATTATAATTGCAAATCCAAAGCAGAGTTGTTTCTAATACAGGAGGAATCAGTTGAAAAACCTCTAAGGTTACATTATTTTCTATAGTGTGCAGTCAGTAAAATCATCATTATCATCTCAACTTGCTTTATAGATATTTTATGTATCTTAATCCCAGAAATGTAGAAAAAAGAAAACAGAAATATATAAAATAAGAAAATAGATCCCTAGATACCAAGAGTAATAATTAAGTAAGCATCCCATTTCTAGTAACAATACAACAAATGATACATTGCAAATACCAATAATTGATATATACATATCTTAAAATATATTCTAAAAAACATTACTAAGACATATCTTTAAAGTCTTAAACAAAAGGAGAGACTGTAAACTTTCTAAAAAGAAAAAATGAATATTACAAAGCTAACCATCTCTTTCAAGTTGTTGTATAAGATTAATACAATCTTCATTAGAATCCCTAGTGGATATCTGGGCATGAACCATAAGGGCAGGGGCTGTCAACTCTTCTGAGTCCCAACATCAGCACCATACCCAGCACAGAATATCCATTCAGCAAACCCTTGACTCAACGGATAAAATGATTCAAATTTGGGAAAAAAAAAAAAAGAGAGACTGACCAAAAACATTTGGGGAATAAGAATAATGTGTGAGAAGATCTACATTATTGGGTATTAAATTATATTATACAGCTCTAAGAGTTTGCGGAATGACAAAGAAATAGACTGATTTGTCTGGAATGTTCAAGAACAGGTCCAAGTAATATATATGTAATAAAATATGTCACTTTATTTCAGTGCAGAAAGTGCAATAAACAATGGAGACACTCATACTCATTTTTTTTTTAATTAGATTTCTGTCTCAGACATGGGCTTCTCTTGTGGCTCAGACGATAAAGAATCTGCCTGCAATGCTGGAGACCCAGGTTCAATTCCTGGGTCAGGAAGATGCCCTGGAGAAGGGAATGGCTATCATTCTAGCATTCTTGCCTGAAGGATTCTATGGACCGAGGAGCCTGGCAGGGTATATAGTCCATGGGCTCACAAAGAGTCAGACACAACTGAGCAACTAGCATTTTCACCTTCATTTCATGCATACATCCAAATAAATTCAAAAGGATTCAATAATTACACATAAAAGATGAAAAAAAAATTTTTTAAGAAATATGCACTTACTACTTTGGGTAGAGAAGCTTTTTTAAATATCAAATGCCAAAGGCAGAAAACAACTCTAAAACAAAAAGTACAGGTATGGGCAGCAAATTTTTAAAAATTGACACTTCTGATCATTAAGAAAATAAAAACTTAACAAAACTCACTAGAAACAAATAATAGTCTAAGGAAATAGCCTTTCAAAAAGCAATAAGAAAATAAAAATAAAGAATATTAAAAGGCAATTTATACCCCTCAAAACATGTATATATAAAAGCTTAATACATGTGCGTGCATGTTAAGTCATCACAGTCATGTTTGACTCTTTGAGACCCCATGGCCTGTAACATGCCAGGCTCCTCTGTCCATAAAAACTGTTTAAGCTCACTATGAGACAAAAATAATCCAAATGAAAATGATAATACACTCTTTTACAATTTGGAAATGTTTTTAAAATTATAATACCTATTGTTAGGACTGAATTTTCATACATTAGTATAAGGAAAGTAAATTAATACATCTTTTCTGGAAAGCAATTGGAAAATCTACTAAAATTTACTTTTAAAGAGATGCGCATTGAAAGATTATTTAAACAGTGAAAAATTGGAGGCAATCTAAATATTCAATGATGAGGAACTGATAAATTATGGTACAGCTACATGAGTTATTAAGCATTAAAATGACTAGATGGAAAAGTATCTAATGGTATGAAAAGGCATTCATAATGCATTAAGAGAGGTAAATTTATAATACATTATTTAAAGTAATGATTCACATCCCTTTGTTAAGCATATATATTCTCACAGGAAAAAGTTGGAAAGATAAGCATCAAGTTTATTAATAATTATCTGATCATTTTCTTAATCATAAAAACACTCAAAATTAATAAACTTTAGATAGAAAGTTGTATATAACTTATGATAGTAGGAAATGATAAAAAGAAAACACACATACAAAAAAATGGAAGTGTAAACACACAGGCAGGGATACACCCAGATTTTACCATAAAATACAAACAGTACTGGCTTACATACCAAAGGAAAGGCTTATGATTTGAGAGAGTAAACAAAAGTGTCAAATTTTTATTTATCTTGATACACTACAGTCTGATGGAAATTTTTGACTTTATACTAATTGCTAAACAAAATTTTAAACATTTGACATACAAAATAAAACCTAAACATTGTCCCAACTATGCAGTTTTCACAAAAATGTATGTACACCACACCAAGAACAGAATTCAAAAGTATCATCATAGTATCTGTCTACCCTGAATCATGTTCTTAGATTCAATGCCTAATTGAAAATGTTTTGCTTTTGGTATTTTCCTTTGAGTGTTTATTGATTTAATAACTATTACTAGCAATGTCTTTACTAGAAATCTAAGCTTTGTTTGGAAATAAGGAGTTCATGATCTGAGCCACAGTCAGCTCCTGGTCTTGTTTTTGTTGACTGCATAGAGCTTCTCCATCTTTGGCTGCAAAGAATATAATCAATCTAATTTTGGTGTTGACCATCTGGTGATGTCCATGTGTAGAGTCTTCTCCTGTGTTGCTGGAAGAGGGTGTTTGCTATGACCAGTGCATTTTCTTGGCAAAACTCTATTAGTCTTTGCCCTGCTTCATTCNACCTCTCTGGGCCTCAGTTATCTTTTCTGAAAGAGGGGTGGATGACAATGAATATACCAGCATATAATACCTATAAATATTATTTTTAAATAATCTCGATTATTATTTTTATATCTTCATTCACATCATTATTAATTTATAGATTAATGAAACTAGTAATTTTTTATTGATTGGTGTTTCAAGTATTTAAGTACAGATATGAGAATAATGTTGAAAGATTTATAGAAGGAAAAGACAATTCTGGGATTCCCTAATGGATTGTCAACATTTTAGAAGTTCTGGATTGGCTTTGGAGAACCTTGAAAGCAATGTATGAGCCAAAGAGGAGTGGTTCTCAAGGCTTAGCGCAAGTAAAAATCTCCTGAGAAACATTTTAAAATGCAGTGTATCAAGATCACCATTCAGAGATACTGAGTCTGCAGTTATCCTCCAGAATCTGCTTTTTTAAAAAAGATTGCTGCCAGTAATTCTTGGAAAATTACAAGAGGATAGATATTGCCCCCACCCTTTCTCCTTTCAGAATAATTATTTGCAATCATACTTTTTAGTCTGAACTGAAAATATGAACTATTTTTTCAACACAAACAGAAGAGGTTTAAATGCACCAACAGGCAGAAAACAAGGGAGTGCAGAGCTGGCAAGAACAGAGGACAATGCTTCCTTCGACCTTCATCCCACTCTCACAGGATCATCAAAACTGGAGTCACTTGTGATCCTTCCATTCAGCTCTTGTGAGGGAAAGAGCAGAGATGAGACAGACAAGTAGAGCATGCTGGTGGGAGGGAGCGATAGCTGTGCCTGGCATTTAGGTGCTAGTTCCACATGCTTGTACAACTCCGAAAAGTTCTCATTCTCAAGTGGTAGAATGCAGATGAAATCTTTTTTTCAAGTCTGAAAAAAAATGTAATCCTCAGCACTCTGATGAAGAAAATGAAGTTCAGTGCTCCCAACCTGCGTTGTGATTCCCAGTCTAATGTGGTTTAGCTTACCTATTTTAATTATTTGGCATTAAAGGCAGATTATGATTTTGGAATGTAACTGGGGTGTGACTCAGCTCTGCTGGTTATAGCTACGCCATCTTAAGCAAGTTGCTCTTCCCTCTGTTCTTACAGAATCCACATCTAAAGAAGAGAGATGTAACATCTCCCTTGTGGAGTTGTCGCCACAATAAATGACAACACAGGAATTTGCACTTAGAACTTATGTGTCTCTTCAGCTGAAAGAAGAATACTGTTGGGTAGGCTTATATATTTTTAATGCTAGAAAACACTGATTACCAAAATGTTAATAAATTTGTCAAAACTGTCATTGTATATTATAAACAATTGAGGAAAATGAAGGAATGATACTACAAGAAAAGAATAACAGGCTCAAGAACATGTGTTGATACAAGAATCACCCAGAAAGCTGCTGCTAAGTCGCTTCAGTCGTGTCCGACTCTTCATGACCCCATGGACTGCAGCCTACCAGGCTCCTCCGCCCATGGGATTTTCCAGGCAAGAGTACTGGAGTGGGTTGCCACTGCCTTACTTCCCATAATAATAACACTAACACTTTGAGTCATAAAAACATTTTATATTATGATTTTTAAAAAATTGAAAGTGGCTTTATTACCACAGAGCAGTAAAGAAGTAGATTTTCAGGGAGCACTGCATAGCCTTTTAACCTGTTCATCAGTGACCCTTGAGAGCTAACTCAGTTGTTAAACAGAAAAATATCAACCAACTAAGCAGGATCTTTACGGATGTTTCTGGAAAGAAAATATAATTCCTTTCCTGGATTCGTCTTGAAAGGCATAATAAAAACAGGTGACCAATCATGTTTGGGCAATAAATAGTCTTTTACTCTTTCTATTTACATGGCAAAGGACTTACCATTTCAGCATCTCTTTTGTTGTTCCAATCACACACCTGCAGCTCAGTTACCACTGTCTACTGAATCCCTGATGATCATACTCATATCATCTAAAATGGAACTATTCTTTTTAGTATCTTTTCTTCCTATGAAACTCTCATGGGCTAATTCATTCTGAAATTATTTGCCCTTTAACAGAAGATCTATGCCCACTGAGTCTCCTAGAACCCTTTTTCAAATTGCAATTTGTAGAACATGGAATTTGACTAAAGAAAAATGGTCTTAGAGCTACAGAAATACCTTGGTTTATATCATGTCCAAAATTTTCTCAGCAACAGTATCCCAGTCTGTGCTGTACTTTTTTGCTGGCTATAATCTTTACTAACCAGTGAAAGAAAGGTTATCTGAGGCAAAACAAGACCAGAGATCAAGATGGGTGCCAAGTACTGATTCTACTTCAGGTGGCAGCTTTCAATTTTTCAAGTGGAGGGTTTATAGAACACAATTTATAGATATTACCCTGGCATTGCTCTTAAGTAAAGGAAGAACAAACATATTTTAAACAAACAGAAGGGTGAGTTTTTTTTTTTTGGTTTGCTTTTCATGAGCCATAACATATAAATTAAGGCAGTCGTAATACTAGAGAATCATTTATTTGGTTCAGAGTTGTCTTTTTTACTTTAGCAGTTCTATTTTAGGTTTCATTTAGTCTCTAGCATCATGATCATTAGTTTAGTCTATTAAGCAGCTGTAAACACAAATAGGCAGTTCTTTTGTAAGACATCCATGTAGTGCAAAAATAGCTCACCTATGTAAAATGACAATCCCATGAAAATGACATTAGACCATTAATACATGAATATTGATATAACTTAACACAACTATTTGGTTGTCAAAAATTTCAAATATGAGCTGAAGTCCACTGTGACATACTCATTTTAAATATATTAAACCTTAATTGACTAATTTAACTGACATTAACATTTCTGAAATGACTTACTGTCTTAGGTTTTCAATAATTTTTTCCATTGCTTCTTCCCAGCAGTATGCCTTAACCGATTGGATATTTTCAACCATTTCTGACGTTAGCACCAGTCTTTCATTGATCTTTCCAGCTCTCTGATCTCTGTAAATTATTTCATCCACAAATCAAATACTTAGTAAAAATAAGTCAAACTGCCCACGAAGAACTCCCCAAGCTTTTAAGAAAAGCCACATTTCTTTTATTAAACAGATCAATTTTTATTTTATTATCAAATACACAGTAACAAAAATAGTAACTGTCAATCAGTAAATGCCTCCCATGTGCAGACACATGTATTAGATGCATGTCATATACTATGCCTAATCCTCTGAAGGAGGTGATTATTTCATTCTAAAAACTGAAAAAAACAGAAACACAAAGGTTGAACCAGCTTGACATAGGTCATATGTCTAGTAAGGTGCAAAGTGGGGTTCAAACTAAGAACTATTTGACTCCAAGATTTGAACCCTTTCTATCACACTCTAGCTGGCAAACTCCAGAAGTCCTCTTTCATAAGCAGTGATTGGTATCACTGAATCATTCAGTAATAAAAAGCCACTAAGGCTGTGCTGTGATGATTCATGAACCAGAGTAGAAAAAGCTTATGAACTTTACCTAAAACGTATGCTTTCCCTCCCATTCACATAACTGTTTTATCCATTGTACCTAAATCTCTGATGTGCAAAAAAGCAAAATGGGTGGTAACATACTTATAAAGAAATTTTATAGACTGGCAAGCTAAAAAATGTACCATTGATATAGAAAGTATTATTTATATCAAGGTCCCCAACCTCCGGGATCTAATGTCTGATGATCTGAGGTGGAGCTGATATAATAATAACAGAAATGAAGCACACAATAAATGTAATGTGCTTGAATCATCCTGAAACCATCCCCTCCCTCATCCATGGAAAAACTGTCTTCCAGGAAACCAGTCTCTGGTGCCAAAATGGTTGGGGACCACTGATAACATCATGAAAATATTCCTTTCTGTGACACCTAGTAAGAAAATCATGGTTCAGTACATAGAGAAGTTCTGGTGGGCTAGTATGTCATACACTCTACCTTATCCTTCTGACAGCCTAAGGGAGATGATTATTTCATTTCAAAGATGAAAAAACCAGAAACAGTGGCAGAAGCAGCTAAACACAGGTCATATAACTAGTAAGAATGCAATCTGTGTTTCACACTATTTAAAGAGTTTCTACCTGTACTTCATCATCATTTTCCCTAATCCGGCTTGAAGAAGGGCGAGGACTATGAGGAAAGCAAGCCCACAGAAGGTGAAGGCCTGCAACAATTCCCAGAGCAGCCCCATCAGCAGTGTCACTTGCAGAGGAGCAATCCACACAAAATGTGCCAGTGCAAGTCCCTGAAAAATAAAATCACAGTGAAAACCATGGACATTTTACCCTCCACCCCAAAACAAAGAGAAAATCAAGAACAGGAGAAAGAAATCAAGCACAGTGAGCTCATACAATCATGGTTCTGAATGCACTAAAATCTAGGTATTCATTATATGGAGCACACAGCAATGTGCTTAAACACTCTCCACAGAGACTAGGATTTTCCCCCAAACTAACTGCAAGTCACTGTGATTTCTTCCAGTGGATATGTGTGGTGATTGGCTATCTTAAGTACCATGTCTGGAATTCTTTAAGTAACTTATTCCTCTGAATAAAGCAAGAGCCAAGACACAGAACATGAAAGACAAGACTCTGCTGAATTTCAGTCTATACCACTGCACAACCCTATTATCCAACCAAATACTCAGAAAACATGCACACTCAATTCAAAGGAAATTACTTAGCACCTGCTGAGAGTTCAATAGTATGCTAAATACTAGAAATGCAAAGATAAATACATTATGTATAAAATACATAATCTGTCCTCAAGGACCTTGAATTTTATTGTGACAGAAGACAGCCCTAAACAAGAATTTTTCAGAGTATCATACTCAGCCAAAGTAAATAACTGATTTAAAGCATTAAAATGAAACAAGATCTGATAAGGATTTAATTTTGAAAAACCACACCAAATAAAAAGCCAGATGAGGTGCCCTTGAGTTGTCTGGTTCTGCCAGATCCCAAAATGGCACTCTGCTACACAACTTAGTCTTCCCGGTTTTCAGAAATAGGGAAGCTAGGAATGCTTATGATGTAACTACTCATTAGTTATCTGACCCAGAAAATCTGTGGGGTTGTATGATTTATAACAAAAGTGCATAAAAGAGTAAATCAGTAGGTACATACTTCATCAAATTTGTTCAGGTTGTTGGAAAGGAGACTAACAAGTTGTCCAATACTTATTTTATCCAGAACACGGCTTGATAGCTTCAAAGTCTAAAAGGAAATGGGAAGTTAAATAACGTCACTGCACAGTAGACATATTTATAAGCATATTATAATACAGCTGAGGAACTGGGTAACTATGCATGCATTTTTTAAGTAAACCTAATAAAATTATCTTATGTTCATTTAATTTAGTGTCTTCTCAGATTTATAAATATTTCTCTTTACAACAAATATTATAATGGCATGCCTCTACTTACATTATTTAACAGTATCTAGAGAGGGTTAACAATTGTTTCTAGTCCAAAACGGGAAAAATATTGTACTTAAATATTCATTTATATACTGCAGAGGTTTGCTTGTTGTTTTTTTATTTTTGTTTTTATTACAGATGGAACTAAAGGCAAGTGAAATTTGAGATTAAAACCTTGGTTTCATAGGGAATTATATTCAATATCTTGTAATAACCTATAGTGGAAAATAATCAGGAAAAAAAGATATATATATATATATCTGCATCACTTTGCTGTATTCTTGAAACTAACATAATAATATAAGCCAATATATTCAATAAAAATTTTTTAAATAAAATCTTGGCCTTAAATTTTTCATGTCCTCTATGGTGACTATTGAATAAAATTACAGTTAAAGTCAATACAAGTATATTATAAATAATTATTAATAATTGTTTGAAAGCTTACATTAACAATAAAAAAATTCTTAAATTTTACAATGAAAAATACATCCATATAGACAAAACAGATTAAGTATATAAATTAATTATTATGAGAGATCACAGGCACACTTTGCCTACAAAATTGAATAAGAATTGGCTTTGGCTGAAGAGTACCCATTTGACATTTGCTTCAACTGACTCTTTCACACATGTATTGAGCACTTAGATACAAATCACTGTATCCAGGGTTTCAGGGATTATTATTAGTTATTAAACAAAATTACTACCTCAAGACACCTAACAAATACATAACTAAATATGATAAACTAGTTAAAGGGAGTGGAATATAATAGGGTGGTTAAGAGCAAGTTTACATATCTGGTTATAAAAATCTGTAAATATTTCACTGAGGGAGAACTTAAGATGGTGTGGAATAATAGTGTTTAGATAAGCACAGATGAAGAAAGAATAAAGCAGTTAACTCCAAATGCGATTAGAGTAGTATGTGGGGGGCAGGGTCCATTGAGCTAGATGATACGTGATTTAGTAACAAACTCAGTCTCAGGTGACCTGAATTCTATAGTGCTTAACATGGAATGTACGTGCACAATACTCAGTGAATATCTATTCATTATACAGCTATCTTCGGGGAAGGCAATGGCACCCCACCCTAGTACTCTTGCCTGGAAAATCCAATGGATGGAGGAGCCTGGTGGGCTGCAGTCCATGGGGTCGCTAACAGTCAGATAGACTGAGCGACTTCACTTTCACTTTTCTCTTTCATGCATTGGAGAAGGAAATGGCAACCCACTCCAGTATTCTTGCCTGGAGAATCCCAGGGATGGGGGAGCCTGGTCGGCTGCCGTCTATGGGGTCACACAGAGTCAGACACAACTGAAGTGACTTAGCAGCAGCAGCAGCATACAGCTATCTTTCTCAAAATTCACAGGCAAAGTTCAACCTAGTTTACATTTAGATTCATTATTTAAAATCTAATTTGAATGTATCATGTTGCAGATTTTGGAACAAAGAATATGATGCTCTATGACAAAATCTATAATAATCTGGGAAGAAGCAGTGGCCGCCCACCACACGGATGAAACTGGTCAGATAAGGCACTAGTTAACTTGAGTGACCAAACCACAGCTGCATGGAGATGCAGTTGTGTTCTTAGATGATGATGTCACTGCAGGTTAGTAGGTATGGCTAGAGGGGTAAAGCAAACTGGGTAAGAACACATACATACAATGTCGAAAAAGAACAGACATAGTTTCTGACTTTTCATTAATGTATCCTGGGTTTGAAGGAACATATATTGCTGTATTTGTGCTAAACATAATATAAGAACTAATCCACAAACTAAACAACTCTTTGCCCTTCCTTCTGCTTTAGCCCCAAGCTTCATTGTCTCTCTTTCTATGTAACACAATTTGACTTGCAACATTATTTCAGTGCTTATGTTCTCTAGTAATTGGAAAACCCTTAACTTCAAGGGGGAAGCCCAGGTGGCACAGTGGTAAAGAATCTGCCTGCCAATGAAGGAGACATGAGACGTGGGTTTGATCCCTGGGTTGGGAAGATCCCCTAGATAGGAAATGGCAACCCACTTCAGTATTCTTGCCTGGAAAATTCCATGGACAGTGGAGTCTGGCAGGTCCATGGGGTCATAAAGAGTTGGACACGACTTCAAGGATTGTGACTTATCCAGTTTAGAAATTTTGAAGCAGTTCTTGCACAGTGTTCTATACTTTTTAGGCCTTTATTTTATCAAAATATTTTATTCATAAAATAGGAATAATAGTTTCGACCATATAGAGTTTTAAGGAGGATCAAGTGAACTGATACACCTAAATCACTTAGAAGTTTGTCATGAACATCAGTTATCACTATAATAATTGCTTTTATAAATACTTTTAAACTGGATTCAACTTTCTTTGATATGCATCTCTCCTAAATTCTATCTTCTAAATGATACCTAATAATTTATTCACTTATATAAAATTTCTGGATCAAGATAAGATTTTTATTGATTTATCACCCATGCTTTCCTGGTGCTTGTGAACTGATGAGATTGCAGCTGGGGTGATTTGGTTAAACTGTGGACTTGGTTTTTCACTTGGGCCTCCATAAAAGGTCTTTTTGAACACTAATGTATAACTATCAAGGTTTTACAACACCACTGACCTTGCATGTATATTATGGAAATGTTAATGGGTTATTTGTAGAGGGAATGTTAGGTCCACAGCTCTTATAAGCCAAATATATAAAGTTTTTATATTGGGGGAAGAAGAAAGAGAAGAGGGGTAAAGAAAATAACCAAAATAACCAACAACTATCTATTTAAAAAAAAAAATCTTTAATCTTGGTAAATCAAAGAGTCACACATAAATCAGTTTGGTGAAAGCACGTGTCACTGTGTCACTAAGATGACCTTAAAATGTGCTTGTAAGGCAAGAAAGTCCTTTTTTTTTCCCCACTGTGATGCATGGCATGCAGGATCTCAGTTCCTCAACCAGGGATCAAACCTGGGACCCACGCAGTGGAAATGCAGAATCTTAACCACTGGATCACTAGGGAAGGCCTGGTAAGACAGTCTTAATTTGAATCCATCCAAAGTATGGTTTAGCAACTTGAGCTTTTGACTTGACAATACATACGGAAAAGTAAAAAAGGTTCTTATGGTTGTCGTGTATGTGTTATTCCAAAATTTTTAATTTCTAAGACTTAGGATGACAAAAATCTAATTCAGAATAAGGCAGTGGATACTATCATTGTGTCATAACTAGTTAAAAATAGCGCTAAGTCATGTCCAACTCTTGTGATCCCATGAACTGTAGCCTGCCAGGCTCCTCTGTCAATGGGATTCTCCAGGCAAGAATACTGGATTGGGTTGCCATTCCCTTCTTCATGGGAACTTCACATGAAGTTCCCACGAAGTTAGGAATTGAACCCATGTCTCCCATATTGCAGGTAGATGCTTAACTGACTGCGCCACAGAGGAAGCCCCCATAACAAGTTAAGGTAGAAATATTAATTGCTTGGTTGATCAATAACAATTACACACTATATTCTTGTTATTGCACATAAAGACACATGACATTTTACCATAAGATGATATTTTGTCAACGACTTTTATGCACACAGCAAGAATCATTTCAACAGGGAGCCATGGATTCCAAAAACTGATATGGAAAAAACAAAACTGAAGTCTAAAATACAGGCAGTTTACAAAATTACTTAACAATTATTAGTTGAAGGGAAGTATCAAGGAAAAATTAGAAATATTCATTACTGCTGCCATTTACTTCACAGCCCTACAAAACTGATTTTAGCATTTATCCCTTACTTGTACTAGTGTAGCATTTAAAACACGATCCCACTAACAAGTAGCGTAAAGACTGTGCAAGGAAGTATTACCTTCTTATAAATCAAACTAAACATAGCTATTCTCATCTGCATTCCAATGTGATGGAGACCAAAAATGGCTGGATGCAGGAGTAGTGTCCTCACGATAAAGAGAAGGCATAGGCCTATGCCTAAGTAAATGGCAATGGAGCGTTCCACCTTGTTATCTGGGTCATAGGAAGCTATGATTCTTCCCAGTAAGAGAGGTTGGACTGCTTTGGTGACTTCCTGCAGAAGATGGAAAACAGAAAAATGAAATTTTATTTTTCTTTCATAAAATGCCCTCACAATTTCACACAAGCAGTTTCATCTTTACAGGAGGATTTAAAATGGGCTTACACAGCAGGCCATGCCATACGTGAAACTCTTGATGTCCTTTGTAATATCTTTACACTATGAAATAAGACTTTATTTTTTTAACAAAAATCATTTGGAAACATTTATGTATGAGGTATTTTCTTTCTTTCTTTTTTTTTTTTTTACTAAAAGTATATAGCAGCCATAAAGTAAAGGTGCAATTTCTGAAATAGTGTATTAATTGGTAACATCTGCATTGCACTTAACAATTTATAAATATTTTTCATTTGATTTTTATGACAACTTCAGAAATCAGAGCAGGCATTATTAGTTTCACAGTGCAGATGAAAAAATTGAAGCCAAAGAGACCAAATGATTGATGTGATTTCAAAATAGAACTCTCAAAAGCACTTTGAGTGATAGAATGAACACGAGAATAAACAGCTTATTGAGACAACCACATAAAGGGGAGCTGGCAACAGGAGGGAGGAGCAAAAAGGCACTGGTGCTATTTACAGTCCACTGCTGTATCCTTCCCAGTCTGGGATAGGTGGTGACTTTTAGGAAGAAGTGTGTCAAAAAATTGAAGCCTCAGGCCAATTTCCAACAACTCATCAAGGGCTCAAAGGTCTATGAGTTAACAAGAAAGAAAGTGAAGTCGCTCAGTCGTGTCCGACTCTTTGAGATCCCATGGACTGTAGCCCACCAGGCTCCTCTGTCCATGGGATATTCCAGGCAAGAATACTGGAGTGGGTTGCCATTTCCTTCTCCAGGGGATCTTCCCAACCCAGGGATACAATCCGGGTCTCCCGCATTGGAGGCAGATGCTTTATCCTCTGAGCCACGAGGCAAGCACAGGATGACTTAACAAGGGAAGACCAAAGTTGTGTTTTCCAAATCCACTTCATCGGATCCTCAACTGAACCACTGAATCAAACTCTTCATCAAATCATTGCCACTTTGCCTGGATATGTAAGAACAGATTTGAACACATGGATTTGAATCCAGATAGTCTAAGTCTTAACCATCTTGCTAAATTGCCTTCAAAAGAAAAAGACACAATCCCTGTTTCATGGTGGTCTAGTCAAATGGGGATCTGAGGCTAACCTTGCCTGGAAATAATGTTATGCTAATTGAGTCCATTTCAAATGTATATTTTCAACCAGACAGCCCCTCCCCCCATTTTGCTTAGCATTACTCTCCCTCAGCCCATAATTTGCTCCACCCACCCCCGTTTTCTACATTGTCTTTTCTAAACCTCAGTGCCCAACCCCATCAGCCCTCTCCTTCTCAATAGGTAAAGTGCTTTTCTATAACCACATCACCCCCACAAGCTATAAGCCACAGTGCCATCACTGACTGCCTACAGGCTTTGTGTAGCTACTCATTCAATACTTGGTATTCAGTACCTCATTTCAAATTAACTACGTAGACCAAGGTTCTGAATGTAAGAAAAGGTTCAAACCTTTTTAAAAAGTTTCCAAACTAATCACAAACATGGAATATTAGAGTTCTCTCATCTCATATAGCCACATTTTAATATGTCTGAATTGTACCAAACAGACAGGTACTAAAAAAAATAAACAAACAAATATGCTAACAACCTACCCAGATAAACCAGGTAAACAGTTGGCCATATCTACTGAAGAGTCTATTTATCTTCCCAGGTGGCTCAGTGGTAAAGAAGCCACCTGCCAACGCAGGAGGCACAAGAGACGTCGAGAAGATCCCCTGGAGAAGGCAATGCAGCCCACTCCAGTATTCTTGCCTGGGAAATCCCGTGGACGGAGGAGCCTGGTGGGCTGAAGTCCATGGGGTCGCAAGAGAGACAGGACTTAGCGACTGGGCGCACATGCACACAGAGGAGTACCTTTTTTCTAAAAGGTGAGTAAGTGCAGAAATTACTGCTTGTTGGCATGTACCATTTTATGCATGCTTTGTACTTTTGTTACACGTATATTCATTTTTACAATATATAGAATCGTTTTTGAGGCTGTAAGCTTTATGTAAATAGTATCATATTGTGCTGCTTCCAATTTTCTTTTAACTTTTTAAACACAGTTGTGTTTCTGACATGTAGCCCCAATGATACTTGTATAGCTACCTCATTTATTCTAAGTGCTGTTTACATGATATCCTGTGAATAAATCAGGATAATTGTCCCATTCCCTATGCTGGGGAAGATGGGCTGTTCCCATTCCTAAACTATTAAATCTGTGCAAGTGCTGCCCTGGCTGTTTTTATTAAGTTCTATAGATTCATTTCAAATTTTCTCTAGAATAGATCATTTATTTCAAAATAATTCCTTAAACTATGAAAATGTATAGTCAACATGAACCTTAGATTTGAAACTTGTATAAATGTATCCTCCATACAAATATAACTTTCATAGTATGCTTATAGTGGCACTATTTCATCCTCAAACTTAATTTTACATCAATATTTTATCCTAGAATTTTTCCATATTATGTCTATGTTCTTCATCTACTAATGTCAATGCCACATCTACACTGATTTATTTTTCCATTAATATTAGGTTTGCATTTGGTTAAAATGCTCTCTTGATTGCAGTCAAGAGGACTGAACTCATATGTGCCACCCATGTTGGATACACTGTGTGTGGCCATGGAGAGAATAAGTTGGGAGTGTTATCAGACATACCAGATAAAATGTCATTTCTTGTTCATTATAAGACTTTAGCCAGAAGACTATGATGTGTGACAACTTTCCATGAATCCAGCTGTTTGTATCATAATTAGCATAATCACCTCCCTCCTTTTTCTAGGACTAGTAGATACTATTATCAAATATAGAACCACTGAAAAAAACCACAATGCATATTTCTAAGGAGTGACTCTTATCTATGGAATGCTAAAAAAGAATATTCTGAGGGAAAAGAGAAATATTTTAGTAATTGAGCTGTACACAGAATTTTTAGAGTTAGAAATATATAAGTTTATGTAAGTTTTCTCCTACTGAGTAATCTGAACTAAAGTCCCTGCCACTGTATCACCATTATATTTTTTCCATAACCTGTCATCTCACAACAGAACTATTTTCAGAATTGGAATTCAGTTGAGACTTAAATAAGACTGTGTTAATCTGATTTAGATACCTATTTGCAGGTTGCATGACTGAATTAATTAGCTGTCACCTTGCCTCAAACAAAAAGAGAACATATTCGTCCTTTGAACAACAATGGCTATTCCACAATGACATTGGTAGCATTACTCTAGAAGAGTACATGCTCACAGAAAAAAAGAAAAGAAAAATGCAGAAAATTTTTGGTAGAGAAAATTTTAATAATTGGGCCATCTGCCAACAGCAAAACATAAACCTCACTGCAACATGGAACCCATCAACATTCAAGGACAAAATCAGCACTCCAGACCCCTCCTCCTATAGTTCTGCATGCTCTGTTTTAAGTAGCATGTTCTCTAATATTTATAATGAAAGCACTTACAGGCATCACCTGATTTTATTATTTGGAAGGGAAAACAATGGTAACTGATACCTAGGCTTAATCTATGTGTGCAGTCCTTTAAAAACCATCCTGGTAATAACTGGGAGAAACACAGTCCTCTCTTTTTACTTTGTGAAAGCTGTGTGAACCCTGTGCCAGACTATTTTCATTACACAAGAAAAGTCCCAATTTGCCACCATATAAAATAGTGCAAGCCGACTGAGGCTTGAATGTAATGAGGTAGAATGCAAATTTATTTAAAATTTGATAAAATATTTGATTTTTAATCAGACACAAACCAAGATGAAATTAAGAGTTCAGTTAGATAATGGAAGAAGCCTGATACTAATTTTTAAGTCAGCATGACAAGGCAATAAACATGACAAGGCAAGTCATGAAATCCAAGTTCTTATCCCAGCATGTTACCTACACACTGTGTTACCTTAGTCACTTCCCTCCTCTTGGCACTTTCCTCACTCATAACCTAAGTGGTGGAGCAAGCTTATCTTAAAGATCCCCTCCAGAGCTAATATCTCAGATTTTATGATCTGAGTCCAGGGAATACCATGGCAGAGGCTGAGGATGCCCTGGACAATTGCCTAGCACACATCCTGACATTGAAGAGGGATGCAGGTCTGAACAGTGTGAGTTCAGAAGACCATCTGGGTAGAGGGGGTCAAGTTAGAGAACAGCGCAAGTGACTACCTTCCTGCTGGGAATATATTTAGATAAGCCACCCAAGAAAAAATTAGGAAGCCTGAAAAGACCTCCTGGGAAATACATCTGGTCTCTCCCAGGATCCTCTAGACCTCAGCTTAAATGAACTGTAGTTGAGTCTGAATCCTTTAACCATTTTGTTCTATCTGCACACCTAAGACAGCATCAGATGTTTCTAGAGATACAAATGTCTGCTGGATAGTTACACCAAGAAAGAAAGTTCAGGTGAAAATAGAAAACTTGGTTCATGCTTACAGTTACATTAAATTAATTAATCCCAAGATTACTTTAAAAATTATAATTGCAAATCCAAAGCAGAGTTGTTTCTAATACAGGAGGAATCAGTTGAAAAACCTCTAAGGTTACATTATTTTCTATAGTGTGCAGTCAGTAAAATCATCATTATCATCTCAACTTGCTTTATAGATATTTTATGTATCTTAATCCCAGAAATGTAGAAAAAAGAAAACAGAAATATATAAAATAAGAAAATAGATCCCTAGATACCAAGAGTAATAATTAAGTAAGCATCCCATTTCTAGTAACAATACAACAAATGATACATTGCAAATACCAATAATTGATATATACATATCTTAAAATATATTCTAAAAAACATTACTAAGACATATCTTTAAAGTCTTAAACAAAAGGAGAGACTGTAAACTTTCTAAAAAGAAAAAATGAATATTACAAAGCTAACCATCTCTTTCAAGTTGTTGTATAAGATTAATACAATCTTCATTAGAATCCCTAGTGGATATCTGGGCATGAACCATAAGGGCAGGGGCTGTCAACTCTTCTGAGTCCCAACATCAGCACCATACCCAGCACAGAATATCCATTCAGCAAACCCTTGACTCAACGGATAAAATGATTCAAATTTGGGAAAAAAAAAAAAAGAGAGACTGACCAAAAACATTTGGGGAATAAGAATAATGTGTGAGAAGATCTACATTATTGGGTATTAAATTATATTATACAGCTCTAAGAGTTTGCGGAATGACAAAGAAATAGACTGATTTGTCTGGAATGTTCAAGAACAGGTCCAAGTAATATATATGTAATAAAATATGTCACTTTATTTCAGTGCAGAAAGTGCAATAAACAATGGAGACACTCATACTCATTTTTTTTTTAATTAGATTTCTGTCTCAGACATGGGCTTCTCTTGTGGCTCAGACGATAAAGAATCTGCCTGCAATGCTGGAGACCCAGGTTCAATTCCTGGGTCAGGAAGATGCCCTGGAGAAGGGAATGGCTATCATTCTAGCATTCTTGCCTGAAGGATTCTATGGACCGAGGAGCCTGGCAGGCTATATAGTCCATGGGCTCACAAAGAGTCAGACACAACTGAGCAACTAGCATTTTCACCTTCATTTCATGCATACATCCAAATAAATTCAAAAGGATTCAATAATTACACATAAAAGATGAAAAAAAAATTTTTTAAGAAATATGCACTTACTACTTTGGGTAGAGAAGCTTTTTTAAATATCAAATGCCAAAGGCAGAAAACAACTCTAAAACAAAAAGTACAGGTATGGGCAGCAAATTTTTAAAAATTGACACTTCTGATCATTAAGAAAATAAAAACTTAACAAAACTCACTAGAAACAAATAATAGTCTAAGGAAATAGCCTTTCAAAAAGCAATAAGAAAATAAAAATAAAGAATATTAAAAGGCAATTTATACCCCTCAAAACATGTATATATAAAAGCTTAATACATGTGCGTGCATGTTAAGTCATCACAGTCATGTTTGACTCTTTGAGACCCCATGGCCTGTAACATGCCAGGCTCCTCTGTCCATAAAAACTGTTTAAGCTCACTATGAGACAAAAATAATCCAAATGAAAATGATAATACACTCTTTTACAATTTGGAAATGTTTTTAAAATTATAATACCTATTGTTAGGACTGAATTTTCATACATTAGTATAAGGAAAGTAAATTAATACATCTTTTCTGGAAAGCAATTGGAAAATCTACTAAAATTTACTTTTAAAGAGATGCGCATTGAAAGATTATTTATAACAGTGAAAAATTGGAGGCAATCTAAATATTCAGTGATGAGGAACTGATAAATTATGGTACAGCTACATGAGTCATTAAGCATTAAAATGACTAGATGGAAAAGTATCTAATGGTATGAAAAGGCATTCATAATGCATTAAGAGAGGTAAATTTATAATACATTATTTAAAGTAATGATTCACATCCCTTTGTTAAGCATATATATTCTCACAGGAAAAAGTTGGAAAGATAAGCATCAAGTTTATTAATAATTATCTGATCATTTTCTTAATCATAAAAACACTCAAAATTAATAAACTTTAGATAGAAAGTTGTATATAACTTATGATAGTAAGGAAATGATAAAAAGAAAACACACATACAAAAAAATGGAAGTGTAAACACACAGGCAGGGATACACCCAGATTTTACCATAAAATACAAACAGTACTGGCTTACATACCAAAGGAAAGGCTTATGATTTGAGAGAGTAAACAAAAGTGTCAAATTTTTATTTATCTTGATACACTACAGTCTGATGGAAATTTTTGACTTTATACTAATTGCTAAACAAAATTTTAAACATTTGACATACAAAATAAAACCTAAACATTGTCCCAACTATGCAGTTTTCACAAAAATGTATGTACACCACACCAAGAACAGAATTCAAAAGTATCATCATAGTATCTGTCCTCCCTGAATCATGTTCTTAGATTCAATGCCTAATTGAAAATGTTTTGCTTTTGGTATTTTCCTTTGAGTGTTTATTGATTTAATAACTATTACTAGCAATGTCTTTACTAGAAATCTAAGCTTTGTTTGGAAATAAGGAGTTCATGATCTGAGCCACAGTCAGCTCCTGGTCTTGTTTTTGTTGACTGCATAGAGCTTCTCCATCTTTGGCTGCAAAGAATATAATCAATCTAATTTTGGTGTTGACCATCTGGTGATGTCCATGTGTAGAGTCTTCTCCTGTGTTGCTGGAAGAGGGTGTTTGCTATGCCCAGTGCATTTTCTTGGCAAAACTCTATTAGTCTTTGCCCTGCTTCATTCCGCATTCCAAGGCCAAATTTGCTGTTACTCCTGGTGTTTCTTGACTTCCTACTTTAGCATTCCAGTCCCCTATAATGAAAAGGACATCTTTTTTGGGTGTTAGTTCTACAAGGTCTTGTAGGTCTTCATAAAGCCGTTCAACTTCAGCTTCTTCAGCATTACTGGTTGGGGCGTAGACTTGGATAACTGTGATACTGAATGGTTTGCCTTGGAAACCAACAGAGATCATTCTGTCATTTTTGAGATTGCATCCATCCAAGTACTGCATTTCGGACTCTTTTGTTGACCATGATGGCTACTCCATTTCTTCTGAGGGAATCCTGCCCGCAGTAGTAGATATAATGGTCATCTGAGTTAAATTCACCCATTCCAGTCCATTTTAGTTCGCTGATTCCTAGAATGTCGATTCCAAATTCAGGCTTAAATTGAAGAAAGTAGGGGAAACTGCTAGACCATTCAGGTATGACCTAAATCAAATCCCTTATGA
>SJYX01024746.1:570618-641857 GCA_006410675.1 Oreotragus oreotragus | reverse complement strand
GTACTTTGGCCACCTCATGCCAAGAGTTGACTCATTGGAAAAGACTCTGATGCTGGGAGGGATTGGGGGCGGGAGGAGAAGGGGACGACCGAGGATGAGATGGCTGGATGGCATCACGGACTCGATGGACGTGAGTCTGAGTGAACTCCGGGAGTTGGTGATGGACAGCGAGGCCTGGCGTGCTGCGATTCATGGTCACAAAGAGCTGGACACGACTGAGCAACTGAACTGAACTGAACTGAAGCTTTGTTCTTCATGTTTTATAGGAACATGTTCCTGGACTTGCTGATATAGTAGCAAGAGTAGGTTTAATTAAGAAAATGGTAAAATATAAATTTTAATTTCTGAAGTAGTAGACTCTAGGTATTTTTCTATGCTCTAGAAATATGAAATTGGTACTTTAAGACTTGTTTCTAGAGTATAGAAAAATAAGCAAATGCAAATAATAGGAATATTTGTAAAGGTCAGTATAGACTATATTTAATGATACAGTAATAGGTAACACTCATGAAGCACTTTCCTTGTACCAAGATCTACTCTACATGCTTAACTTTAATTTTCACAATAATTGTATGAAGTAAGAGCTATTATTGTCTCCATTTACAATTTTAAAAAACTGAGACAAACAGTCTAAATAACTTGTCCAGTGTCAGACAGCTAGCAAGTGGTTAAAACTAGGATTCAAACCAGTTCGGTAACAGAGCCTCAACTCTTATTTATAACCTTAAATCAAAATGAAAACTGTTGTAACATGACCTGGTTTTCCCCAAGTTGATTATCAGTACAAGCACTGTGATTTGTTGAACATCAAACTACCAAATCAAGTTATGGTAATATCACTACAATTTAAAGTAAATACCATTTTTCTAGGCCCCATATGCTGGACACATAATTTAAAAGTTAAAAGTAATCATAGAAACTGTACACCATCACCACATCACACTCATGAGTCACCACTGGATACTGGTTAACTAGAAGACATAAAGAGGCCCCAAGCTCACAGCAAGAATGAGGAAACTGGGCCACCGGTCCCAAAAGAGTCAGACGTGACTTAGTAACTAAACAACAATAAACATGCATGTAAGTACAACACATGATCACAGACAATTCCTCATTTATAAATCAACTTTATTCTAAAGATTCACAAGTGAGAACAGATGCATTTTGCCCCAGAGACAATATCCTATGAGACATGGCTCCTAAATTCGCCTTTAAAAGCACATGCAATGCTAAATGCTTGTGCAGCAACTTTGTGTTCAATAGTACTGTAAAAGCCTAACCAACCCACAATATTGTTTTTAACAGAAAGAGATTGGATCATCTCTCCTCACAATCTTGAGAGTCCCTCCGAGCCATACCTTTGCCCTCTCCATGCACTGTCATCTACTCTCCAGCAGAGTCTTGAGAGAGAGTGCCAGAGGAAGACACAGAAAGTTAACATTGGGACTTTGGAACAAACTCTTAGCCACATTTAATCTCAGTGGGATTCCTGTCCCTTTCACTCAGGGACTCCTTGGCCATGATAAGTCCACCTAGTTCTTTTCTCACAACTGTAACTTCTAACTAGCCTTTCTCTTCTTCTATGACCCTGCAAGTCCCTGCTACTCAAAGTATACTGCTAGGAAAAGGGCATCTTCACCTGGGAGCTTTTGGTTTTCTTTTTTTAATTTTTATTGGCATGTAGTTGATTTATATTATAGTGTTACTTTTTTGTCAAGTGAGGTGAGGTCGCTCAGTCATGTCTGACTCTTTGCGACCCCATGGACTATAGCTTACCAGGTGCCTCAGTCCATGGAATTTTCCAGGCAAGAGTACTGGAGTGGGTTGCCATTTCCTTCTCCAGGGGATCTTCCCAACCCAGGGATTGAACCTGGGTATCCTGCATTGCAGGCAGATGGCTTTACTGTCTGAGCCATCAGGGAAGCCCTTTATTTTAGAGATGCAGAATGTTAGGTTCAACTCAGAAACTTCTGAGTCAGAATCTATATTTTAGCCATGTGGGAGGAGCTGCTGCCTAGTATATATATAAAAGTTTGAGAAACATTGTCTTTCTGTCATTAAGGGAACTAATAATTATTTCTATGTCTAAAATTTTTTGATATAATCATTTTTAAAAATTCAGCTAAAAAGTTCCAAAAGTACCACCCCACCCCCCATATCCTCACCTTAGATTCTAACGGAAGTCAGATGCATTCAGTGAAAATGTTCATGCCAGTCTACCCCAGTCAGAATCACTGGGGGAATTTTATTCCAGAGTCCATCTCAGACCAAATAAACCACTTTATGTAGGGTTGGACTGGTTACACTAAAGTAAAAATTACCTGTTTCAAAGAAATCTAAATCATATGATTTTCCAGACCTTGTCACAGGAACTGGATAGTACACTATGGGTTGCACGAGTAAGTGTAGCCATGTCTTAGGAACGGGGGCTCTAGCAGAGGATGGAAATATTCAGGATACAGAGTGAGTGTAGGCAGTATAGCATTCAAGACCCCAATGCGGTAAGACTGGAAGTTAGATAGAGGGGGATGGGAGAGGAGGCTGAAGAGTCCTCCATGACAGGCATCTAGATTTGCTGGAGGTAGCTGACCTTTACCATCTGAGCCAGCAGAGAAGCTCAGATGGTAAAGCATCTGCCTACAGTGAGGGAGACCCAGGTTATAATCCTCTGGAGAAGAAAATGGCAACCCACTCCAGTACTCTTGCCTGGAAAGTCCCATGGACGGAGGAGCAGGGGTAGGCTACAGTCCGTGGGGTCACAAAGAGTTGGACACAACTAAGCAACCTCACTTTCTTTTTGACTTTCACTTTCAGCTGACCTTAGGTAAAAGGGACATGCTAGTAAAAGTTATGCTCAAAACTCTTCAAGCCAGGCTACAGCACTATGGGAACCAAGAACTTCCAAATGTACAAGCTGGGTTTAGAAAAGGTAGAGCGACCCAGAGATCAAATTGCAAACATTCCCTGGATCATAGAGAAATATCTTCTTCTGCTTTATTGACTACACTAAAGCCTTACAAGCACAACCAACTCTGGAAAATTCTTAAAGAGACAGGAGTACTAGACCACCTTACCTTTATGCAGGTCAAGAAGCAACATACAAACTTGTATGCAGGTCAAGAAGCAACATACAAACTTGTATGCAGGTCAAGAAGCAACAATTAGAACTGGATATGGAACAACAGACTGGTTCCAAACTGGGAAAGCAGTACATCAAGGCTGTATTGTCATCTTGCTTATTTAACTTACATGCAGGGTACATCATGTGAAATGCCAGGCTGGATGATTCACAAGCTGCAGTCAAGATTTTTGGGAGAAATATCAAACTCAGATATGCAGATAATATCACTCTAATTGCAGAAAGTGAAGAGGAACTAAAGAGCCTTGTGATGAGAGCGAAAGAGAAGAGTGAAAACGCTGGCTTGAAACTCAACATTAAAAAACCTAAGATCATGGCATCTGGTCCCATCACTTTATGGCAAATAGAAGGGGAAAAAGTGTAAGCAGTGACAGATTTTAGTTTCTTGGGCCCCCAAAATCACTTCAGATGATGACTATAACCATGAAATTCAGACACTTGCTCCTTGGAAGGAAAGGCATGACAAACCTAGATAGCCTATTAAAAAGCAGAGATATAAAAATAAAAATAAAAAATAAAAAGCAGAGATATCACCTTGTTAATAAATGTCTACATAGTCAAAGCTATGGTTTTTCCATATGGTAGTTATGTAAAGATGAGAGAATTGAATCATAAAGAAGGTTTAGAACTAAAGAACTTATGCTTTCATACTGTGGTGCTGGAGAAGACTTTTGAGAGTCCCTTGGACTGCAAGGAGATCAAACCAGTCAATTCTAAAAGAAATCAACCCTGAATATTCATTGGAAAGACTGATGATGAAGTTCTAATGCTTTGGCCACCTGATGCAAAAAGCTGACTCAGTGGAAAAAACCCTGACGCTAGGAAAGATTGAAGGCAAAAGGATAAGAAGGTGGCAGAGGATGAGATGGTTAGACAGCATCACCAACTCAATGGACATTAGTTTGAGCAAACTCAGGGATATAATGAAGGACAGGGAAGCCTGGGTGCTGCAGTCCACGGGGTTGCAAAGAGTCAGAGTCACGACTTAATGACTGAACAACAGCAGCAATGAAAAGGGACATAAGTAAGTCAAAGTGCCTAAACCAGAGACTACTCATGTGTAGAATTTCCCCAAACACTCTCTCCTCCTTAGCGGTATGCCTGAACTCATACACCTACCCAATGTCTTTGTCCAAACATGATGACAAAGACCTTCTTTTGCAACACAGACTGTGGGACTTGAGAACTCTAGCAGCACAAGTCCCAAGACATCTTTATGCCCCTTAAACTTCTGGGGCTTAAGAAATTTAAATCAAAAAAGTAGTTTGACCCAAGTTTTACTGATGTGTATCTCAATTTGATGATATGCCCAGAGCTGCCTAGGAGTCAAATATATATTTGAGCACACACTTGTGAATTTCTTATCATAATAAAGGTATCATGATAACCATATTCTCTAGGTAATCTGCTTATAGAACTCCCTTCCCTTGACTCCCTCTAACTGTCCTAAATTGACTCACATAGTTAATTTTTCAACAGTCAGTTTTTCTTCTATGCTTAGAGTCTTAGATGTTAAAGGCAATTTTGTATCTGGCTGCTGAGTCAAACACAGAAAAGAAAAAGAAAACAAGTACATAGTTAATGAGTAGAGGCCATAGCTAATATGACTTAAAATCACATCAATATTGTAAGAGAGACAAACTCTTTCGTGATGGCATTTCCTTTTTTTCTCTTAACCTTCCACAGTCAAGAGCAAATTTTATAGTACTTTTTCTGTCAGTCCTGAAACCAATCAAACCTTCTTTACACCATAATTATCCTGGTTTAGAGGGAATAAGAATACACAAGACATCTTGAAAGTATGTCCATCTTTTACCAAGAGTAATGTTATAGCAGGTTCGAGAATCCCTGCTCATTTAATGAAACAAAAATTACCAGAATGACACAGAGGAAAGAAGTAATGCCCAGAAAGAATACAATAAATACCAAGGCATTTCGTATAAGTTGTTTAAAAGGAGAGAGGACTTATTAGAATAGTGAAATTTTCTCCCTTCTTTTCTTCCTGTAACAGATAAAAAGAATGGAGTAGAGAGATTAGATGCCCTGAGAAGCTACACTCGTCTTAATGACCACCATATAAATTCTTAAAGACTTAACAGTTTTCAACATTTTCACTGCTTAAAACTGCACAGTGAGGCCAAGAAGCCTTTACTCTGTGACAAGGCTGAGAAACCCACGGCCTTACCACACCTGTGCCAATAAATATTCTCTCCCTGCCTTCCCACCATACACATGTCAATTGCTTTCCCCATCAGTCCTTTTCCTCACCCATATTCTGCTGGTTATAAGAGGAAGTTGAGCTGATGGAAATCAACTTTGCCCTTTAAACATACTGTAACTTCCAGTCCAGGGGGTTTGGGCTCAGTAGCTCAGGAGCATCCGTCACTCTTCACTTCCACCTCTGGGTAGTTAATTAATACACCTAGAAAGGCTTTAAGATTCCTTTTTCTGGGATATTTTTAGGCTTGAGACATTTAAGAATAAGCTAGTCTTTCTCCACATTCACTTCATTCTTCTACCACTTAATTTTTTCTATATCTTTGACCCTTAGCACTTCTGGCTCTTGGGTGGATTTCACACAAAACATTCTAGTTGGTTCCCCTGTCCTGCCACCAAAATCTGAATTTTCTTCAGATTTGTCCCTGAGGTGACCCTAGAAGAATCCTCAACCTTCAAACTTTTAACCTGTATCTCCTGAGAAGATGCAGAGTAGATCAGCAGGCCTAAGACTGATTACTACAGCCACCATTCTATTTAGTACTGACATACAATCATTATACAGTTACAGAGCAATTATAATCTGATCTAATGGAAGGGTCACAGGCTTTGAAACCAAAGAGACCTGGCTATCACCAAATTTGCCATATGCATAACTTTAGAAAAGTTACTTAATTTCCTGCATCTCAATTTTCTTTTCTATATGTTAGAGACAGTAATGATTGCTTTACTAGGAGAATTAAACAAAATAGCATTACTAGGAGAATTAAACAAAATAATCTTTATAAAGGGCTTAATGCTGAACCTGGAATAGCTAAGATACTCAATAAATATTAAACTATATTTTGATCTGTATATATCAGACCAAATATAAATTTTATAAATATGTTCATGCACCATCTAAATTTCCATGTTTAGATGAGTGCTTTTGTTCACATGGAACGTCTATCCTGGTGGAATCTAGAGGAACAAACTATCTCACAAGTCAGGCAGAGCATAAAAAGGACTTAATAATTCAGCCTTTCTCCCAGCTTCTACTCAATTATGTTTATGTTAATCAATGAAAGCAGCATGTGATGAAGAACATGAAGAAAAATGAGTTTCACCATGGCCTTAGTAATGGCATAACAACTGTCTGAAGTAGTCACTTTGATCTAAGAATGACCATTATATGTTATGGCCAGAGAGAACTGTACTTTTAATATTCTGATTCAAAGGCAGAGTTTGTAGTCAGCAAGGCAAACAACACATGTTTTTAAACAGATAAAAACTGTTTCCCAAAGTCTGGGTGCTCTCATTAAGAAAAATCACCTCAAAAATATCTTAAAAGATAATTCCTCAGCTACCTTATTCATATTTACAAATAAAATAGCATCACCCCCAAACTACTGCACATTTCCATAGAGATAGATAAATAAACAGATAATGTCAAAAGGCAGAAGAATGTCTTCCAGGAGGTCATCAAGAGCGCTATAAAACATGTGATCATCCTTGTCAAAACAAATGTGGAAACGTACTTATTTGGTATGTGTTAAGCACAAGTTCTTAAACAATGCAACTTGCTGGGTACCTCTTGGGGAGCACTACTGCACTCCTCAATCCCAGAGGCATGAAGACCAATATAATTACAACACAAATCCATCCAGTTGGTACCTAACCTCCCAAAGTAAATATTGTACAGTAAGTTTTCAACTTGCCATCACTTCTACAGGTTACGATCAAGGATGCAAAATGATGCTCTGGTGCTGTAAAAAGTAATAGATTAGAGTCACATTTGACAGCAGCTAGGGAACATCATAGACTGCACTTGAGCACCATAAAGTCTGGAGTTCTCACACATGGAGACCTCTTCACAATGAAGGTGACACAGAAGACGAAGAAAACATACTGCAGGAGTACCTCACTGCCATATTTTTAATTTTTGCTATTTAAAACAATTCAGCATGCAGATATGATTTCAAAATATTACAAATGCTCATGTATGAAATTAGCTGAATTTTACCTAATTCTCCTGATACTGTCTCCTGACCTCCCTATGTAGAATGCAGAAAAATAAAATCACCCGCAATCTCATATTCCAGTACAATAACGTGATTTGCGATAACAAAAATGATTTTTCTTAAGAAATTTATTCTACTGAACCCATTTTAAGCACTTTTTACTTGTCTCCACTAAAGTTTTAGTGGTTTCTTTGTATCTGGAGTTAGATTAGTCCTTTTTCCCGTGTACTAGATTACCCTATTCCTTTTACAGTCTTAAAAATGAATGTAATTATTGTACCCACAGTGAGTTTACAAATAAAAGCCTTACCCCTAAATATAATATGATTCCATAGAACATAAATCTCCAGAAAAAGCATCGTCGAAGGGCATTAATGAGTTTGGGATTTTTCTTTGAGGCCAGTTCTCTGTCCCATTCTCTGCAAAAGAATAAAAAGTGGGACCAGTAAGTTGCACGTGCAAATACTTGAATTCTCTATTTCCCTTAACATAGTTTTATTCACACAAGTACATCCACGGAGATTAACCCAAGTGACCAGAGAGACAAAAACCTTGTGGGGAGCTTCCAACACTATCTCAGGCAGATATTCGGCTGAATTCAGTGCTCCACCATACATCAATTTTCAAGGAGTTGACTTCATGACAAGTCCACATTATATATGCTAAAGAAATGTTCTGGGATTCTAAAATTCAATGAATGCGAGAGTTGGATAAATAAAACACAACTCTTATGAATACATATAACTGTGCTTGGAACAAGGTGAAAAATAAATACTTAATTTTTTCCTTTCAGGTCTTATTCTTTATTTGTAACTGTAGTGGATTGTACAAAATTTAGCTGTAAAACCAAAAACAAGATTAAAAGTCAGGTGGATTTTTCTGTGATTTAACGTTAGAAAAACTTATTATTTGGACTTTATTTTTAAATGTAGGAGTATGGAACAAATATCATCAAATGTCACTTTCAAATAAAAGTCTTTGGAAAATTGGGATAGAATCAAATTCTGTATTTTCTGGTAGAACAGAATTTAAAAGTATGAAAAATGGTTGGTATTAAATAAATGTTGCTTTTTCTTTAAATATTATACATGGATAACCTGATTATATTTAAGGTTTTGCCATTACTTTCTGTTAATAAAAACCTTCTTCTTTCCAAGTGAATAAAATATATCCCTAAATGTTACCCTTCATCTTCCTTTTTATACTGTACAGAGATGAGAAGTTTCACAGGAAAGAACTATATAAAGATTCTGCATTTTTTCAACAGCTATTCTCATCACTGGCTTTCTCTAGTAGCTCAATGGTAGAGAACCTGCCTGCCAAAGTTGGAGACTCGAGTTCAATCCCTGGGTTGGGAATAACCCTTGGGGAAGGAAATGGCAATTCACTCCAGTATTCTTGCCTAGGAAATCCCATGGACAGAGGACCCTGGTGCGTTACAATCCATGGGGTTGCAAGAGTCAGATGCAACTGAACAACAAATTCTCATCAATATCTATCTACCTTTATTAGAAGTGTTCTAAGTTATTCTGAAGGAAGCTCACACATCTGAGATATGAAGGCAGATTTGGCCATCATGGGCATTGTACATGGACACTGGCTTTCCTGAGAAGCTTACTATCTATCATGCCTAGACCCTATGCCATCCATCTACCTGCTCACACTCTTTCCACTCTTTACTCACACAGTACTTGCCTCCCTTCCATGTCATGCAGTGATTCACAACAGGGTAAGAAGTGAAATATGGAGGTGGAATCTGCCTCTTTCAAAGGAATAATGAGTCAGATGAGAAAACCAGGAAGAGAGGTGGTACATAAACCAAAGAAACGGTTTCAAGGTGGGAAGAAGTGGTCAACCTGAAGTCATGGTAGGAAGATGTCATTATATTTGATATTAAGAGACCTCTGGTGAACATGGTCAACATCATTTTAATAACATGGTAAACACAAAACCATAGTCAGGGAGCTGGGATGTAAACGAAAGGAGAAGTGGAGAAACCAGGAAAGCAGAGGAAACATTAACAATGAAAAAAAATTTTTTTTTAAATGGGGTAGCAATCTGATGGGGGAAACCAAGCTGGAGAATTTTTTTTAGTGAATGGGACTTGTACTACTGGAACCTGAAGGAATTGGCAGTGAAGGTAGATGCTATGGTACCCCCAGCACCACAATAGACCCAGTAAGCATTCTAAACACCAAGAGCTGAATTACAAGGGAAGAAATTTTATACTTAGCAAGTACGTAGCTGAGTTATAATCATGAAATGGATGTGTGGTTTGCACAGAGGAGGGATACACAGAGTTCAAATCCAAGGTCACAAACTGAGCCAGATGGACCAATGTACTTCAACCGCAGGGTAACTGCCTGAGGGTCTTTGTCACAAATCAGTTTCTGAAATATGAGGCAGGGTCACTTTCCAAGGGTGTGATGACTTTACAAGTAAAGTAGTTGACTTTACTTTGGGGGGCTCCAAAATAACTGTAGATGGTGATTGCAGCCATGAAACTAAGACATATACTCCTTGGAAGGAAAGTTATGACCAACCTAGATAGCATATTAAAAAGCAGAGACGTTACTTTGTCAACAAAGATCTGTCTAGTCAAGGCTATGGTTTTTCCAGTGGTCATGTATGGATGTGAGAGTTGGACTGTGAAGAAAGCTGAGCGCCAAAGAATTGATGCTTTTGGAGTGTGGTGTTGGAGAAGACTCGAGCGTCCCTTGGATTGCCAGATCCAACCAGTCCATCCTAAAGGAAATCAGTCCTGAGTGTTCACTGGAAGGACTGATGTTGAAGCTGAAACTCCAATAGTTTGGCCACCTCATGAGAAGAGCTGACTCACTGGAAAAGACCCTGATGCTGGGAGGGATTGGGAGCAGGAGGAGAAGGGGACGACCGAGGATGAGATGGCTGGATGGTATCACTGACTCAATGGACATGAGTTTGAGTGAACTCCGGGAGTTGGTAATGGACAGGGAGGCCTGGCGTGCTGCAGTTCATGGGGTCGCAAAGAGTCAGACACGACTGAGCAACTGAACTGAACTGAAAGGTACAAAGCACCGTAAGTGCATGTCACTCTTCCAAAATGTTGGAATAAACTCTAAATAACAACTTTTATTTTTTAAAAAAGAAATAAGAGAAGGAAGAAGAAATACCCATCAAAGACAAAAATATTAATAGAGTTTATGGACTTATGCTGGCACATAGCTGTTGAATTGGAACAAAGTGGGTACATCTGATATGGAGACAATGAAAACTGAGGAGAAAAAAGTGTTAGACCAGATAATACTACAAATCCAGGTATAACAGGTTTTGAGTAGCCTAGTCCTACTGTGATTAATCTTTTGTTCAGCATCCATTTAGAACTTAGATATTCACTATCTACTAGATTATTTTGAACTTGCTGATATCACTACAATGTATTATGTTTATATATTTTATCCCTGTAGCAGTGTTACAGGTTTTTGCATAATGTCAGCCATTTCACATTCAATCATCATTTATTCATTCAATTAATATTTACTGAGCACCTACTAAAACTGGCCCTTCATGTTTTCAGGTTCCACATCTGTAGATTCAACCAACTGGGGAAGGAAAATATTTACCAAAAAAAATTTTTCAAAAAGTTCCAAAGAGCAAAACTTGAATTTTTCATGTGCTAGCAACTAACATTCACATTGTATTAGGCATTATAAGTAATCTAGAGATATTTAAAATATTTAAAGTGAATATATGTAGGTAATATGCAAATAATATAACATTTGGTATAAGGGACTTGAGCATCCATAAAATTTGGTATCCATAGGGGATCTACCAAGCGATAGCTATATATACCAGACTTGATTATAGACTTTATTCTGTTTATTTATCATAACCAGAACAAACCAAACAAAAACAAAAGTAATACTGCCTTAATGACACTTATATACACTAAGTGCTCAATAATAGAAGCTGGTGCTTGATCTTGGAAATGTGAATCTGCTACTTCCATTATCCTAATTCTTTGAATAAAACCAAGAAACAATAAGGCTAAACACCTTATTTGCCTTGAAACAACTAAAGAAATTCAATGAGTTTAATGAAAATAAAGTAAAAAAAATTATAAGTCTACTCGACTATTTTATTTTGGTGCTGTTAAGAAGTAGTTACTTCTCTTTCTTTTTTTGCCAACTCCCTCTTCTCTTTCCCCCTCATCTGGTATCAGATCCTGTTTGAAACAACTAAAGAAATTCAATGAGTTTAATGAAAATAAAGTAAAAAAAATTATAAGTCTACTCGACTATTTTATTTTGGTGCTGTTAAGAAGTAGTTACTTCTCTTTCTTTTTTTGCCAACTCCCTCTTCTCTTTCCCCCTCATCTGGTATCAGATCCTGTACTGCTGGCACAAGCCCCTGCCCAGCTCATTCACAGATTGTTGTTGGTCCAAGAAGTGAGCATGTGACTCAAAAGTTTCTGGGATTCTTCACTTATGGAGAAAAGACTCTTTCCTTTTGGAGAAAAGACATGAGCAAAGCGTTCTGAGGACCCACTGCATGGAGGAAGCCGATCTGAGACAATAAAAACAGTTCCTGGTTCCACTGAGTCCCTAACGGCAGTTTTCTTCCAAGCTTTTACACAGATAGACTACATGAGTCAATACATTTCCTCTTTTTATTTACTTAAGCTACCTGATTNGATCTAAGACAATAAAACCAGTTCCTGGTTCCACTGAGTCCCTAACAGCAGTTTTCTCCCTAAGCTTTTACACAGATAGACTACATGAGTCAATACATTTCCTCTTTTTATTTACTTAAGCTACCTGATTGGATTCCTGTCACTGGCAATCAAAAGGATTGTAACCAATACTCTTTAAAAATAAGATTTCTTTACAATGCAAAACACTCTTTTTGGGGAAGCTGGGAGTATGGACCTGAGTTTGAACCAGAGCTCAGCCATTTATTAGCTGGAAATTTTATCTCTCTGAGCCTCAATTTGCTCTTCTATTAGATAGAAATAATGATACTTTCCTTCCAGAGAGGCTGAGAGGAGACACCATACCTGGGATTCAATATGTGCTCAAAAATATGAAACTTCTACATATCCTTGACATCCAACTGCCTTACGTATGCGTATCTGTATTCACGATTTAAGATTCTAGAGACAAATATACACAACTTGCTTCATAAAGATGTTATTCTGGTCTTCACAAAATCCATTTAATGTTCTTTAAGTGACAGATAGCTTCTCAGAATTCAAATATGTATTTTTCAAAAAAAAAGATATTTTCTCAGGGAAATGGTTTTCTTTCATCCTTTCTATGGTTAATTCTTAATTGATCAAGACTTCATCAAGAAAATAGGATNAAAATATTAATAGAGTTTATGGACTTATGCTGGCACATAGCTGTTGAATTGGAACAAAGTGGGTACATCTGATATGGAGACAATGAAAACTGAGGAGAAAAAAGTGTTAGACCAGATAATACTACAAATCCAGGTATAACAGGTTTTGAGTAGCCTAGTCCTACTGTGATTAATCTTTTGTTCAGCATCCATTTAGAACTTAGATATTCACTATCTACTAGATTATTTTGAACTTGCTGATATCACTACAATGTATTATGTTTATATATTTTATCCCTGTAGCAGTGTTACAGGTTTTTGCATAATGTCAGCCATTTCACATTCAATCATTTATTCATTCAATTAATATTTACTGAGCACCTACTAAAACTGGCCCTTCATGTTTTCAGGTTCCACATCTGTAGATTCAACCAACTGGGGAAGGAAAATATTTACCAAAAAAAATTTTTCAAAAAGTTCCAAAGAGCAAAACTTGAATTTTTCATGTGCTAGCAACTAACATTCACATTGTATTAGGCATTATAAGTAATCTAGAGATATTTAAAATATTTAAAGTGAATATATGTAGGTAATATGCAAATAATATAACATTTGGTATAAGGGACTTGAGCATCCATAAAGTTTGGTATCCATAGGGGATCTACCAAGAGATAGCTATATATACCAGACTCGATTATAGACTTTATTCTATTTATCATAACCAGAACAAACAAAACAAAAACAAAAGTAATACTGCCTTAATGACACTTATATACACTAAGTGCTCAATAATAGAAGCTGGTGCTTGATCTTGGAAATGTGAATCTGCTACTTCCATTATCCTAATTCTTTGAATAAAACCAAGAAACAAGAAGGCTAGACACCTTATTTGCCTTGAAACTTCAAAAGAAATTCAATGAGTTTAATGAAAATAAAGTAAAAAAAAATTATAAGTCTACTCGACTATTTTATTTTGGTGCTGTTAAGAAGTAGTTGCTTCTCTTTCTTTTTTTTTTTTACCAATTCCCTCTTCTCTTTCCCCCCTCATCTGGTATCAGATCCTATACTGCTGGCACAAGCCCCTGCCCAGCTCATTCACAGATTGTTGTTGGTCCAAGAAGTGAGCATGTGACTCAAAAGTTTCTGGGATTCTTCACTTATAGAGAAAAGACTCTTTCCTTTTGGAGACAAGATATGAGCAAAGCATTCTGAGGATGGAGGAAGCTGATCTAAGACAATAAAACCAGTTCCTGGTTCCACTGAGTCCCTAACAGCAGTTTTCTCCCTAAGCTTTTACACAGATAGACTACATGAGTCAATACATTTCCTCTTTTTATTTACTTAAGCTACCTGATTGGATTCCTGTCACTGGCAATCAAAAGGATTGTAACCAATACTCTTTAAAAATAAGATTTCTTTACAATGCAAAACACTCTTTTTGGGGAAGCTGGGAGTATGGACCTGAGTTTGAACCAGAGCTCAGCCATTTATTAGCTGGAAATTTTATCTCTCTGAGCCTCAATTTGCTCTTCTATTAGATAGAAATAATGATACTTTCCTTCCAGAGAGGCTGAGAGGAGACACCATACCTGGGATTCAATATGTGCTCAAAAATATGAAACTTCTACATATCCTTGACATCCAACTGCCTTACCCTAAGATTTCCGAGTATGCGTATCTGTATTCACGATTTAAGATTCTAGAGACAAATATACACAACTTGCTTCATAAAGATGTTATTCTGGTCTTCACAAAATCCATTTAATGTTCTTTAAGTGACAGATAGCGTCTCAGAATTCAAATATGTAGTTTTCAAAAAAAAAGATATTTTCTCAGGGAAATGGTTTTCTTTCATCCTTTCTATGGTTAATTCTTAATTGATCAAGACTTCATCAAGAAAATAGGATGCTCCTATTATAAATACTCCATTTTAAGAATTAGGCCCTCCAATAGCAGTTCTCTAGTCTCTAATAATATTAATTTCTCTCTTCAACTAATAAGCAATGTTCGTGGACATACCTTTCCAATTTTTCAGATAGATTGTCAGCAGAATCAGAAGAAGAGATATGGTATATGTCTGACAATTCCAAGCGCTGTCTGTATCCTTTCTTCAAAATTGGTCTGGTCCAGCTAAAATAAAGAGAGGAGAAACAGATATAACTGTTAACTTGATCTCCAATGTAGACTTGAAATCAGATAAAGTTTCAAATTTTCTAGCATGTGGGAAAGAGCAGCACATAAATATGTGAATAAAGTAAGGCATCTTCTATGAATATCAGAGATTCATATCTCACAGAACTCAACTGTATAAAACATCAACACCTCTGAACTGACATGACTATAGCTTTTTCTAAAAGGATTAGGAATTGTGGTAGAATCTTCCCCAGAGAGGGAAAAAAAAAAGAAAACTACTAAACATTCTATACTAAAAGTATAAAATTATAAAAGGAAGGGCGGGAAGGAGAGAGGTGGGAAGAAATTTCCCTAAAATAACCAGATATTAAAAGTTTATAGTTTGCTGAAGTCCAGCCTCTACAAAATGATCTATGAATGATAAGACAGACCCTCAAACAACACCCAGCATATCATAGTACACAATCCTCAGCAATGTGCTATTTGTGGAATGAACTAACTATAGCTGGAGGGGTAATGAATAGTGTGTGTCAATTTGTTGACTTAATCATCACCCCTGAATGAGGGTGGAGATCATAATTTTCTTGTGTTTTGTCTCCTCATCGCACAACAGTTACGCACTTTGGCCTGCTACATACCTAATAAATAACAATTTATGATGGAAGCTGGCCTGGTAAATGATTAGGCAGGATACTGAAGTTATTTTCAAATACATTGTTTCTAACTATTGTGAATAAGGCAAAATAATCTTCACAGAGAGGTTTTCCAGGTGGCTCAGTGGTATAGAATCTGCCTGCCAATGCAGATGTGGGTTTAATCCCTGGGTAGAGAAGATTCCCTGGAGAAGGAAATGGAAACTCACTCCAGTCTCCTTGTCTGAGGAACCCAATGGACAGAGGAGCCTGATGGGCTACAGTCCATGGGGTTGCAAAGAGTCAGACACAACCTAGCAAATAAATAACAACAACAATCTTCACAGAGGCGAGAAAATCTAAAAACAAATCAAAGGGAAAACAAAGAGGAAGGAGGGAGGGGCGGGAGAACTGTTAAAGAAATCATGTACAAAAAGAGACTTCTAAATGAATGTTGTTGAGCAAACGATATCATGTGAAATGTCATGTATTTATTAACAAAATGAATTGAAGTTGGAATTAGTGATTCTCAACCATTCCAGTACTCTTGCGTGGAAAATCCCATGGACGGAGGAGCCTGGTGGGCTGCAGTCCATGGGGTCGCTAAGAGTCAGACCCAACTGAGCGACTTCACTTTCACTTTTCACTTTCCTGCATGGCAGAAGGAAATGGCAACCCATTCCAGCGTTCTTGCTTGGAGAATCCCAGGGACGGGGGAGCCTGGTGGGCTGCCGTCTATGGGGTCGCACAGAGTCAGACACAACTGAAGCGACTTAGCAGCAGCAGAAGCAACATATGTCTTTACTCTTACTATCTTTCTTCAGAGTTCTAAAGTTTGGTGTCACTGAGAATTTGGTAATATATCAAGGCATGTCACCCACCAAAAATCAAAAGAGTGTTTTTAGCAGTATCTGAGAGGCCAAATAAACTCATGACAGAAAAGTATTCTGGCAAAGCCATTCTGAATAAAGAGAGGAAATGCTATGCCAAACGCAAACATTTTGACATTGTTTCAGGGCAAAACTGCAAAAGGCTCTCGGGACTACCTTCACCACTCCCACCCAGAGGGTCCAGATTCTTGTTTACACTTCCCTGGTCTTCACCCCTTCCCTGTGTCCCAGTGTATCCACAACTTGTCCTTCCTTAAAATTCAACTGAATTACAACCCAGCTCAAAGGCTCAGGAGTTTTACCAACCATTTCTGACCAAGATATCAACAAGTGACAATGGCTTAATATGTCAGGTTTTTTTCCTTTTTACATGCAATGTTTGCATCTTAACAAGAGCCTTCAAATCTCAACAAAGGATGATAGTAAGGTTCATCTTTATTGCCCATTGTGATCCACTGGCAGTTTTTCAAAGAGAACAAGAACGAAATTATTGAGGACAGTCTGAACACAGTAAAGAAGTCCCAAGATCACATAGCATCTACAGTGGGCATTGTCTGAGAGAGTGTTGGCACACTCACCTGACGCTTGCCATCCAATAGCCAACATAAGCACTGGAGCCACATTTGCTGATACAGGGGTCTGTGAGAGTGTGAAAAATCTGGGGCAGCAATTTTAGGATATAAACTCTATTCTGTTAGTTATAAGCCTTTGTAAACTAAAGTATAAGTAAAAAGGTGAAGCAAGTGTTTACCACTAATAAAAAAAATTATGTGTGTACAGCACTTTCACAAACACTAGCATATTGTCATTTAAATTTGAAAGTCTTGATAGGCAGGCAGAACAAAAAGAGATGACTGCCTTACTTTAAGCATAAAGGAAAGGAGGCTCAAAGATGCTAAATTTGTGTTACTAAATGGCAAAAACTATATTTTACCACATTCTTCTGACATCATCCCTTCCTTTACCATGTTCAGCTTTTATTATCTAGGAAAATTAAGCTTGGTGGGTTATTCTGGACAGAGTACTGGAAGGAGGGTCTAGCAGCAGGGAAATCAAAAGCTAGCTAACTGCAGGCAATGATATGGTGTGCTAGCATGTCTTTACACATGCCTTCCTCAGAAAAACAAAAGGTAACTTATGGCATTAGCCAGTTTCTGTGTTGTAAATACTCCCATCATGACCAGTTTCAAGCCATCAAATGTGAAGTCACTGAACACCAAATTGGGAAGAGATACACAGTTGCATATCATAATATAGTGTGATTACCATTCAGATACAATCAACTAACCTCAATAGCATAGATAATAATGAATAGGCAGCAATAACTTTTGAGTTTATCTTTATTTAACATAATTTATTTCAATTAATTTCTAATACTAGCTGTGCTTAACAACTAGCTCATGAAGTTCCTGAAAATTTAACAATCAGCTCAACCAGAAAAGGGCCAACTTGACCTCGCGGGTTCAATCTCTGGGTCAGGAAGATCCCATGGAGAAGGAAATGGCAACCCACTCCTCTAATCTTACCCGGAAAACCCCAGGGACAGAGGAGCCTGGTGGGCTGCAGTCCATGAGGTCGTTGTTTAGACTGAGTGACTAAACAAGAGCAAAAAATGGAAAATTTAGAAGAGAAAAATATACTCCTTTACTCAAACTTTCATTTTCAGTATGTTTAAAATTGTTAAAATATGAAACTAAATTTACAAATAAGGAGAATCTCACTAACTGTAAATATTATAATACCATAGATATTTGCAGGAAGTTTAAAAACAAATTTTTTCTTTTAAAAACTCATAAACATACATCTTTCGGTCCATATCTAAGACCAGATCACCAATTCCATAAATGAGTTTCTAGCTCATTTTAAAGTAACACAATTTGAGGGCTACATTTATAAAAAGCTTCCTTGTGTTATCTGTGCCCATTTTAATACATATATTATAACATGACCTCTAGTCTTGATTATAAAGAGCTCCAAAGCCCAGCACCATCAAATCAAACATATTCAGTAGTATTAAGAGTTAGCCATTAATAATGATTAATACAGTTTAGTGTTTCTGGCAGATTCATTACAGTAAACCTATATTCATAACCTGCAACAGAAACTTAAGGTTAATTATGAAACCTAAAATCCATTAACCTTAGGCTGCCTGGTAATCAATCACCAGTTAAGTGAAAGAACTTATTTTATGAGATTAAGCCAAAAACAACTGAACAAAATCTCTGCTCCATCATGGAGGTCTCCCTGACTACTACCTCAAACCAATCCTAGAAATAAAAATAAAAACAAGCAAACAAAAAAGTCCCAGTTATCTATATCTAGACACTCAATGAAATATTAGATACTGTAAAACTCCAGTCACTATTTCTCTTGAATGACCTTGAGTATGATCAACATACTTGGATAGAATTTAGGATGGCAACTCAGGATATCTACTTCAATATTTCTTCCATTAAAACATGAATGAGCATGCAAGTGTTTCATAATAGTAAGGCAGGTACATCTGCAATAACCAAAAGCAATAAACCCTGTTCCTTCTCATCTTCCTCACACTTGCTCTCACCATCCCTTCCCCTCACCTCTAACTGATTTTATCCTTTTTTACTCATAACCTGTAACTGCATATTGAAAAGGGATTTATAAATTGAACTTAGAAACTGTGATAGTTTCCAAAGTTTTTGCTATTTCTAACAGAAACTCACTAATTAATTACAGGGTAGCAGAGATTCTTAAGGTATACAGTTCTTTATATCCTAAAGTTTTCAGTTCAGTTCAGTCGCTCAGTCGTGTCCGACTCTTTGTGACCCTATGAATGGCAGCATGCCAGGCCTCCCTGTCCATCACCAACTCCTGGAGTTCTCTCAAACTCATGTCCATCAAGTCGATGATGCCATCCAGCCATCTCATCCTCTGTCATCCCCTTCTCCTCCTGCCGCCAATACCTCCCAGCATCAGGGTCTTTTCCAATGAGTCAACTTTTCGCATGAGGTAGCCAAAGTATTGGAGTTTCAGCTTTAGCATCATTCCTTGCAATGAACACCCAGGACTGATCTCCTTTAGGATGGACTGGTTGGATCTCCTTGCAGTTCAAGGGACTCTCAAGAGTCTTCTCCAACACCACAGTTCAAAAGCATAAATTCTTCAGTGCTCAGCTTTCTTCACAGTCCAACTCTCACATCCATACTTGACCACTGGAAAAACCATAGCCTTGACTAGACGGACCTTTGTTGGCAAAGTAATATCTCTACTTTTTAATATGCTGTCTAGGTTGGTCATAACTTTTCTTTCAAGGAGTAGGCATCTTTTAATTTCATGGCTGCAATCACCATCTGCAGTGATTTTGGAGCCTCCAAAAATAAGTCTGACACTGTCTCCACTTTTTCCCCATCTTTTTCCCATGAAGTGATGGGACCAGATGCCATGATCTTCGTTTTCTGAATGTTGAGCTTTAAGCCAACTTTTTCACTCTCCTCTCACTTTCATCAAGAGGCTCTCTAGTTCCTCTTCACTTTCTGCCATAAGGGTGGTGTCATCTGCATATCTGAGATTACTGATATTTCTCCCGGCAATCTTGATTCCAGCTTGTGCTTCATCCAGCCCAGCATCTCTCATGATGTACTCTGCATAGAAGTTAAATAAGCAGGGTGACAATATACAGCCTTGACATACTCCTTTTCCTATCTGGAACCAGTCTGTTGTTCCATGTGCAGTTCTAACTGTTGCTTCCTGACCTGCATATAGGTTTCTCAAGAGGCAGGTCAGGTGGTCTGGTATTCCCATCTCTTTCAGAATTTTCCACAGTTTATTGTGATACACAGTCAAAGGCTTTGGAATAGTCAATAAAGCAGAAATAGAGGTTTTTCTGGAACTCTCTTGCTTTTTCCTTGATTCAGCGGATGTTGGCAATTTGATCTCTGGTTCCTCTGCCTGTTCTAAAACCAGCTTGTACATCTGGTAGTTCACGGTTCACGTATTGCTGAAGCCTGGCTTGGAGAATTTTGAGCATAGACCAACATAAAAAATAAAAGTCTAGCACCCAGACCCATTGCACATTTAATAAGAGACTTCAGGTTTTATTACGAAAAAAAAATCACTTGATTTTAAAAATATATATATACACACACAATGAAACTGTAGTTTCATTTCTTAGAAAAAAATTTTTGATTTTTGCACAGATGTAGAGTGACTTGTACTCCCTTATGATGAAAAGAATTTTCCAATTATAGACACTATTAAAGCCTTGATTTTTCAGGAAACCTATCCCTGAAAACCACATAATTAAAGCTTATAATCACCTTCCCATTTGACATTTGGCTTTATTAATCCACCAGAGGCAACTGACATTTTCATCTGCTATAATTTAAGATGAAGGTCAAGTATCAGATCTTTTCAGTTTAAGATGATTTTCTTTGTATAAAACAATCATGTCTCTACATTATGTAACATTACTTTTGATTTATATAGCCAAGTGAAATAAACAGCAAATTCAAATCCATGGTTGCATGACATATCTCCCAAATACTGACAAATCAATAAACTCAAATGATGAAGATTTTTTCCTTTCTGCATGAAATAATACTTGAGGAATAGAAATTATTGTAAACTGCTTAGTATAGACAAATTTAAATACACTAGAGGTTTTCTCCTCATCCAGTGTATTTACCATGGTTTGAAATCCCTCAAATAAGTTGGATAGTCCTAACTAAAGAAAATGCTGAAGTTTAGGAAGAGGAAAGGAAGGGTATCATTTGAACAGACTGTAACAATAAATCTCAAATTTCTGCAGCACATTCTGCCAGTTTGCTTTAGCTTTTTGAAAAATCGCTATGATGGGAAGAATTGGTTTCTGACCAAAAGTCATTTCATCTCTACAATGATATTGTTTTCAATTCATGTAAACAACACTTCAAATGTCACAACTGTTTAACCAACTTAGATCCAGGGTTATTTGTATCAGATGTGTTTTTCCTCAGTGAATTTTAGTAAAGATAAACCTTGAGAAAGTAATGGCATCTAGCTCTCAAAAGTCCTATATAAAACTTGCAGGTTTCAAGAATGTACCTCACAGCTGCAGCACTGGGATGCAGGTCAAGTCAGTGAGTCTCTGTCCTCTGATTCCACAAGGTAATTAAACAGTGTTTGCCTTCTTGCTTGCTAAACAAACTATTTTTGTGTTTGAGAGTTAATTTCTCATGAGGCTCCTACTTTACCAATAGAACTGTAGAAATTCTTTTTCTTTCTGTAGATGAGTTAACAGTAAATAAATGTAGTTAATGAATTTTAGAAGATTTGAAAAGATGATTATTTGCTGCTCAACAAAAGCCTACAAACCAATCTGAAAAATCTTCCAGAGGCCTAGAATTTAAAGCCATGATACAAATCAATTTAACTTCATGCCGAATGAACCTCAACTTAAATAGATAATTGATAGGCCCATTTTATAAGATGCTTCTAAATATAAATGTATCAGGAATGCAAGCGTATTAAGACAACATCTAGAAAAAATACTTTCTTTTTGCTTATTTATATTCAGTAATTGGAGAAGGAAATGGCAACCCACCCCAGTATTCTTGCCTGGAGAATCCCAGGGATGAGGGAGCCTGGTAGGCTGCCGTCTGTGGGGTCACAGAGTCGGACACGACTGAAGTGACTTAGCAGCAGCAGCAGCATATTCAGTAATGTCTAACGGTAAGTATGTATAACTTGAAATAAGAAAGAAGTTCTTTTTAATTAAAGAAGAAGGCATATATAATTAGTACTCGCTATCTATGGAGAAGGAAATGGCAACCCACTCCAGTACTCTTGCCTGGAAAATCCCATGGATGAAGGAGCCTGGTAGGCTGCAGTCCATGGGGTCGCTAAGAGTCAGGCACGACTTCACTTTTGCTTTTCACTTTCATGCATTGGAGAAGGAAATGGCAACCCACTCCAGTGTTCTAGCCTGGAGAATCCCAGGGACGTGGGAGCCTGGTGGGCTGCCGTCTATGGGGTCGCACAGAGTCGGGCACGACTGAAGCGACTTAGCAGCAGCAGCAGCATGGCTATCTATGCAAATAAACTTTCTAGTCAAATATGCCTTAACTTCATGATTTTCATATAATTTTCACTATCAATTTTAATTCCCAAAAAATTATTTTCATTTATTTCCTGATATAACTGTCTGAGGTAAAATCATGAAGACTAAAAAACTCCACTTAATTTCTACTACAAATCTGTTCTGAAAAAACTGAATTAGTGATTTTAAGAAGAAAATTTTAAGTTTTAACTCTATTATTTCCCAGTCATGTGACCTTGAAAAACTCTTATTAAGATCTCTTAGCTGCAGCTCCTGCTGGAAATAACAGCTGTGACTACTTGGTTTACATGGGGGTCAGATTCAATGTTGTTCATAAAATATTATAGCCATACATTATTATATTGCTTCTTCATAGAATCTACATGGCTTTAATTTCCAGAGCACTAGAGTTTATTATTGGGACTATAACAAAAGTAATAGCTAACATTAGTAGACTATTACTGTAATTCTGTAAAATTCTAAGTATTTCACATTCATTATTTCATCTGATCCCCGCAATGATTCAATAGCTAAGTCCTAGTATTATCTTCACTTTACAGATGAATAACAGGCTGAAGGAGCTTAAATCATTTATCCAGGGCAGAGTTAGAATTTCAAAACAGGACTGTGATACCAAAGCCTACACTTGTACCAAATTTGCCATATTAGGACTAATTTTAGGAAAAAAAATAATATACCCTTAGGTATAATATGAAAAGCATAAGCAACAGAAAAAAAAATCAACAGATTAGACATCATCAAATTATAAAAGTTTTATGCCTCAAAGCAGACCATCAAGGAAGTGGAAAAAATAATCCAAAGAATGGGAGAAACTTTTTGCAGATCATATATCCAATAAGAGATCTGTATGTAGAATATATAAGGAACTCATAATTCAATCATAAAAAGACAACCCAATATATAAACGGGCAAAGGATCTGAATGGACATTACTCCAAAAGAGATATATGAACAACCAAAAGCATATGAAAAGATGTTCAACTTCATTAGCCACTAGAGAAATGCAAGTGAAAACCACAGTGAGATTCTACTTCATAACCATCAGAATGGCTATAATCTAAAAGACGGGTAACGGTAAGTACTGACAAAGATGTGGAAAAGTGAGAGCCCTTATACCCTGCATTCTAAAATTAGCTATAGTGATAGTTACACATCTCTTCAAAAAACACTGATTTGTATACTTTGAGTTAATTTTTTGGCATGTGAATTATATCTCAAAAAAGCTGGTATTGAGACAAACAAAGCTGGTATAAAGAAATCAATTGTCAGTGTGGATTTTGGAAAGTTTTCCCAAATGTTTGATTTTCACTCCTAAAATTGGTAAAATGCAAAAATTTATTATGGTGACTTTGACATTCTAAACTCTTTCATTTGTCAGTGCCTGGGTAGCTGCTACAAGTGATTAAGACTATGCAAAGCCCATAAATGGATCCAAGGATTGGCAACACACAACATGAGACACATAAATTATTGCCTGGGTCCCAGAAGCAAAGCAATTAATTGCTGCAACTATAATACTATGAACACAGAAAAAGTGAGAATGATGATAGTACACTGAAGAAACTGAGGAATGAGTAGCATTGGCATAAAAAGATCACGTGTAACAGCTATACTTAATTCATTCACAAGTGCTGGATTTCAGGGACTCAAACAACTGAGAGATAATAAGCAATGTTCAAAAAAAAAAAAATAGCCAAGACTGTATTGGCTCAGAAAAGCAGCCTCAGAGTATTATTTCATGATTTTAGTTTTTTATTCTATCTTGGCATGAAGCCAAAAATAAGAGACCCAGAATTGACTGTAGCTGCAACAACTGGCTAGGAAGATAGGATGATTAACTGTCCTATAAAATTACGGCATCGCCTATGAGTTCACTTTCAGGAGCCCTTTACTAACCAAGACAGACAAGTGATATCATTGCTCTCTGATTTCTACTTTTTATTTCCATTGGCAAAAAGAAATATATTTGAAACCAAGATAATAAGGAAGAAGGGAAATGGACTGGCTTTCGGATTTTACGGTAGAAATGCCACTGGATTACTAGCTGGCATTCGTAAAAATTACAGAGAAACTTGTGCAACTATCAGAACTTCACCACTATTACTGTTATTTTGGACAATTCTATACTAGCAAACAGAGCAGGGAGGCAATTTCAAGCATGCCCAGTGGTAACGGGGGAAGAAGGAAAATGAGTTCTACATCATTTTCTAAGGTAGGAACAAAATATACTTCACTTCACTACACTTCACATAAAATTCAACATTCAAAAACTGAAGATCATGGCATCTGGTCCCATCACTTCATGGCAAATAGATGGGGAAAATGTGGAAGCAGTGACATATTTTATTTTCTTAAGCTACCAAAATCACTGCAGATGGTGACTGCAGACACAAAATTAAAAGATACCTACTCTTGAGAAGAAAAGCTAAGACAAATCTAAACAGTATTAAAAAGCAGAGACATCTATCTACTGACAAAGTTCTGTACAGTCAAAGCTATGTTTTCCCCAGTAGTCATGTACAGATGTGAGATTCAGATCACAAAGAAGGCTGAGTGCTGAAGAATTGATGCTTTCGAATTGTGGTGCTAGAGAAGACTCTTGAGAGTTCCTTGGACAACAAGAAGATCAAACCAGTCAATCCTAAAGGAAATCAACGCTGAATTAATTCACTGGAAGGACTGATGCTGAAGCTCCAATACTTTGGCCACCTGATGCAAAGAGCCAACTTACCGGAAAAGACCCTGATGCTGGGAAAGACTGAGGGCAGAAGAACGGGGCAATAGAAGATGAGATGATTGGATGGCATCACCGACTCAATGGACATGAATTTGAGCAAACTCCAGGAAATAGTGAAGGACGGGGAAGCCTGCCATGCTGCAGTCCGTGGGGTAGCAAAGAATAGGACATGACTTAGCAACTGAACACCACCACACATGATAGACTGATTTAACTGGTATTTGCTGTATATTAATAATTATCCCACTTATTTGATACTCCCTCCTTTTTTCTAGAACTCTGAATCCCTTACTGAACTTCTTTGTTTACCTAGTTTGTTCAGATACCATCACTAGGACCCAAAGTAAACACTCTCTAAAAGGCTTCTCCATCCTTCAGCAACTAAAATCCACATCTTTTGGAGGCACTCTTGTCATTCTAGAATTAATTCAACATCTGGAGTCAAGGCAACTTGATACTTCTCTGCTAAAGTCTTTCTCACAATACGGAAATGACTTTCCTCTCTTGGAGAGAGAAATCCTGAGAGGCTCTGGGATGTGGAGTCAGGGATCTGTTTGGTATGAGCCGCTATAGGCAAATCACGTGCTAGATTCATGACCTTCAACCTCCAAATTACTTAGTGATCCCTTACCATGTGTACAAAAAAAAAAAAAATCACTACTTATTAAATCCTTTGTGACATCTGCTTGTCAGTTACTGCCTCAAAGCAAACTTTTTCCCCAAAATTTTTTAAATGCACTATAATTCCACCCAACATAGTCTGAGGATGTTTAGTTCTTTATTTTGCTTGATAGATGGAATGGTGAAATGGAGCTTGGTGGCAACTTCAGAAATGTTTTAAGATGAAGGTGGTTAAGATGTAATCCTCCAAGGGTAATATTCAAACACAATACATTAGGAAGACAAAGCTGATGATTTTTAATTTAATCATGATGAAGCTGGTCTCTCGGGTTCTACTTGGAATTCCCTAGCCAGATAAATACTTGGTCAAATTCTACAATTTTTCTCATTTATCTTAACCTTCTCTTCACTCTAACTTGTTTAAACTGTATGCTCTGCTATAGTTATCCTACTGTTACTTTTAGAAGGATTCACAGAGCCATATGGCATTGTATACAGACGTCCCAGTTGCAGATGATTTCCCGTCTTCAAACTGTATATGAAATTTGGTCATTGGCAGCATTTTAACCCTTTATTATCTTCCACTATTATTATTTCACCCTCTAAAAAACTAATCGCAAATTACATACTGAAAGATAAATTTAGCATCTTCATTTCTCCCTGCTTCGGCGAGGTGGGGAGTGTTGTAGATACACTGTATGACTCAGGATTTACGTTTCAGATCCTGTTCCTCTACACTGTATGACTCAGGATTTACGTTTCAGATCCTGTTCCTGAGGTTGTGGAGCAATGCTAATGTTATTTTTCATTTGCTTAGAGCCTTGATATTACTTAGAGTAAAGGAGCACCGACAGTAAAATTCCTAAGAGGTGTAAGGAGAGAACAGTTGTGGCTGAACCCTCACTCATCCCTACTGTGAACCTCAGAAAAAAAGAAGCCAGACAAAAGCTGACAACAGAGACAGCCACTAGTTCAAGGTTTATCATGGAAATAAGACTTTACTGCAAGAGCCTTACTTTAAATCCCCTTCACTTAATCTTTCTATTTTTCTTTCATTTATCTAAGGAAATAAAGACCCACAAAATATCCTGTTACTTTTTCCCCTCAACAGCAAAAAACAGGATAATGGATAACTGAATCAGTAACTGAACCTAATAAACAATTTAACAGTTCAAAACAGTCACCTTTGCAAACAGGTCCTTAAAAATATAAATCATAACACAAATGTTGATAGTTTAGTGAAAATCATTTTATAGGCATTTAAGAATTATTGTGACTTCAAAATGTCATAATCTTTTGCTTGCAGACACACTTTAGGAAAAAGAACTTTAAAATAAACATCAAGTCAAATTCTCTTTTTGAACTCTGCAGGAGCTCCCAGTGGATGAAGCCATTGATAATAAGGTGGCTCTTAATTTTTTAAAGGATTCTATTTCCATAATTTGAAACAGTTTTTTTTTTTGTTTTTATTCCAACACCAACCAAACAACAGGTGACACTGAAGAAAAATTAACAACTATCTCAAAATAAAACCCGACCTCTATTTCCCAAAAATCTCAAATGTATTGAAATAATTTCATATGAACTACGTATGGGAATGGCTCACATACATAATTCATTTAATTTTCCTCCCATGTGCTCCATTCGCCTCCATACTTCCTCTACCTGAGCTGTTACTAATTGTCTATTTTCTTGTCTGCCAATCTATCATGTCTCCAAACTCACTAGACTGTAAACTCCCCAAGGGCAAACACCTTAGAGATTTTTTTTTTTAACTGCTATATACCCTGTACCTACTATGAAGTATGCACATAACTGTCTCTCAATTATTTTTAATTGTTAAATTTATGTTACCACATTAATGTACATGTCATATATATTTTCATATCTTCATTGCCTTGTCCAGTGCCTAAGTCAGTGATTACAAAAGCTGAATGAATTAATGTGTTAACTAATTACTGAAACCTGATATTTATAGCCCATGTTAGGACACTGATATGACTGCAAATAGGTGTTGTCCAGTCATTACTTAGTCAAATGTATTAAAAATGAAAAAAAAAGTGAAAATATGTTTCAAGTCGATGACAAGAGCAATGCAAACATGAGGGTGTCAATAGTTTTCCACTGGCCATTCTTTTAATAACAGTTATGCCCCCTTTCTGAATCATTACTTAAAGCCAACAATCTTAAAACTTCCAGCCAAAATTACTGAATTCTGCTCTAAAAATGTTTTCATTTTTAACACTCTTCATTACCAAGACATTCTAATGTCTGGTCTGGCTTTCATTCTATTTATTCTCAGTGGAGATGTATCAAAACTTCATAAATGCAAAGTCATTCTTCAGTCTGCTCAAGAGCAATCAGACTCTTTTATTTTGACCCTTCTTGACAGTTCCCATATCATATCACTTGACATACTCTGCACTGTTCCTATGTTACTTGTGTTCCACCACAGATGAAAAATTTTATAAATTAACATGACCCTCTACATGTATTATACTTTACAGCTTCAGACTGCTACCATGTCTCTTTCTATTCCTGAAGACTGTTACTGTTAAGAGTTGAATCCTAACCCCCAGTACTTCATAATGTGATCTTTACAGAGGTGAACAAGTTAAAATGAGTTCCTTAGAGTGGGCCCTAACCCTATATGACTGGTGTCCCTGGAAATAAAAAGGAAATGGGAACACAGAGACAGGCACACAGGGAGAACGCCACATGAAGATGAAGGCAGAGAGCAAAGTGAGGCGTCTACCAGTCAGAGAGTGCCAGCAGATCACCAGAAGCTGGGGAGAGCATGAAACAGTCTGTCACAGCCCCAGAGGAAATCACACACGCTGACAACTTGGTATCAGACATCTAGCCTTCGCAACTGTGAGACACTGCATTTCTGTTGTCAAATCCAGTCAGTTTTGGGTACTCTGTTAGAGCAGCCATAGCAAACTAATACACTGGCTTAAAAGAGTATGACGGTAAGACGGTTAAGTCACAGAGCAAGGATTCCAGCAGGTTCCCCTTGATTCCAAAGTACTTCTTTCTTCCCTCATCCACTGCTACTAAGAGTTGACAGTAAAGAGAGAGACAAAGTAAATGTGAGATCATTTTCTAAGAGTATAGGATAGGGGAAAGGAGGACAACCAATATGAGGGGAAAACTGTATCAGTGGTTTTCAAACAATGGACCCCAACACCTAGTGTTTCTCTGTGATACTTCCTGAAGTTCACCAACTTTTGGTTTGAAATGTCAATATTTAAAACTATGCTTTATTATTTTAAAAATAGGAACAGGAAACACTACACATTCCCAAATGTGTTCTATGAAAATTTTATCACACTGGATCCATCCAATCATCATGCTGGAGTTCACGGCTAATTCAATTTTGTGTCCACTATTGTAGGAAAGCTTCCCCTGACAACTCTTTGAACCTATTTAAACATATTACAATCTGTCACTGGGTATATCCACACTGCATCAGTGAGCATATCACTGCAGACACATGTGAGCCAAGCTCAGTTACAGCCCATCCTATCTCTGGCATACCTGCTCACACAAGGCTTCATCTCAGCCTAACAGAGAGTTGTGCAATCAATCCCAAGGGAAAGATAACAAAAAGCATATGATATTATCTTGGTTTTACAATACTTTACCATGCTTACTCAACAATAAGGTGACATTGATTAATTACACGACTCATCATCATTGTAGTAATAGCCTTTCAAAAAAAATCCTACATTAAATATACACAGTTTAAATTTTTTCAATATTATATACTTATTCACACTATTACATACCGCTTTCTTCTTCAGTATCATAAAGTTTTCTTCTAAGCCTTCTTCACATTCAGATAAAAGATATTCTTTTGAATTACTCTTGACTATTTAAAGTTATAAATAAACTTACAGTGACAATTGCATTCACAACACCTTCACCAGCAGGATGTGTGTGTGTTCGGCCACTTCAGTCATGTCCGACTCTTTGCCCACCAGGCTCCTCTGCCCATGGAATTCTCCAGGCAGGAACACTGGAGGGGATTGCCATGCCCTCCTCAAGGGGATTTTCCTAACGTGGGGACTGAACTCGCATCTGTCTGCATCTCCTGCACTACAGGCAGATTCTTTAACCGCTGAGCTATCTGGGAAGCCCACAGGCAGTATAATTTCGAAGTATAGTGATGTGCTGACCTTGGGCAACTTCTACTTTAATTACCATCCTTGGTATGCCAGACAAACTGTTCTTTTAAAATCAGATCACAGAGTAATCTTTCTCAAGAAATTTCAAGCAAGAAACTAAATTTAAGTTCACAGTCAACCTTGTGGGGTACAAGCAATGCAAACCATCAGCTGAGGTTACAGATATTGTTGTTCAGTCGTGTCTGATTCTTCGCGACCCCGTGGACTACAGCACACCAGGCTCCACTGTCCATCTCTCGGAGTTTGCTCAAATTCATGTCCATTGAAGTCAGTGACACTATCTAATCATCTCATCCTCTGCTGCCCCTTCTCCTTTTGCCTTCATTCTTTCCCAGCATCAGGGTCTTTTCCAATGAGCCAGCCCGATCCTCCATGAATTGCTAAGTTCATAACTACAAGTTATTTCTAGGCCTGATGACTGACAGGTTTCTTCTGACATCAGTTACAAGAGGCATCTCAGTTTCAGAAGTTTAATATGAAAAGCAGTAAGTGTACATGACTAAGAAAAGAGCACACAAATGCTACATAATCATTTCAGCCCTTATTTGGGCGCAGGAGGTTAACTATATCTTTGTATTTATGGAGGGTTTACTGTCTTTTATTGTCACTTTTATTTGCATACATTGCAGCTCCATGGAAGAGTTCATCTGAAGTGTGGATTCACTGATTAAATTTAGACAAAAAAACTAAAAAAGAAATTTCCCACTGCACTAGAAAACGCCAAGGTTTATATATACAAAGCGTCAAATATCAAGTTGAAGAACCATCTGACAGGTGACTCTGCCTTTTCCTTCAGCCCCAGGAAATAGAGCAAGAGTAAACATAAAGAAACAGATGACAGGAATGATGGGCAACCAGGTGTCTTTGGTGATGACACCGAAGAGAGTGGGTGGTGGTGACAGGAACACTGAAGTAACTGAACCTGGAACTCAGCAGAGGGGGTTAAGTTGGTAAGGTAAGAAGAGTAGATACAAAAACTCAGCAGAAAGCCTGGGTTTGACACAGTGGAAGAAGACAAGAAGCTAGGTTTGGAACATGAAAAAGATGAAGTGAGATGACTAGTAAATGATTAGTACTTGTATGGAACAAATCAAGATAAAAGGTACAGTCTGGGTCAGTTTTATAAAACTGAGCTGTTTCCGTGGAACAATGGTTGGCTGCTGCATGCTTTTGGCCGACCACATCTTTCACTCTTCAACTGGATATTTAGAATTTTAAAAACCTCATTAATCTGCAACAATACCCTTCCCTCCTCTCTTTTTTTTTAGTTTGTCACACAGACCCCTGCAAAACACAATGAGGGCACGCTTCCAAGAACTGAGTCTAATGCCTTATTTAAATAATATGATTTATAATGTATGCATAAAAAATAAATTTCAGAGAAAAGAAAATTAAGAAAACAAACTAAGTGAATGATATAATTCAACAATTTCACTCGAGATTTTTGGATAGTATAAAACACCGGTCACGAAAGAGTCAGACATGACTTAGGGACTAAACAACAGTAACAACAAATACCCTAGTTAAAAGCAGAGTTCTAGAGAGCTAAGCTGGCGGCGTGACTTCACAGTAACTAGCTAGGTGACCTTTTATAAAACACTTTCATCTTTGTAAACTACATTTTTTTTTAACACTGTTTGAAGATTTCACTGAGATAATACATATAATCTCTGGCACAAAGAAAGTACTTAGTAAGCCGGTGGCAAAATTCAAAGATTTTAAGAACTATTTAAGAGAAGACTAAATTCTGCGTCAAGTTGAATGATATCTCTTGTCAACTTCCAAAAAAATGTGACCTTTCAAAATTCTCCTCCTTGGACCCTAAGGTTACAAAAGAAGAATGTTAAGATGCCACTAAAGATTATCAGTATGATAAGTCAGTCAGAAAGTAAGGTAAGTCAGAAAGAAAAAGACAAATACCATATCACTTATATGTGGAATCTAAACTATGACACAAATGAAGCTATCTGCAAAAGAGAAACAGACTCACAGACACAGAGAGCAGACGTGTGGTTGCCAAGAGGAAGAAGGGAAGGAGAGGGACTAACTGGGAGTTTGGAGTCGGGAGATGCGCACTATGACATTTAGAATGGGTAAACAGCAAGGTCCTAATGTGCAGCGCAGGGAACTACATTCACATCCTGTGATAAACAGTAGTGGGAAATAATACAGAAATAAAGAACGTATATATGTATATACCTGAGTCACTTTGCTATATAGCAAAGATTGGTACGACACTGTTTTTAGTACACAAAAAGAATCACCTGAAACGGGGGCGGGGGGAAACTATAGTTGACCTCTCCTGAAGATTCTGGATTTAGTTGGTATGGAGTGGTACCTAGGAATCTGCATACTTAATGTAAAATATATTATTTATAGATAGATCTTAATATATTTTTGAGCAGGTGACTGGCAATTTGAGACGCACTTATCTAAAGCTATGGAAAGTACTGATATTTATGAAAGGGTTCTAATTTTAAGAGCATAAGTATTTACCTAAAGAATTTTTTTTTTAAGAATTTCTTAATCCTGTTTCTAGTTAGACTTCTTTCTCAACTGAATAACTAAACTTTGATCAAACTTTCATTAATAGCAGATTTGGTGGCTCCTTGCTTTTTTAACAATAACATACATGTCTACTAATCCCAGAATCTGAATCGGACTGTACTCAGCATTAAAGGTGGCTGGAGTGACAGACTGTGACTCAGGAAAGACAAGAGTTATGTCGTTACCCTTGGCAGCAGCAGAAACTACTGAATCAGCAAAATCTTGTATGAGAGCTCAAAAAGGCTGTCAAGTTACAAGTTAACACCTCACTGGATCCAAAGACTGTGTTCAAAGACTAAATCCAATACACATTTCTAAATGTAATGATCTTATATTTACATTTCATAGGAAGTATTTTTTTAATAGAACAAGTTTTGCTGTCAAGGAATTATGTTGTTGACTTTAGAAAAGTTTATGTGAGATGATCCTTATTCAGTAATTTTCTAAATCAATAAAAAATTTAGACATTTTATCTTCAGAAAATCCAAACGGGAAGTTTTTTAAAATGTCATATATATAAGTCAATTTCTACATTTCCATCAAAAATTAAATTTTAGAAGCACAATAAACTGAATTAGTCAAGTTTTACGCATTCAACAAGTATATTTTAAAGAACCTACTATTCAACAGGGAGTCAGATAGGTGCTGGGTACCAAAAGATGGATAAGGTAGAGCTTACACATTAAAGGATACATCATAAAAAACATAAGCAAAAGAGAAGTAAAGAAGAAACGGTCCCTAGGTTCCTACATGACAAAACTATTCTGATAAATTATCCAATAATATCTAATGTTAAACTACGATTTCTCTCTTCTGAGAAGTCCATTTTGCATGCCTAAATTTTTCACTTTTTAAATTACTCAATTATTGAATACACTAATGTTAATTACAAACGAGCCTTGAAATTTTTTCTAGATTATCTTAAACTAAGTAATTTTAAAGCTATAAATTTTGAAGCTAATTGCAAAAGAATTTTTTAAAGAAAAATATTTTATGATGTGTGAAAATTATACGAAACTCAAATTTCAGGGTCCATAAAGTTCTGTTGGAACACAGCCATGACCATTCGTTTGCATCCTGTCTATGGCTGCTTTCCCACAATGGCAGAGACCATGTAGCCCATGATCAACGTTGAAAATATTTATACACTATCCAGCCCTTTACAAAAAAAGTTTGCCAATCCCTGATTGAAAGTATAACAATAGATTTTGGCAGGAAAAAAGTACAGCTTTGTTGTTGTTGCTCTATTTTCCAGAATTCATACAGATGCTTAAGATACGTAAAATATGCAAAAAAACACTTAATATAAAGTTTCTCCAGTATGCTGCCTCTAGAACAAGGATTGCTAATTCCGGTCAGCAGAGGCTTCCTTTTCTTGTTTCTCCCATAACCAATACTGGGCTTCAATGTCTAGCCTTGAATCTTCTGGAAACCCAGCTGTCAGCACCTCTACGACTTTGCTTGCTGCTGCTGCTGCTGCTGCTGCTGCTAAGTCGCTTCAGTCGTGTCCGACTCTGTGTGACCCCATAGACGGCAGCCCACCAGGCTCCGCCATCCCTGGGATTCTCCAGGCAAGAATACTGGAGTGGGTTGCCATTTCCTTCTCCAAGGATTTTGCTTATTAAGCCTAATTTTCACAGAATGGTCTGACTGGTAATAGACGAAAAACTCTTAGATCCCTTTTGAAGTTATCAACTTCAGTTAAAATTTTCACTAGGTGTTGGGGCTGGGTGTGAAGTTAGGTAGAAGGCAGCTGTACCTCTGTGGACAACACTAAGAAAGAAAGCTATATGCTTTAACAGCTCAAAGTTTTAACATAAGCCAATGGTACATAACTGTATGAGAATCTTTTTTTTCAGGTTAATAAAATTTAATAATGTTATTATGCCTCAAACTAGACTTTAAAATATATATTGGAGCCACAGTGTTACCCATGGGCTTTCATCCATAACCAATACTGGGCTTCAATGTCTAGCCTTGAATCTTCTGGAAACCCAGCTGTCAGCACCTCTACGACTTTGCTTGCTGCTGCTGCTGCTGCTGCTGCTGCTAAGTCGCTTCAGTCGTGTCCGACTCTGTGTGACCCCATAGACGGCAGCCCACCAGGCTCCGCCATCCCTGGGATTCTCCAGGCAAGAATACTGGAGTGGGTTGCCATTTCCTTCTCCAAGGATTTTGCTTATTAAGCCTAATTTTCACAGAATGGTCTGACTGGTAATAGACGAAAAACTCTTAGATCCCTTTTGAAGTTATCAACTTCAGTTAAAATTTTCACTAGGTGTTGGGGCTGGGTGTGAAGTTAGGTAGAAGGCAGCTGTACCTCTGTGGACAACACTAAGAAAGAAAGCTATATGCTTTAACAGCTCAAAGTTTTAACATAAGCCAATGGTACATAACTGTATGAGAATCTTTTTTTTCAGGTTAATAAAATTTAATAATGTTATTATGCCTCAAACTAGACTTTAAAATATATATTGGAGCCACAGTGTTACCCATGGGCTTTCACATTCTACATTATATATTTCTGTAGTTTTGAAATACTTTTTGGGGGTAATGATCAGTGTACTACCTTTTTCAGTTATATTTTTTTCAGATTATATTCCAGAAAACTGTTTTTCTTTAACACACCAAAAAAACGAGTTCATGATAGTAGGTGTGCTCTTATTTACTCATTCACCGCAGGCAACACCTGAAGTCCCAGATTTTTATACCTTCTTAAATGTCTATGATCACAGAAATCAGCTGTGTAAAAACCACTATTTAAAGGTGTGCAGTTAGGGTGAGGTGAGGGCACTTCAGACATGAGTGGATGGGTTTGTAAGGTAAGGTAGTGAGAGAATTCTAGGTAGAATTTAACCGGTGCTGTCCCTAGCATACAGCTGCTTGTTTCTAACACACTCTCAGGTGACTCCACATCACAATGAAGCCAAAAAAGTGGGCACTTTAAATTCTTCCCTAGGTACCACTCTGGACTTCACCGAACAATATGAAGGAAGTATTTACAACGCTTACTATCATCTCAGATATCCAAATATCTCTTACCTAAAGCTCTAAATCACTTCAATGTTTTTCACAGAATCACATTACCTGGCCTTGAGCCAAATGCATCATTTCCTTTTTTATCTTCAAGAGAAAGCTGAGAGTCTGCATAGACCTTCACCTCCACTCTGAGTCGCCTCCTCCAACTGTATCTCCTCACTCAGCAAGCAGCACCATCACCCACTGCTACCAAGTCAGCAATCATCTAAGCAGGATCCTTGATTCTTCTCTTTCACTTTCCACATCTAACCAAGTGCCAAACCTGTTGATTTTGTCTCCTAATGTGTTTGAAATCCATCTCTTTTTCTCTATCCCAATTGATTTCTTTTGCAAACTTGCAACAGTTTTGAACTGGACATGGCACTTCCCTGCTTGAAATCCTCAGCTTTTCACTTCCAATATGATAAAGCCCAGACAAAGCTCAGCAAGCCCCTTGGATCTGGCCCGTGATACAGTCTCAGACCCAGCCCCCAAAACCTCTGTCACACATCTCAGACTCCTGTTCCAGGCCACTTCCTGACTCCTCTGAAGGTGCATGCTCAGTCTTGCTGTCAGTCTTCCACAGTCTGCTGCTCCAGTTTCCGCATCTTTCCTGACCCATCCCCACCCTTTTTATCTGGATGATCTCCTTTAGGTGTCAACTTAGTCGCTCCTGCAGCAAGGCTTCCTTAACCAGTCTAAGACTGGACTGAACGTCCAGGGGACAGCTGCTACAAGCCATTGAAAATCTGGCTTTGAGAGAACTCATTCCATGAAGACCGCACCAATTTCTTCCTTGTCCCCCTCAACATTCATACTGCCTCGCAGAGAATACAAAAGGTGGTGAATTCATGAAATAAGGCATCCTCCAAGCTGACCTGAATCATAACCTACAGAGAAAGCATTGCTCTGACTGAGTCCTCTGAAGCAACCTAAGGGAGAATTCTCTGATTATAAAGGAGCCCAGTTGTCCAGTTTGAGAGCTAAGAATCCTAACCACAAGGACTTAGCAAAAATGTTCAAATCTATTTCTTGATCCCATTAGCAAGGTATTAGCAAGCAGGTCTTCACACAAGGCAAAGGCTTGGTTACAAAGGGAGGTAAGAAATATTTCATAGATTAGCTAGTCTAAGTATTTTTAAAACTCTGTCCAGGGTTCTGCTGGCTTTGCTTTGACATCTTTTTCAGAATAATGTTCTATTACAGAACTGTTGAATGTCAGCAATCTAGAATATCTGTAAGTCTCCACAGATCACCATGGAATTATCATCATCACAAATATTTACTGAACCACGACATACAGGAGTCTTGAAATGTTCTGAATACTCTACTAAACAAGTCATAGAAGGCCCTGACATCCAGGACTTTACAATATGAAACACTCATTGATGTTAAAAGATAGTAATAAGCTAACAGAGCTGCACAAAGAATAGTAACTAGACAAGTCTTGTAACTTGGATACAGCAGTGAAAACAGACAGTTCAGGACCCAGCAAGAATATATTCATTATTTACATCGAACAAGTTAATTGAATTTCTACAGTTTTCTTGCTACAAGAAGCCTAAACTCTCAGGCTCAATAGCAAAGCCACTTTACAAGGCTATCTTTACTTTCAAACAGTCACAAGGTAAAATCTTAGGAGCTGAAGAGAATCACCTGAAATAGTTATGTTTTGCTTCGTGATAACCCACTTAACATATTTATAAAGCAAGTCTTCAGTCTGGGTCCCCAAACAACCAGACATCTCTCATAATCTGTTTTCCCTTCTTGATCTCATTGCATCGCAGGGATTTTGCTCCAGGAAAGAGCCCTACAAAGATGCGCCTGGAATCAGTGGAATCAAAATTGCCAAAATTGCTACTGAGTCAGAGGTGTTTTCATAGTTTTGCCGAACAACACACAGCGGCATGCTAAATGGTTAACACCCTTCCCTGATGGTTTTGCAATCCTATATTTATATTGTAGCTCTATCACTGAAATTACAGGTTCCTGGGAAGCGACACTGACAATAACAACACCATGATTTCCCCAGTGTATCAGTTGTCTCTAGAGGATATTTTGACCGTCACATCAAACATAAAATATTGATGAAACAGTTAAGAAAATTGACTCCACTTCTCACCTTAACAAGGAATAGAAAATTAGTTACACTGTATATTGTGTGTTAGGAGTTTTCCCAGAGAGTTAATTAAGTAATAATTTGAACCTATAAAAACTATTGGAATACACTTCATAACTAAGGATGAATTTTTTAAACTTGCAAAACGAACTAAAAGAAAATTATATATATATACACACATACATTTTATATAATAAAACATATATAATTTTAGTAATGTCATGCAAAAGAGGTACTTCAAGAACTCTTGAGAGTTGAATCAATCAAAATTGACACATATCCCAAGTTAAAAATCTGTATCATAAGAACATGATTAGCAAAACACAGATGGATAGAAAGGAATTTTAAGTGACTAGTGTAAGGAGTCAACATTTGTTAGTGTTCAGGCAACACTGTTCGAGAGGGAGGGCCCCTGTCCCCAGAGTGGTATTCCTACAAGAGACAAAGTCAAGAGAATGTATAGGAACCTTGGGCTGTCTTCACTGGATGGTGTTTGCCCACTGATTGACTAAATGAACTTGTGGTATTAAGTGTCCCTTAGCAACTGTCCATCTCAATATGAATTGTGCATCTCACATTGGCCTTCTGTTTCATGCAGCTCTTTATTTACATTTGGATAGTCTAAGCCTTGTCTGAGAGACAAACCTGAGATACTATATGTGTACTGAACAGGATAGGAACAGGCCCTTGTTCGAGTGGACAACTAGTCTCCTTTGGCAAAATTTCTATAAATTCCCCTGACGAATTGCAAAAATATTGATGATTCTGCCATAATTTCAGATTTCCTCTTGCCTTGCAGAAAGTAAATATAAAGTGGTTGTGATGGATTTTTTTCAACATATACTGTAACTCATACAAGCAAATAGGTGTGGTCCTCTTCAAAACTGTTATCTTTATGGGTCTTTGATTAAATATTTATTATAACCATCTTCTGTTGCTCAAAGCACTTATGTTTCTCTTCATTAAGAAATGTCTTTAAAGTTTGCCATACATTTTTAAAATAATACCTAAACTTAAGTAGCCCTTGACTGTTAACAAATTATGATTAAACATCTTTATACTTTTTTGAGTCTAACATTGTTTACTTTTTGGTCTTATTTGAGATTCATCTGTGGAATTTATTGGGGTCCCTAAATCCAGTCTTGTAAGTAATTTGTGGCATTGTATACATGGATTCTGCAGATATATTCCTCAAGTATAGATCTAGACTTCTGGTATAAAAACCACGATCAAAATTCAAGCTGTGTCATCTGACACATGGCTTGATACACAATAACATCTAAAAAGAATATGGGAAAATCAGGGCATAGGAGAAGGGACAGAATAACATAGTGCTAGAAAGTGTAAACTTGACAAATTGCTCAAAAATGAAAAACATAATCTCTCTTGGAAAACATTTGTAAATCAATTGCACTGGTATATAAATTATAAATTCTATGCAAATATTATCACCTGTAGTTTAAAAACCCTTTGTATTTCATAAAAGCTTTCTGTTAATGTAATTTGGTCTCTGAGACACAAATAATTAGAATTTTTTGTGGTGAAATTATCTTTTGGATTATGTTTATAATACTGACATAACATTATTATTATTTTATACATTATGACACTTTGGGTGTCTTTCAAATTTCATACTTGATGTAAAACTCAAGCAAAATTAAGAAACGTATTTAAATTTTCCTAAACTTTATTAGTCTTTCCAATAACAAAATCCAGACAATAAAAGAAATACTTAATATAATCTATAACACAGCCCATAACAGCTGTACTCTTTTATGACTCTGAAACTGACTGGATCATACTCAAAAAGTTAAATTCTAAGACATTTAACATATTACACAAGCATATGACTTTTTTCCTGTGTATATAGTAAGGCCACGTTAGATGAGATTTTACCTAAATTCTCATCTAGGCCATTCATTGCATATGCAGGTGGATTGTCATAAACTTATTTCAACAAAGATGAATTGAGTATTTATATAAACAAGGTACATAGTAAAGAATGTAAAAAATATGGTAGTTAATAAGAGTAATAATAGCAGTAAACATTTACTAGGCTAACTACTTTGCATACATTTTCTCAATAAATTAAGCTTCCCTGGTGACTCAGATTGTTAAGAATCCACCTGCAATGCAGGAGACCTGGGTTCAATCCCTGGGTTGGGAAGATCCCTTGGAGAAGGGAACAGCTACCCACTCCAGTATTCTCACTGGGAGAATTCTATGGACAGAGGAGCCTGGCAGGCTACAGTTCATTGGGTCGCAAAGATTCAGACATGACTAAGGGACTTTCACACACTTAAGACATCAGTCCTATTAGTCTCCAAGTTTTCAAGGTCAAGTAACACAAAACAGAGATGTTAAGGGACTTGGCCTCCCGGTCACAGAGCTACTAAGTAGCAGGTTGGGGATCTGAATGAAAAAAAAAAAAAATTTGAATCCAAAGCCTTCCAGTACTGTATAATCCGACACAGAAAACAAGTTTCTTACCCTTCCAGAATAACCACCCAGAAGGAAGTTTATAATCACTGGTGCTTTAGGTGATTGTCAGTTCCTATAAATAGTAGGACCTAAACTTTTTCAAATATACCTATTCTTAGAGCAACTTATTATAAAGTAGTTTGAAGAACAGGACTGAGTATTCTCTTAACAAATTTAGTAGCCTTTATAATATTCACCTTTTAACAAATTCACCTGCGAGCATTTTTAAAACTAAACTGTATAGGGTGATCTGTTTTAAAAACAGAAAATACTTTGGTAGACCAACAATGATCTAACTTAAATCAACAATGAGCTAATTTAAAGTTCCTTAGAACTTAGACATAGCCATGAGGTATGCACTCTTCTGAAAACTGATTTTTTTAAACTGAATTTTTTAGACAGAATGGCTTTCGGATCCTTCCAAGTGCTCTACTAAAATAGCTACAATTTATGCCAATTAACATTCTGATTTCATAAACAACAGGAAAACAGAACAGATAATCCCACTTGTATAGATGGAGTAACATAACAAAAAGGCACTGAAAACACCAACCCCAAAGGCATTTCCAAAATGTGAAGTCCTTCTCTCCCATCCACAGGGAGGAGCTCTCCTTCAATGGCCTAGGCCCTCTCCTTAGCACCTGAGTTCAGCACTTGCTGCCAATTCAGAGAATATTAGAAAGATGTGAAAGCCAAGTTCCTTCCCCACATACACATATGGGCATATTTATTATGTATTTGGCTTTTCTGATACCTAAGTATGCTGATTCATTGGCTACTTATGAATTAATAGCCCATGAGATATGAATATACCTATTCATTCATTCATACAAGTATAACAGGAATAAAGTAGACACAGTATCCAAAGAACACTTCAAATATGAAATGCTACATCTAATTACACTTTACCTAAGACTCTGAACTTTTAAATTCTCATTAAATGAAGTTCACAAGATGAACTTGTTTTATGGCTCATCACAGGCAAAGTATGCTAAGCGGACAATTGATTAAATGTCAGTGGGTTTAACTTCAGTATCTATTCCCAAGGTTTCATATTTCCATGGTAATTCTGACCCCTCTTTTAAAATGTATAGCTTGTAGAATTGGCGCTTTTTTTTTTTTAAGGTATTTCAAAGGATTTGCTCTCATTCTTAAAATAAAGAATAATGGAATTGTGGCAAATACATGTTAGATATATTCAGTATCAGAACAATAAAAACTTTAAGTACATACTACTCACTTTATACTTCTAGAAAAACGTTCAAAATTCAGTCAACTGAGCACCTATCACATGCAAGCATGGCATCTGTAGGTGAACCAAGATTTCTAAGTTTCCAAGCATGAAGAGGGGGGAAATAAGGGCCAGATTTAAGTATTTGTTACTAACAAGTTTATAATTCACAAATTTCCTAGAAAAATCCAGGAAAACAAGGGCACAGTAGCACATTTGGGTCTTGAGAGGATGATTTTCAGTTGCCAGTAGTTAAAACTTCAGAGTTAAGACTCTATAAAACAATGAGCTTCCTAATGTTTTCTATCTTATTCCACAAAATCCTCCTTCTCCTCCATAACAATGAATGATACGGCACCTCTTAAAAAAAAAAAAAACACCTAATCCTCTTTCCCCAAAACCCAACCCATACACGCGTCCTCCTCTTTCCCGGGCACGTGTGCTTTCCTGGACACCCTCTCACCTGAAAAAAAGTTTGGAGACGACGCTGGCCTTTTCCAGAGGCGACCTCTGCATGGTCTCTGGGGTCCCTGCCGGGGCAGGCCGGACAAGAGCTCCTAGTGCCCAAAGCCCTACTCGCCTCTGCCTGCCGCTCGCCCCTTTTTCTCTGACCTGCTGTGATGTCACTTGCTTCCAACTCCCCCCACCCACCCCTACCGCACACACCTCCCCTTTTCTTTCGCTCCTTTCCCCCGCCTCCACTGCCCAGGTTAAAAGCTGGGCGCTGCCCGGCCGGGCCTCAAATCCGCTCGAGCGGCTTTCTCCACCCCGACCGCTCCTTGCTTCTTGAGCCTCCTTCCCTCGCTCGCTTTCCCCGCGCCTCCCTCCCTCGCGCGCGCGCTTCGTCCAGCTCGGCGTCCCTACCATCCGGCCGAGCCCAGCCCGCAGGTGGGGGCCCCCGTCGCGGCCGCTCTCCAGGTCCAGACTCGGACGCGCGAGGACAGAAGGAGCCGCCAGCAGGAGCAGCAGTCAGCGCCCCGGGGAACCTCCTGCGCGCCGGGCTCCGCGGGACCCGTGGCACGCCGAGGCCAACTCCCCCGAGCCGTCTGCCTCCTCCCTTTTCCCGAGATCCTAGCCGCGTTCGCGTTGCGTTTGCAAGCTGCATTTTCAAAAGGGGAACGAAAATCTGTCCCTCCGGTTATCAAAAGGCAGCCTCAGAGAGCCGGACGTTTCCGCGACAGCGGCAGCTGTGTTCACCTTAGCGCTTCCTTTGCGAGTCAGAGGGAAGAACCAAGCGTGTTAGTCTCAGGCTTAGGTGAGCGCCGTGTGGTCCCTTAGGAGACGCACTTACTACAGGTGGAGGCAATTCCTGTAAGGTGAGAGGAATTACCGCTTTGTGCACTACCCGCCCAGCATTTGCTCCTTGTTTGCCCTACGTTTTTTCAGTTCAGTTTGCGTTTTTTAAGAAGTCTTTTGTGCGTGTTAGTAACTGCGAGGATGACGAGCGGACAGAATGTAAACTCACCCGCCCTCATACAGTGTTCCAACTCTCGGTCAGCAAAACATCATGACTAATACACCGAAAGAATCCAGTCTTTGAAGCGAAGGTAGCGCGTTAACTCTGACCTGACTCACGGAAACGCCATCTTCAACCCTTGAAGGGCATCTCAGCTTTCCCAGGTGTGGGCGCACGAACTTCCCCGAGTTTTTGCTTCGTGGACCGTGTGCCTGATTGATGGCTTTTAAAGAGCTAAACCTTTAATTCCTGAATCCTGTTGTGTAAAAGCAAGAGCACACCGAGTTTAAATTGAAAAATTCAAAAGGAAGTGAAAATGTTGGTCTGATTACAGTTAATGCCTCTACACCTAAAGCAAGGGCATTCACTTATGAATTGGTTATTGCTGATTTGTGGTCACCCAGATACAGAACAAATGAAATTGTGCACTTCTTAATAACAGACAGGAACACGTGTTTAATAAATGGGTTCATCCGGTCTTTATAGCTCCCCTTTGCATTTCCATGTCACCATGTTTTAAATCTTAAAGTGGTTTTATAAATATTTAAATTCTGTTATCCTAAATTTTTACAGTAGATAAAATAACACCAGAGATAGGCAAACTGCATAAACACCAGGAGAAAGCAATTTCTAATTCATAATCCCTGCTTCATATCCTGCACCTGTGTTTTCCTCTCTTCGGTATGGCATACAAATTCAGGCTCTGCCTTCATTATTGACTTTTCCCAGGTATGTGATTGAACTCACTTCATCCACTTCCCCACCTCCCACTCTACTGTTTGCTTTATAACTGCTAATGTAACCCATCAAATGTAATACACACATTTTGAAATGAAGCTGCAGTCAGTTCTTCTTTGTTCTCAAAGAACAAGTGACAATATAAAGATTAAGAATTAAATTCCAAATAAGATCATAGAAGCTGACAAAGTATTATGCCTCAGAGACCCCAAATATTTGTCAATCTCATTCCTCTAGAAAGAATAAATAACTTAGTGACTATTCCTTGATTTCTTACTGTTTGCTAGACATCATCTCGTGGAAATCTTACCACAACCATGTAAATAGGTGTTATTCTCCCCAATTTTCAGTAGAGGAAACAGAAAAGAGAAGTAAATGCCTATAATGGTAGAGCTAACATTTAAACTCATGTCTGATTTCAAACCATCACTCCTATCAGTGGGTAATACTGCTGCTAATCAAATCATCATGTATTTATATACTATCACTTACATTGGTATAACCAGTCTTTCTTCTCACATTAGTTTCATGCAATCATAATTGCTAGACCTGTTTAAGAATGAGACAAGAAAGGAGAAAGCTGAAAACCAATAGCTATTGGTGTTACACACTTTTAATAAATGACATCTAACTATAATATTCCATTTTAAGTATATGCACACACATGTACACTGGAAGACCCTAGATATTTATCATAAAAGCTTACCTCCCAAATTTGTTCTTGGCATCAGTAAGACATCACCATTGTTCAGAACATTAGCATGGTTAGTTGACATGAACAAATGAACTGAGACATGACTTTTAAGGCTTGCATCCAGGTACATATCTAATGTGGGAATGTAGATTTATGTACCAGGGAATTGTTCAAATGTGGCTGAAGGTCATGACTGAATTCCTAATTGTGTCTTTGAGATGTCAAGAATTGGTAGTAAGAAATAGTGAAGCTCTTGTCTCCAAGCTGCTCAAATATCAGCTCACAAAATTGTATTTAATGTTATAATAGCTTACATTTGTTAAGCACTTACCATATACATAAGGTGCCATGCTAAATACACAGAATGTTTTGCCTTTTTTAATCCTTATAAAACTTCCATGAGATATTATGTTTGTCATTATCTAGGTGAAGAAACTGGGGTACAAAAACTTTAGAAATTTTCCCAAGCAAGTGTCACAGTAAATAGTAACAGAGAAAACTGAGATTTCAACCTAAACCGACTACTGTCTGAGACCAACCATGTAACCACTAAGTATACTTTCCCCACAGAATTTCCTGACATTTTAAGTAGAACTGATCTTCGGTAGAGAAGATTAGGTGGTCATTTGTATGATTTATTTATTGTAAAATACATACAGCATAAAATTCGCTATCTTAAACCATTCTTACGTGTACATACAGTTTGGTCACACATTCACATTGTTGTGCAACAGCCACCACCATCACAGTAACCCTTTTTATCTTGTGAAACTGAAACTCTACACCCATTACACAATAACTCCCATTCTCCCTTCCCCCCAGCCCCAGCAACCACTGGTATACTTTCTTATTTTTATGATTTTTGACTCTAAGTACTTCATATAGGTGGAATCATACAGTATTTGCCTTTTTGTGGCTGGCTTATTTCACTTGGCACAATGTCCTCAAGGTTTTTCCGTGTTGTACCATGGTCCAGGATTTCTTTCCTTTTTAAGGCTGAATAATATGGCATTGTACCTATATATCACATTTGGCTTTCCATTCATTTTTTGATGGGTGGGTCTTAGCTACTGTGAAAAATGCTGTGAACATGGGTATAATAGTGCAGCATCATTTTCAAGATACATTAAAAAGAACCAAGAAGAGAAGAAGGAGAAGGAAGGGAACTCAACATTTACTTAGTACCTACTATATGTTCAGCAGTGTGCCATGTGCTTCCTTAAATGATCTCCAGATATGAAAGTTCACGAGGAACCCTTCATCTCATGTTCCTATTCTACATTGTTCACTCTGCCATCACATGATGGCTGAAGTTTCATCATTAGATATCACCAGAGTGAAAGTGCACTACAGTTATCCATTATGTTCAATTTCATTTGAGTATGTTCCTCAGATTCTTCCCTGAGAACAGGCTTTAATAGTGATAAGCAGAGCATGACTGTGAGGACACTAAGACCTGGAAAAGTAGAAGTAAGGACAAAATCGCAAAACAAGAGAGGGGCAAAGTCTTGTCAGCTTCACATGCATAGACTGGCTCTGCTTATAAATGCATCTAACCTAGAAGAGTAAGAGCAGCTAAGGCTCTTCCTGTGCTCCTCAGGAAGTGATGCCAACACACACTGAATCTCACAAAGATGTTTCAGACCCAGAGAGAGGTGTCTTGGTACATGACTAAGCCAGATTATCCTTTATTTGTTACCACTTCTAACATTCTGTTTGGTCTGAAAATCGTGTTTATAAACGCACATGAACCAATACTTCTGTTTATATCCACATATAACCTTTCTTCCCCACAACCTCCTTGGACACACAAATTGTGTCTTCTGTTTTCCTTTCAACTCATCTCTTATTTAGTAATACTGTGTACAATCAAACAATTTTCTCTAGGGGTTACTGACCTAATAGTTGAAATGTCATTCTAAAGGGGAAATCTGAAGATGGTCAAGAGATGAATCATTGCCATTAATCTGTCAGCAAGCAAGCGCTCAATGCTAAGGCAGGGATATGGAATTAAAAAGGATCTCCACCCTCCAAAACTCAGAATCTACACATGGTCATCAAAATTCCCTGAAGAGAGAGCAACAGAGTATAGTGGAAAGAGTTTGGACTTTGAGGCAATAAAGAGCTAGTTTTTCAACCTTGGTACCACTGCTTTCTTAGCTGTGTGGCCTTGGGTAAGTTACTTAACCTTTCTGTGCCTCAGTTCCCTTTTCTGAAAATGAGGTTAATAATACCTACCTCCAAGGGTTGTTGAATGTCTTCAGTGATGGCCTTTCTACCTTGGCATATTTGGGACTGAATAACTCTTTGATGTGGGGGACTGTCCTATCCATTGGAGGAGGATTAGCAGCATCACTAGCTTCTTCTACACCTTAAATGCCAATATCTACCCTTCCCCCAAGTTATGACAACCAAAAGTTGTCTTCAGAGATTGCCCAATACTCTCTGGGGGGGCAAAATTACCCCCACTGAGAGTTGCTGGATAAATTAATTGAAGGGGATGATACAATAGACATAAAGGGCTTAAAACCTTATTAAGAGTCCATAAACTTTACAGTTTATTGTTACATATCACTAGTGATAAATCAGAAATCAGTGTAGCACTGCATAATAGACTGCTACAAAAACCAGAATTACCTAAAGGCTTTCAGAATTCCCAGGAACTCTTGGGTTGTCTCATTCCCTCTGAAGTTATTTGCTTATATTCAGATTAGATAAAAGTGGGAAATTGAGATACCCTTCCAGTTGTAAGCTAATTTTGATTTAGAGGCAGAACTCTGTTTTTATATTGTGGAACCACCCTTAACTCCTTTTGCACTGAAATGACATCTGAAAGCTCAATTTTTCAGTCCTTCTCATTTTCAGCTCTTCACTAGTGGTATATTCTTAACAGCTGTATCCAGCTAGAGTCTGGCACCCTTTTAAGGGAAGCCTTGTGTGTGCGTCACTCAGTCATGGCCGACTCTTTGCGACCCAATGGACTGTAGCCTGCCAGGCTCCTCTGTCCATGGAATTCTCCAGGCAAACATACTGGAGTAGTTTGCTATTTCCTTCTCCAAAGCGAAGCCTTAAGGATCCTCAATCTGTACAAAGCAGGAACTTATTAATGCTACTAATGAACTGGAACAATTATGATTAATATTCAAAATATAACTTTGTCATGAATGTGAAAGCCAATGAAACTGGCATTTTCTAAAATTGATATTTATAAAAAATCATTATTTTTTAATTATTTTTTTAGGTGCTTTTACATTTTTCCTTCTGAAGCCTTTTTAGAAACAAGAGAATTTATAACACCAAATTAAATATTCATTGATGATATCCTGAAAGCCAGATGTTCTCTGTAGAATTAAAACTATGGTTTAGTATATTTGAACCCTAAGAAAAATTTTCTAAAGATGAAGTCTATACCAATCTATATACTGCATAAAAGAGTTCCATTTAGAAAGGGAATAGAGCACAGTAAGTAGAACAGTAAGTTATTTACTTATTTGTAACTATTTCCCTCACAATAGATAGTTTATAATTAATATCTGTAAATCAAGAGAATGTTTGAAATAGAAAAAATAGAAAAGAGAGTAGGTGGAAATTTGTTATTGTATCTGGGAACTAAAAGGAATTCAGAATATATTGGCTGTCAAAGTCTAAAAGGTTATTTATTCTTAAAGTCTGATATTTGACAAAAGTCAACATCCAAGTTTACCTGGGGAAAAAAATCCTCCCTCCACCCAGTCTTGGAAGAGTTTCTCATTCAAGGGCTCACAGAATTATTACTGAATGGCATCGTGGTCATTATTTTCAGCTATAATTTTTTTCCAAAATATCTATTTGATGGTCATTTCTTATACCAATTTGGAGAAGGAAATGGCAACCCACTCCAGTACTCTTGCCTGGAGAATTCCATAGACAGAGGAGCCTGGTGGGCTCCAGCCCATGGGGTCACAAAGAGTCAGACATGACTGAGCAACTATCACTCACTCACTCTTATATCAATTCATAATTAAAGCCAAGGACACGACATGAGGTCACATGAGTTACTCAGGGACACAGCATGAGTTAGGACACAACACAAGTTACTCAGGGGAGGCTGTTCAGCCTGGGAAACTAAAATAGCAGAATTCCCAGGTTCCGAGTTTCCTTTCTGTTTCATTTTAATTTACCCTGTATAGACAGAGTCTATGAGCTCTTGTTGTTTAAGACACCATGATAGCTACTTATTGATCCACAAGTTCAATGTGATTGGTGAAACTATGGTGATTAATCTGTATGGTCAAAAGGACAACCAATACCTAGTTCAGGGACTCTGGCTCACTGGCCTCTCCCTTAGCCTGCATCATTTAGCCTGCATCCCTTAGCCTGCATCCCTGTATCACCTAGAGTGACTGGAACCTCCTTACTTCAAAAGCTGTGGAGAGGCAGCACTGATGAAATGATGCAAAACACTTTGGAATTCTTATTGCTGAAAAATTACATTTAGTGATGTATATGAAAATCATCTAAATCCTTTCTGGAATAAAATGTTGTTGTGGTTATTCAGTTACTCAGCTGTGTCTGACCTCTTTGGGACCCCATGAACTGCAGTATGCCAGGCTTCCCTGTCCTTCACTATCTCCCAGAGTTTATTCAAAATCATGTCCATAGTGTCAATGATGCTATCCAATCATCTCATCTTCTGTTGCTTCCTTCTTCTCCTCCTGCCCTCAGTCTTTCCCAGCATCAGGGTTTTTCCAATGAATCAGCTCTTTGCATGAGGAATCTAACGTATTGGAGCTTAAGCATCAGCATCAGTCCTTCCAATGAATATTCAGGGTTGATTTCCTTTAGGATTGACTGGTTTGATCTCNCCTCCTGCCCTCAGTCTTTCCCAGCATCAGGGTTTTTCCAATGAATCAGCTCTTTGCATGAGGAATCTAACGTATTGGAGCTTAAGCATCAGCATCAGTCCTTCCAATGAATATTCAGGGTTGATTTCCTTTAGGATTGACTGGTTTGATCTCCTTGCAATCCAGGAGACTCTCAAGAGTCTTCTTCAGCACCATGATTCAAAAGCATAAATTCTTTGGTGCTCAGCCTTCTTTATCGTACAACTCTCACATTTGTACATAGCTCTTGGAAAAACCATAGCTTTGACTATATGGACCTCTGTCGGCAAAGTGATGCCTCTGCCTGTTAACGCGGTCTCTAGGTTTGTCATAGCTTTCCTTCCAAGGAGCAAGCATCTTTTTATTTCCCTGGCTACAGGCACTATCCTCAGTGATTTTGGAGCCCAAGAAAATAAAACTTGTCATTGCTAACACTTCTTCCTCTTTTATTTGCCAAGAAGCGATGGGACAAGATGCCATGATCTTAGTTTTCTGAATATTGAGTTTTAAGCCAGATTTTTCACTCTCCTCTTTCACCCTCATCAAGAGACTCTTTAGTTCCTCTTTGCTTTCTGCCATTAGAGTAGTATCATCTACAGGTCCAAGGTTTTTTTATATTTCTCCTAGCAATCTTGGTTCCAGCTTGTGGTTCATCCAGTCCAGCATTTCACAATAAAGTGTATATCACGCTAACTAAAACATATCATATTGACAAGTATGTATCAGAATTTTTGTCTAAACAAATTTAACAGTCACAAAGTTTTACCTAAAGCTAATTGAAATTTTTATAATAACAAATTAAGTTTACCATGATCCTGTTTTACAAGAAAAAGTGTATGCTGTATATACTTACTTGCTGCATAAACAATATGTCGCATCTCAAAAAAATCCTATAAAATTGGTATATTTTATTTTCACCGTTGTTCCATTCCCCATATGAAGAAATTGAGGTACGGAAGGTTAAAGGCCATGCCCAAATTCAAGAAATAGAGCTAGAATTTGAACAAACCTAGTGGTTTGGTTCCAGAGCTTTTAATCATGGTGCTCTGTGTGTAACTGGACCATACAGAACAGTTTTGTTTGTTTAATGGGAGTTATTTTGTATAATTTATCCACTTGCTTCTCTGTTTAGGTGAAAACGGGGGCTTATTACAAAGAACCTGTTTCTTCTTTATCTTCATTTCTTCAGAATCTGTTGAGTGGTCTCTTCATTGTAGGATTATAAACTAAGTAGGTATCCATGGAGAGAAAGGAGAGAACAAAATCTTTTCCTTTTTCATTTGAGATTCAGCATAGTTAGAATCTATTTGATGAATCAAGATGACCCCAATTGAAATGCTCAAATATGGCACAAATGTTCCCCATGGAGAACCAGACACACTATGAGAGGAAAAGTCCAATGTCAATATCTTCTTCTGGGTGGGAGATGGGCCACTTTGCAGCTGAAACTGGAAGGTAGTCTTTTCCTGCCCATCATGGGATGCTGGGCGGGTCTTGGCAACTACTGGAGAAATGTTGGAAATCCAACTGTAATGCCCTATCCGCCAAGACCAAGGAGTGAGCTTCATCTTCTGGGACTCGCCATGACCTGAGCAGAGACCTATTCCGACAGGGTGATGACTGCAGCAGTGCACCAGGACACATCAGACCCTGTCAGAGGACCTTTTGCTCTAGTAACACAATGTTGTGGTGACTGAGGCTGCTGCAGCAGAAAATGAGGTGAGGCATGTGACAGTATACTGGTCACATCCTCCATATTCTCCATCTCTCTGTCTTTGGAAACAGAAATGACCCCTTTGGATGACATAAACCCTGGGCTTCTTGGACAGTTGGCGGTGAAGGAACACATACTGTAAACTAGGGTGACTTTCTGACTCCACTGCACACATGATTTTGGAAAGCCTATAGCGTTTCAGCTCTATGCCAGGAAGGGGAAAAAGTTGTAGAATTCTCCTGCAACTTTCAAAGGGTTGTTACTTAAACTGACAAAACAAAGCATTAGTTGCCTGGGCCAAGAGGAAATGACCAGTGTCCATGTCTCTCTTTCATTTATTCTGGATTTTGCAAAATCACAGCAATTTCCTAAATCTTCTTTAGCAATCTTTGTTTTGCCCCTACCCCAGGCCTGTGCTGTTCCCTCATTCCCAGTTTTAGGATATAGTTACAAAGATGCCCTGTCAGGAGTAGCCAAAAAATAATTTCCATCAGGTAATTTTAAACATTTCATCCATAATCAGCTTCCTCTGCCACTAGTTAGTTCATTAGAATTTAATATTCTTAAATAAATCCTGTAAATGTTATGTGCCTTATGCAAGTGCCACAGTTATACAACATTTCATTTTTTGCAGATAAAATATAATTTCTAAAACTCTAGTTGGACATTTTCTTTTCTTTAAAAGAGCCAAAACGAAAAAACTCCAACACTAGAAGCCTCCGAAATGGAAGTGTCTCAGTCCTATTTCTCCAGAGGACCCTGCAAACTCTCCACTTCTCACAGAGGCCAAGCAAAGGAAGACCCTGGAGGAGCAGCAGTTCTCACAGCCCTGTCAACACAGTGCTCTTTGCAAACCAGAGCAGGAGCTCCACTCCTCTTGCGCCGGGACTGAGGGGTACTCCTCCCGGTTCCTGTCAGATGACCTGCATGCCCTCAGCACTACTGGGGAACAGAAACCTTGAACCTTTCTGCACCTGCCGAGTGCTTGGCACTGTGGGAACCCAGCAACTGACAGCTCCCTGGAAGGGAGCCAAGCCTAGTGGAACACCCAGTCCCTCACTGCAGGCTGCTGGCCAGCTCAGAGCCCGCCGCCAGCTGCGATTGCACTGCTATGTTTTTCAAGGCCCAATTTGGTCATGATTCTAATTGTCTTTAGGAATTCTTTTCCTTAACACCTATCGAATAACAAAGCAAATGACTCTTGGAAATTACTTGTCTGTTCCAAAACGGGGTTACATTGTACCCTGCTCACTTTCAAGAAAGTGAAGATTAAAAGAATGATAAAAAATAGATTTAGAGGTCTGGGGACAAAAATGTGAACTGAATAGCGATTTAATCATCTGAATGTGTTCTCACACAAATCCAAACAAATTTGACGCTTGTAACAATCTGGATTATTCAAGAAAAATGGAATTTTTCCTGGAATCTGTTTCTATGTTCACTGATAATTAAATTTAAAATATATTTGCATTTTCTTGTGTAATAAACTTTAGATCATCTCACTTTAAAGATTGTTGTCTATCAGAGACCATGGCGTTGGGGTTCAGAGCTTTTCCATTGGGAGCTGAGATTTCCTAATTTGTAAAATGGGGGAAACAAGAGCTTTTATTACACAGGGTTGTAGTGAGAATTAAATGAATTGATACAAGCAAAAAATGTAAAACATTGCCTGACATAAGGTAAACTCAAAATAGTGTGTTTGACTGTTTCAAATTTCATATTCTTACATCAGTGATTCTCTAAAAGCTGAAGTGGTTCTTCCACATTTTTTTTCTTTTTTTTTACATGAAAGAATGTAATGGGCATGGGATAGTACTTTTAATGTACATCTTCTCACCAGGTTTTGTTTTTATTTACTTCCTTCAAAAGTAAGGGAAAATAAAACTCAACAATAAGAAAACAACCCAATTTAAAAAACAAGCCAAATATCTGAACAGACACTGCACCAAAAAAGATATACAGATGGCAAATAAGCATATGAAAAGATGCTCATTATCATTGTCATTAGGGAATTGCAAATGGAAACAACCAGGAGACACCGCTGCTCACCTTCTAGTGTGGCTGAAATCCAAAAACCTGACAATACTATATCTTGATGAGGATTGCTGGTGGGAGTACAAAATAGTACAACCACCTTGGAATACAATTTGACAGTTTGTTACAAATCTAAATACACTCTTTAAATGGCAACCCACTTCAGTGTTCTTGCCTGGAGAATCCCAGGGACGGCAGAGCCTGGTGGGCTGCCGTCTACGGGGTCGCACAGAATCGGACACGACTGAAGCGACTTAGCAGCAGCAGCAGCAGCAAAAGCAGACAATCTAGCAATCACATTTCTAGGTATTTATCCAATTTATTAAAAAACATATCAACACAGAATCTGCATGTAATATGTGTAGTCATTTTATTCATAATAGCCAAAACCTGAGGTAAACAAGGTTTATTTCAATTGACAAGTGGATAAACAAATTGTGGTACATCTAAATAATGGAATACTACTCAGAAATTTAAAAAGAATGAACTGTCAAGCCACGAAAAGGCATGGATGAATCTTAACTTCAGAGCTAGTGAAAAAAGCCAGTGTAGAAAGTCACACTGATTCCAATTATATGCATTCTGGAAAAGGTACAACTATATAGAGATATTATGCAGATCACTTGTTGCCAGGGAGGAGAAGAATGTTAAATTACTGAGGCACAAGAAATAATTTTTAGGGTAGTGAAACTATTCATTATAATACTGCAATGATTAAAAGAATCATTTAGGTGATCAGAATGAGCGGATTTTGAGGATGGAACATAGAATACGACAAAAGAATCTAACTGTGTTACAGATATATGAAACAACCTCACTGAAGGGAATTGGGGGAGGAGAGGTGTGGGGTGTCTAAGTAACTTGGAAGTAGTGGAGTCTAAAATTGAAGGTAAAAGAGTCTATATAAGCACTCCTCTAGTTGATAGAGTTTATCCCACAGGGATGAATAATTCTGAAACACATATACATGTATACTGGAAATGAACAACTAAGTAAATAGATAGTGGATAGTGGAAGTCAGGTTTCTCACTGATAGAGTGGGAAGCTACAGATAAGCAAGGGGAAGAGATTAGAATGATCCATATGGTAATTGATGAGAAAGAGAGACACCAATATTAACTCATTATTAGTTTAATAAAGATATAGATGGTTATTTTTAGAATTATTTATAGACGTGACTGGCAAAAAGCAAAGAGGAACTAAACAGACTCTTGATGAAGGTCAAAGAGGAGAGTGAAAAAGCTGACTTAAAACTAAGATCATGGCATCCAGTCCATGGCAAATAGATAGGGAAATAATGGAACAGTGACAGATTTTATTTTCTTGGGCTCCAAAATCATTGCGAATGGTGACTACAGCCACAAAATTAAAAGACTCTTGCTGCTTGGAAGAAAAGCTATGACAAACCTAGACAGCATATTAAAAAGGAGAGACATCGCTTTGCTGACAAAGGTCTGTATAGTCAAAGCTATGGTTTTTCCAATAGTTATATATGGATGTGAGAGTTAGACCAAAAAGAAAGCAGAGCACTGAAGAATTGAGGCTTTCAAACTGTGGCACTGAAAAAGATTCTTGAGAGTCCCTTGGACAGCAAGGAGATCAAACCAGTCAATCCTAAAGGAAATCAACCCTAAATATTCACTGGAAGGACTGATGCTGAAGTTGAAGCTCCAATACTTTGGGCACCTCATGCAAAGAGCCAACTTATTGGAAAAACCCTGATGCTGGGAAAGACTGAGGGCAGGAGGAGAAATGGGCGACAGAGAATGAGATGATTGGATGACATCACTGACTCGATGGATATGAGTTTGAACAAGCTCCAGGAGACGGTGAAGGATAGGGAAGCCCGGTGTGCTGCAGTTCATGGGGGTGCAAAGAGTCAGGCACAACTTGGCGACTGAAGAACAACAACATAGACGTTTGTATATACTGGTTAGCATACACATATTTTCTTGCTTTGTCAAATGAGATAGCCTAGAAACTATGATACCTTAATAGCAGTCTTATACCCTAACATCCAGATCTTGGTATTAAATGCTATTCCTCAATAAAAGGAACCAGGATTCCTTTTAGGACTGGGACAGAAAGCATTAAAATGAGCCTGGAAAATCTTGTAGTGCCAGAAAGTAAAGTGCTAAAACAAAACAAAAATAAAATTGGGGGTATTTCAAAGAATATCTAAGAGTCAGGTAAAAGAGCACACTAATGGTCAAAGCTGGAAAAATTTGAGCAATAAAATAATTATAACCCAGTTAAATCATAACCCAAGTATAAAATAAAAATCCACAAGTCCATAGCAGCAGAAATAAATGATTGAGTAAATTAATAGTAGAGAATAGACAATTTCCTGCACAGAAGAATTTCACACAATTTATGCAGATATTTCACTTTTAAGGAGGCAGAGCTCAACTCCCCACTCAAGTGTGGGCTGTGCATGATGACCTCCTTCCAAAAGGTACAGTATTGAGGGCAGAAAAGAGTAACTTTGTAGAAAAGGAACCTGAGAACTACTATTTCAGCCAGGTGATCAAGGCCAATATCAACAATGACAGATCATGATGATAGGAAAATCCCATGGACAGAGGAGCCTGATAGGCTACAGTCCATGGGGTCGCAAAGAGTCAGACACGACTGAGCGACTTCACTTCACTTGATATAATATGATGAAGATGGCACTTTACCTCTGTGGCCTTCTCCCTAAAACTCATAACCCTAGCCTTACTGTGACCAAAAAAAAAAAAAAAAATCAGACAAATCCCAACCTGTCCCAAAGGTCACCAAAAATAAGGAAAATCTGAGTTGTTACAGTCAAGAGAAGCCTAATAAAGCACCAGGACTAAATACAGTGTATTAACCTGGATGAGATCTTAAAAGTGAAAAAGATCATTCAGTCAAAACTGGAGAATTCTGACTAAGGTAGGGACTTCACTTAATAATGTATCAATATTGATTCATTAATTATGACAAATGTACCCTATGAATATACAATGTTAAAAGTAGGGAAAACTGAGTGTGTAATGTATGGAACCTCTCCGTAGTATCTCCACAATATTTCTATAAACCTAAAACTCCTTTAAAATAAAAATAATGAAAAAATGATTGATTTTTGGCACATTTTCCATGCAACCCCAAATTTTTTATTAATTATTTCTCTTGCAAGGTTGAGCATAGGATCTAGGACTTAGAGTATGAGCTACACAGGTCTGGAAAATTGGCTTGAAACTGGGTTACTCAATGACCTTAAAAATCTTTCTACTCCCAGTGGGAAATAAATCATGTAAAAAATAATAGTCAATGAATATGTCTCAAAAACTAATTTCAAAAATACTGATAAATTTCTTGATTCCAAAAAACTCACAAGAAAAATAGTCTTCACGTCCTTTTGTCAACTCAGAGCCATCAAACTGGCCTGCAATTTTTCAGTAATCTGTTGCTATTATTAATAAATTATTAAGAAAATGAAAGTCATCATTCATGCCAAAGTTTCAAGGTTGTATTAACTACTAACTATGAAGTTTGCGTGACTTGAAAATAAAAGTGATTTGGCCACAGAGTGGTGATAAATTTCTACTCCCATTGTATTGTGTAAAAAACATTTGGGTTCTAGAAAAATACTGGATTCAACTTTAAGGTACTATTGTTTATTTTCTCTAAGAAAACACACTACTGAAATAATTATATCCCATCTGTGTGATTCCATCTCTTCACATGCACTGCTCTCTCATTCTTCTATAGTTAACATTGCTGACTTTCAGCTTAAAATTTCGTGTAAGATTGCTGTGAATTAACAAAGTTGTCATATTTTACTCAAAAAAAAAAAAAAGAGTATTTTGGAAAATGTGTAGTAAAGCATGCTTTGAAAATAAAATATTTTTCTTTGTGAAACAACTACTATTTTAAGACATTGAGGCATAAAAAATGCATCGTTATTCCTCACTTGATCTTGTCTCACTTTCCAATCTGAATTAAACCTACAATGTACTCAGGATAAATGAAATGCAGGAAATTAATTGTTATTGAGTTCCTAATGTACCCCCCACTATTTAGTTTTCTCAATATCCTTATGAGATGATTATTATCATAGAATTTTACTCTCAAGAAAAATATGATTCAAAATAATACTTAATATACCTATCTATAGCCTTTTATCTAGTAGAGGTAGCCCTGGATTTCATCCCAAGACTACTCTCTGACTATACTGTTACAGGGTAAAATGTCATTCAGTGAACTAAAGTCATTGGGAATAGGATATTGTTGAATCAATTCCCAATATGTTTTTTAATAAGAGACCTTCTTTAATTAAAAAAATAAGTTTGTACTGTGTAATATCAGCAAATAATAATTTGTATTGGAAAATCCAACTAGTTTTTTAACATCACAGAGATTTTTGACATTTGGAAGGGGAGATGCTGGCAGTTCCCCTGAGTATCAAGAGGTCCAACTTACAGAGCAAAAGGTAAGGAAGGAAAGAATTATGAGGCAATACTCTCTTCTTACATGTCCCACACTTAGAAGAAGCCCAGCTGATGGGACATCTCTTCATTCAACAATTTAGGCCAGAGCTCAAACCTGTGGCTGCTCAGAGTCTGTGGTTGGCAGAAAGGGTTAAGATTAAATTACATGTTTGTAGAGTAATGAAAGTTTTGTTGCCCTTGAACATGGAATTTCATGTGATTATGGAATAAATAAGGACTGTAAATAAAGACAGTCTGTATGTGTCTGTAAATAAGGATACATAACTGGGTTTTGTTTTGTAACATTGAACAGAAATACAGGGTTTTTTTTTATGAGACAAATTCTAAATTCTTGTTGGATCTTTTGATGTAGTTGGGACTACACCATGTGTTTCACAACCTCATAACTGAGAGTTTTGCACACAAATAAATGTGTGTTTTCAGATACCCGTTGGCCATGTATATATTCCTATTCAACTGGAAAGTGCTGGTCATTAGGTCATTATGAGAGCTATCCTTCAGATATATCTTTATATGTGCAAACTGTCCTCCTGATATTGTTCCTTGGTCTTTAAAAAGCTATCTGTAGTCTTTTCCCATAAAATTCTACACTGATAACATTGCATATTACTATTTTTCATGTTTGTTATATTGGTAATTATTTTAAATGTCTTCATGTGTGATGCTTACAAACAAATTGTAGGTTATCAAAATGCTTTTAACTTTTGGTAAACTTTAAGATTTATAGGTTAAAAAATGATAATATGAGAGATGTATGGGTAAGGGTTATATTCATATCGTAATTTACTTCTAGTCATTAAAAAACCTTTAGTGTTATAGATTTGTTAATGTTTTTCACTGCATAATCAAGTTTAAATAAGTGTAAGTTCATATATTTAAAATAAATTAATCAATAAACTTGACAAATAACTTATCTTTCAAGTTTTCATATATTTAATCCTCTATCTCTTAGGAATGATTCTTGAGGACATATCAGAATCTCTTCATTTAATATAAATTAATTAATTTTAACTTCACCACTCCTTGGTCTCCGATATTTACGAAAATGAAAGTGTTAGTCACGCAGTCGTACCTAACTGCTTGCAAATCCATGGACTGTAGCCCGCCAGTCTGCTTCTTCTGTTTCTTGGAATTCTCCAGGCAAGAACACTGGAGTGGGTAGCCATTTCCTTCTCCAGGAGCTCTTCTCAACCCAGGTTTCAAACCCAGGTCTCCTACATTGCAGGTAGATTCTTAACTGCTGAGCCACCAGGCTATATATCAAATAAATCAAACACATGGGAGCAGGATAAAACGACACCTAATGCTTAAAGAACCAAATTTCCTTTCTCACTACTGAATTATCACAACCAGCTGGGTCCTCGGCATTTCTTCTTTTCTTTTTCACTATACAATAATTTTCTAGAAAAGCGTGGGTTCATATTAATCTCACAAAGAGGGCTTGAAACACATCATTCTACTAGTTAGTCTAGGAAAATGATATATTAGAAAAGAATATCTAAATGCATATACTTCAAAAAACAATGATAATTCTAATAATGAGTCCATGCTCCCAGTTATGCCTGATTTCTATGCAGTGTATTAGAAGGAGAATTATAGAGAAAGGCTCATGTATCAACATTTATGCACCTCAGAGTGGGGATATTTCTAACAGGGCACATTTAAGCTATATTGTCTAATAATAGTAGAGAATGATTTACTACTGATATCAACATTAACTCACATGGCAATGAATTCCAAATATTTTTGGAATCATTATTTTCCATCCCTAGCCTAGTTTCAAGTAATAAATTATGCTAATTCTCATCATGTTGATTTTTGATGCTAAATCAAGAGATTCAGAGATACAGTTGTCTTTGTGTCTAAAAGCACAGTAAAATATGCACTGAGTTACTCAATTGGTAAGAATGAGTACTTTTTCCCCCTCCTAGTGCCTAGTTCTTTGATCTTGAGTTCGTGTAAAAAAATAAATAAATACAGAAAAAAAAAAACAACTAAAAGTTAAATTATAGGCATTAAGTTAGCAGTTAGTATTAGCTCTCAATTTATATCTGAATAATATTCTAATCAAATTAAAAAATAGGAATTGATGCAATATATGTATATTCAGCACCTTTTTGGCATATAATTAAATTTAACTCACTTCAGTAAATATTTATCAGGGCCCCTCACACAGAAAGTCAGAGGGTCCTTTGGCGCAGGCCTCAGATGGTGGAGTACCAGAGATACCCCGACAAGACTGGAAGAAACAGTCACTACAAGGTTAAACTCACATTCGGTTACTAGACCACATCAACTGAAGTATGGTGGTGGTGGTTTAGTCTCTAAGTTGTGTCTGACTTGTGACCCCATGGACTGTATGTAGCCTGCCAGGCTCCTCTTCCACGGGATTCTCCAGGCAAGAATACCTGGAGTGGGCTGTCATTTCCTCCTCCACAACTGAAGTATAGTGTGAATTAATTATTTCAAAAATTTCATGAACAGCGCAATTACTTTGGGGGTTACTGTGGATATGTATATGTTTTAGTCAGATCCACTTATCAATGGATAAATGTAACATTTTAAATACACCACAATTTTGTAACCCTGGCATTTCTTCCATTTTTAATATACTGAGTGCCTCAAAAATGCAAATGGCGCTAGCCTTTCTGAATATCTGACAGGTTCTTCGAGCTGCAAGGCACCGTGCTATTCTCTGAGAATGGTTCTTACCTTCAACAAGCTTACTGTCAGTAGGAAAAAAGAATCAAATACAAACATTACCTATTACAGGCCATTGTAGAGATGCCAAAAGCCATGAGATTCAAAGGCACTAAAGATCCTTTCCAGTTAAGAATTAGAATATCTTTAAGAGGAGGCGCCACTGAAGATGGATCTTGGAAGACACAGAGGTAGTGACAGTCAGAGATGAATGAGAAAGACGTGAGTGGAGAGACATGTTTAGAACAGCACCATTTGGTTGGCGTGTAAAAAGCAGAAGAGGAAGCATACGTGGAATGTCAGACTGGGGCCATGTAGTTCAGAGTTGCAAATGGCAGGATAAGGAGTCCACTCCCATTCTCATTGGCAAAAGAATGTGAGTATGGGGTTTTAAGCAAGGAAGTAACATCATGTTGCCTTTTAGGGAGATAAAACTGGAATAATTTACACAGTGGCCTAATGGAGCAGAAAGAGAGAGTATGGGAAATCAGCGAGGCGGTTGTCACGCAACCCTGAGCCAAAGATTCATTGCTCTTTGCCTTACCAGAAGAATTTCCTTTTCCCTTAGTCCTGAAGACTGTTTCTTGTTTATTTTCCCTGTATCTAAACTATAAGCTTAGGTTCAAGTGTGATCAGAAGTTCTCTTTTGTTCAGTGATTTGAAACACTCCTTATTGAGACCAGGGGGATTTCTCATCAAAAGACTTTTATTCCTCATCTAGCTTGGTTCCTTTAAAAGAACTAGATCTTATCCTATCATATATTTATTACACATAGTTAGAAAATTTAATACCAATTCACAACACCAGGAAGCATTTAGTTCAAGACAACTAAGTGACAGACATTACTGATACCATTTGCTCGATAAAGTTAATGATAAGCATCACTCAAGTCAAAGTTTTTCTTTCATTGAATAAATGCAGAATAAAATTATCTCTTCTGATAATGAGACTATGTTTCTAGTTTTCCTTTTTATTCAAGAATCCATTTTTTTCAACTATACATGATCCTCAAGGCTAAATTTAGAGTAAATCTATGACTTTATAATTATAGCTAACACTTACAAAGCACTCACTATGTGCCTGTAGTGTTCTAAGCACTATATATAACTTTACCTGACAGTTTTTGAAAAAAAAAAAAAAAAAGATTCTTACATATGAGGTTCACAGAAGAGGAAAGAAGGAGTTCCTAGCACTTAAAATAGGAAGCATGGAGACTTCTCTTCTTAATGGCAGAACTTATTCAGTTTCTCCTTGCTCCTGTACTTCCAGAACAATGGTGTTATTCAAGAAGAGATGGCAAAAATGCAAGTTGCCACTTGACTTTTGATTTAACAAAGGTTATATGGAAGTTGTCCTGAGCTGTTAAGTTACATAGTTTATCGTATCATCTAATGTTTTGAAACGGATGCTTTATTATTGTTTAAACAAATCTAAAGTTGCAAGATAAAACATCTTAATATACCTACAAAACATATATTCAAATATTCCCATGAAGTACACTGCTGCTGCTGCTGCTGCTAAGTCGCTTCAGTCGTGTCCAACTCTATGCGACCCCACAGACGGCAGCCCACCAGGCTCCCCCTCACTGGGATTCTCCAGGCAAGAACACTGGAGTGGGTTGCCATTTCCTTCTCCAATGCATGAAAGTGAAAAGTGACAGTGAAGTCGCTCAGTCGTGTCCGACTCTTAGCGACCCCATGGACTGCAGCCCACCAGGCTCCTCGGTCCATGGGATTTTCCAGGCAAGAGTACTGGAGTGGGCTGCCAGTACACTACTACAAGAAAAAAAGAAAAATAAAAGCTCTATTGCACTGCACTTGAGTTTTCTTCCATTTTGTCTTAAAAGACACATTAGTTGATTAATAAAACTGCAACTATGCTTAACAACCCTACATACTGAAGTATGACCAATGTAAAATAGACACATAAGCATATCCATAACTGAATTAGAAAATCAATATAAAAGAGAGCTAACTATCATTATTACCCAAAATAAGAAAAAGCATTTTAGACATATAACCTCAAAATACAAATTAATTCATACTTTTCAATATAATCACTGATTAATAAGCATAAAAATTCAAAGTACTAATTTCATTTGAAATTCATTAAGCTAAATATACCTGTAAAAAGCAAAAGCTATACTTAAATCACTTTCAAAACAGAATAATCAAACAAACCAAATGGCCTTCTTTGTAAATATTTCAGAAGTGTTTAAATAGTTTGAATCAAGACCAGGAAAAGAAATCTTTATTTTCTTCTCTCTTCCTCTCCTGCCCTCTGCTGGCAAAAAAAAAAAAAGAGAAAAGTGTAGTAAAGAAGCCTCACAAAACACACTGAAAAATACATTTTTAAACAAAAAAATGTATGTTGTTGCTATTCAGTCGCTAAGTTGTGTCCAACTCTTTGCAACCCCAAGGACTGTAGTCCAATTTCCCAGGCAAGAGTACGGGAGTGAGCTGCCGTTTCCTTCTCCAGGGGATCTTCCCAACCCAAGGATCAAACCCATGTCTCCTGCATTGGCAAGTGGATTCTTTACCACTGAGCCACCAGGGAAGCCCAAGAAATACAGAGTTATACAATTTTCCATAAGATTAATCTGCCATCATATTATCTCACCACACATATATGAGCTAAGATTGGAGTGTAAAAAAATAGAACTTGGAAATATTTCACTATTTAACATAATTCAGATAAATGACCATATTTAAATAAGAATATAAATATATAAACATGTCAGAATGAGTGATGCTTTATGTCATTTACATCCTTATATCCTTACTGACAAATTAAACATGGACTGGGTGAGTTTCATTAGCAGCACTCATAATTGTTTGAATGACCATGTCCAAAAAGGTCTGACAACTGAATCACTGTGAGCCAGGACAGAGGTTAATGAGGGTGCTCTGCAGGGCTTTTCTGTAGTCCTTCCTGAAAAACATACCCATTATGTTGAAACGAAGAACAGTAAATTCTAATCTATAAAGATCTCAACAGACTGGACACTAAACCGATTTTACCACAGTAAAACAGAAATTACTACATTGGTACACAAATTGCAAAAACATGAAATTCATAGTGGTACCATTTGTAAAAGAGACATGCACATTTTAGATATTAGTGAAGTCAAAATAAATCTTCAGTGTGATGCAAGTTTCCCCCCAAAAGTTAACGTGTTTTTATTGAGTGCTTACGGTGTGCCAGATCTACATTAAGCTCATCACATATTTCATAAAACCCCAGAATAATAATGCAAATTTGGGTTTGTGATTGACTCCTTTATCGCCCAGCTATTGTTTACCAAAAAAAAAAGAAGAAGAAGAAGAGAGCAGAGAGAGAGCACTAGTATTTTTTTATTGGGGAAGGAGGATCATGAAATGACAGTTTCTTGATATTTTCAAACTTTCTCAATACAAAATTAAATTTGTAGTATGCAACAGAAAGTTCCAATCTCTTTACTCTTGTGCTTATCATGAATATTCAGACTCATTAATGGTACAATATGATAGCCCTGTATTTTCAGTTCAGTTCAGTCGCTCAGTCGTGTCCGACTCCCTGAAACCCCATGAATCATAGCACGCCAGGCTTCCCTGTCCATCACCATCTCCCGGAGTTCACTCAAATTCACGTCCATCGAGTCGGCGATGCCATCCAGCCATCTCTTTCTCTGTCGTCCCCTTCTCCTTCTGCCCCCAATCCCTCCCAGCATCAGAGTGTTTTCCAATGAGTCAACTCTTCACATGAGGTGGCTGAATTGGAGTTTCCGTTTCAGCATCAGTCCTTCCAATGAACACCCAGGGTTGATCTCCTTTAGAATGGACTGGCTGGATCTCCTTGCAGTCCAAGGGACTCTCAAGAGTCTTCTCCAACACCACAGTTCAAAAGCATCAGTTCTTCGGTGCTCAGCTTTCTTCACAGTTCAACTCTCACATCCATACATGACTACTGAAAAAACCATAGCCTTAACTAGACGGACCTTTGTTGGCAAAGTAATGTCTCTGCTTTTCAATATACTATCTAGGTTGGTCATAACTTTCCTTCCAAAGAGTAAGCGTCTTTTAATTTCATGGCTGCAATCACCATCTGCAGTGATTTTAGAGCCCCCCAAATTCCCTGGTAGCTCAGAGGTTAAAGCGTCTGCCTCTGATGCGGGAGACCTGGGTTCGATCCCTGGGTTGGGAAGATCCCCTGGAGAAGGAAATGGCAACCCACTCCAGTGTACTTGCCTGGAGAATCCCATGGACTGAGGAGCATGGTGGGTTGCAATCCATGGGGTCACAAAGAGTCGGACACGACTGAGTGACTACTTTACTTTACTTACTAAAATAAACTCTGACACTGTTTCCACTGTTTCCTCATCTATTTCCCATGAAGTGGTGGGACCAGATGCCATGATCTTCGTTTTCTGAATGTTGAGCTTTAAGCCAACTTTTTCATTCTCCTCTTTCACTTTCATCAAGAGGCTTTTTAGTTCCTCTTCACTTTCTGCCATAAGTGTGGTGCTGCTGCTGCTGCTAAGTTGCTTCAGTCGTGTCCGACTCTGTGCGACCCCATAGATGGCAGGCAGCCCAGCAGGCTCCCCCATCCCTGGGATTCTCCAGGCAAGAACACTGGAGTGGGTTGCTATTTCCTTCCCCAATACATGAAAGTGATAAGTGAAAGTGAAGTCGCTTAGTCGTGCCTGACTCTTAGCGACCCCATGGACTACAGCCTACCAGGCTTCTCCGTCCATGGGATTTTCCAGGCAAGAGTACTGGAGTGGGGTGCCATCACCTTCTCTGCCATAAGTGTGGTATCATCTGCATATCTGAGGTTATTGATATTTCTCCTGGCGATATTGATTCCAACTTGTGCTTCTTCCAGCCCAACGTTTCTCATGATGTACTCTGCATATAAGTTAAAGAAGCAGGGTGATAATATACACCCTTGATGTACTCCTTTTCCTATTTGGAACCAGTCTGTCATTTCATGTCCAGTTCTAACTATTGCTTCCTGACCTGCGTACAGGTTTCTCAACAGGCAGGTCAAGTGGTCTGGTATTCCCATCTTTCAGAATTTTCCACAGTTTATTGTGACCCACACAGTCAAAGGCTTTGGCATAGTCAATAAAGCAGAAATAGAAATTTTTTCGGAACTCTTTTGCTTTTTCAATGATCCAGCAGATGTTGGCAATTAGTATCAAATCATAATTTATATGCTATCAACAGCATATAGGAATTTCAGTTTTCCCAGATTTAAGACAACACTTGGCATAACCAGGTTTTTTTTGTTCTTTAATTTTAATCATTTTGGTGAATAGTAGCATCTTATGGTTTTTGATTTATGAATTTGAGTCCATTTTTATGTTTACTGACCAACTGAATGCATTTGCTTGAGAAACACTTGTTCAACTCATCTGCTCATCTTTTCCACTAGATTATGTGTTCTCTCTCTCCCGGTTGATTTTTAGGAGTTCTTCATATATCTAGATATAAATCCTACATCTGATATGCTGCTGCTGCTGCTAAGTCGCTTCAGTTGTGTCCGACTCTGTGCAACCCCATAGACAGACCCTGGGATTCTCCAGGCAAGAACACTGGAGTGGGTTGCCATTTCCTTCTCCATGCATGAAAATGAAAGAGAAGTTGCCCAGTCGTATTCGACTCTTTGCGACCCCATGGACTGCAGCCCACGAGGCTCCTCCATCCATGGGATTTTCCAAGCAAGAATACTGGAGTGGGGAGCCATTGCCTTCTCCACATCATATATAACATACTGCAAATATTCTCTTCCCTTCAGTTAGCTTACCTTTCACTCTCTTAATGATATCATCAAATGAATGAAGTGCCTAAGTTTAATGAAGTCCAATTACTAATCTTTCCCTTTTTGTTGAGTACTTAAGAAAATGGCAGTCCACTCCAGTATTCTTGCCTGGAGAATCCCATGGACAGAGAAGCCTAGAAGGTTACAGTCCACGGGGTCGCAGAGTCGGACACGACTGAGCGACTTCACCTTCACCTTTGTATCCCATTAGAAATAAACCAGAGTCTTTTGGGCAAAAGCCAGGTTTACTTCTCCAAGCATTTTGGCCTATCAAGTCCTAACTGCTAATCATATTAAGCAGAGAAGGAAAGGGTAGGAAACACGACATTGTCTTCAAATATTTGAAGGGTTTTCATAGGGATTAAAACTTTAGGTTTGCCTCTGCATAGTGCCATGAAAAAAATAAGATGGAAAGTTATCAACATAAAATCATACATCTGACTAGCCAATGAAAAGAGATTGTACTTTCTTCCTGTTACTGGAAGTGTCTCAGTACAGACTGACGTATAGTTCTCTGGAAACATACACAGTCATAGTTAACCTTTAGGCCAACCCATCAGGCTTTAATAAGAAAGTGGTTATAGTATCTAACGTAGAGCAGAATAGTTGCCCTTAACACCACTAGCTTAAAGAAATTAGGGTTGGACTTGTATAATACCGTTATTTTTTCCCTAAGAGAATCCACAAATCTTTGCAAATTCATACTTGCAACTATTTATATTTTCAGTCTCTATGACCTCCACTTTTGCATGAGTATAGTAATTCCCTTCACTTTAAATTTCCATGTGGAGAGTTTTTAAGCAAAAATCTACACCTCTAATATTCCAAGATTTGTCTAATAAAATTCTATTTATCCTAAGAAGAGGCTCCAAAGTTTAACTCCAGTCCTTTTCCCTTTCTATCTACATCTATCCAGAAGAAAAAAATTTTCTGCTAACTGTTAACATGGCAGTAAATGTCCTTCAAGTTTGTTTATTCTAAAATGCATTCTCTAACATATTCTCTAAACATTCAATAGCTCTACATATTCTTTGAAGTTTAGTATCAAAAATAGATAAATGTTATAAAAGAGAATATACTACTGAGGTAGCAGTTACTGTTTGCTTAAGTGATAGAACCCTAGAGATAGATGAACCTAATCCAAATTCCATCTCTATCATATTCTAAACCATGTTACTTAAACTTTCTAGGCCCCAGTGTTCTGGAGATAATAATATTACCTACCTCATTGTTTGTTGTTGAGGATTAAATGAGATATTGCCCATAAAATTCAACATAGTGCATGACTGATAGCATACTCTTTCCTTTGGAAAAAAAGTATACACAGTTCAGTTCAGTTCAGTCACTCAGTTGTGTATGACTCTTTGTGACCCCATGGACTGCCTCATGCCAGGCCTCCCTGTCTATCATAAACTCCCGGAGTTTACCCGAACTCATCTCCATTGACTCGGTGATGCCATCCAACCATCTCATCCTCCATCGTCCCCTTCTCCTCCTGCCTTCAATCTTTCCTAGCATCAGGGTCTTCTCCAACGAGTCACCTCTTCACATCAGGTATTGGAGTTTCAGCTTCAATAAGAATCCTTCCAATGAACACTCAGGACTGCTTTCTTTTAGGATGGACTAGTTGGATATCTTGCAGTCCAAGGTACTCTCAAAAGTCTTCTCCAACACCATAGCTCAAAAGCATCAATTCTTGGGCACTCAGCTTTCTTTATAGTTCAAAGTACACACAATGGAATATTACTCAATTGTTAAAAGAATGACTCCAATACATGCTACAACTTGGATGAACCTTGAAAACATTATGCTAAGTGAAATATATCAGACACAAAATGATCAATATTGTATGATTCCATTTACAGGAGGTGTCTGGAATAGGCAAATTCCTAGAAACAGAAAGTATTGTAGAATAAAGGTTAGCAGGGGCTGGGCGACCGAGAATTGGGAGTTACTGTTTAATGGACAGAGTTTCTATTCAGGATAATAAAAATTTGTGGAAGTGGATAATGAGGATGGTTGCATAACATTGTGAATGTACTTCAGTTCAGTTCAGTCCAGTCACTCAGTCGTGTCCAACTCTTTGCGAGCCCATGATTCGCAGCACGCTAGGCCTCCCTGTCCATCACTAACTCCCGGAGTTCACTCAGACTCACGTCCATCTAGTCACTGATGCCATCCAGCCATCTCATCCTCTGTCGGCCCCTTCTCTTCCTGCCCACAATCCCTCCCAGCATCAGAGCCTTTTCCAATGAGTCAACTCTTCGCATGAGGTGACCAAAGTACTGGAGTTTCAGCTTTAGCATCAGTCCTTCCAAAGAAATCCCAGGGCTGATCTCCTTCAGAATGGACTGGTTGGATCTCCTTGCAGTCCAAGGGACTCTCAAGAGTCTTCTCCAACACCACAGTTCAAAAGCATCAATTCTTCAGCACTCAGCTTTCTTCACAGTTCAACTCTCACATTCATACATGCTGCTGCTGCTGCTGCTGCTGCTGTCACTTCAGTCGTGTCCGACTCTGTGTGACCCCATAGACAGCAGCCCACCAGGCTCCCCCATCCCTGGGATTCTCCAGGCAAGAATACTGGAGTGGGTTGCCGTTTTCTTCTCCAATGCAAGAAAGAGAAAAGTGAAAGTGAAGTCGCTCAGTCTGTCCGACTGTTAGCGACCCCATGGACTGTAGCCCACCAGGCTCCTCCGTCCATTGGATTTTCCAGGCAAGAGTACTGGGGTGGGGTGCCATTGCCTTCCCCGCATTCATACATGACTACTGGAAAAACCATAGCCTTGACCAGACAGACCTTTGTTGGCAAAGTAATGTCTCTGCTTTTCAATATGCTATACTTAGTGCCACTGAATTACATCATTAAAATAATTTAAATGGTACATTTTATATCTGTTTTACCAGAATAAAATAATTAAAAATTTTTAATGAGCCATCATTTTTAACTTCCCAGAATCTCTAAGGAAGGTCCATGGTGACCCTAAGATCATGTCCCTACACTGATCACTTGGATTCTTGCCAGGTTTAGACATTATCTTATACCATGGGTCTGCAGAGAGTCAGACATGACTGGGTGATTGAACAACAACTGAAGTTTAGTTCTCTTCTTTCTGTCCTCCTTCCCATCATTTCAGACTTTTAAAATCTCTTTAATCTTTTTCTGCATCTATGAAGCATTTATTATGTGATTGTGAACTTAGACATTTAATTTAAGAACCTCATCTATAAAATTCTTAAATTAACATCAGCACTTACTATGCAGAGAGTCAACTACTAAACTTTTCTTTTTGAATAAGTAACTGTTTCAAAACTTTATTACTGGTCTCTAAATCAGTTTCTAAATAAAGCAAAGCTTTTCCTCCAACCCTATAGCAACCTTATAGTGTATGTCTTAAGAAACAGTTTCTGGTGTGTGTGTGTGTGTGTCTGTGTCTGTGTGTTTATGTGGACTAGGGGGGCATAGAAAGGAGAATGAAGACTTTGTCAAAGTTATTTTTTCTAATGTTAATAAGTTATATCTGTTTGTTCCTCTTTTTTCTGATAGGTCTGTATCATTCCACTGAACTCAACTTGATTGGCTGGCATGACTTCCCATTACGTAAATCATACTGTTCATCTGCAAACAGATTGTGTTTGGTTAAATGTTCAACAATTATACCATTCATTAAAAATTTTACCAGCTTTTCTGACCTTGAAGTAAAAGTAAGCAATTTGTAATCAAAAAGGACCTCCACTGGAATGCTTTGTGTGGATCGATTACACAGCAGTCATTTGTAATGATAAGATATACACTTAGTCAGCTCACGTGTGCTCAGGCACTCAGTCATGTCAGACTCTTTGCTAGCCTGCCAGGCTCCTCTGTCCGGAGGATTTTCCAGGAAAGAATCCTGGAGCTAGTTGCCATTTCCTACTCCATAGTTAGCTGATATTAATAGATTAGGAAAAAAGAATTCCTTCATGAGTGCCACCTAGCTAAATTATTTTATTTCTTAATTTTGTTATTATTTCCTATTCTTAGTCAGATATAATATATCTTATTATTATATACACATTTAAAAATACTGAATGTGCATGTAATCTGCTCCACAAAAACTATATATTACTACTAGTACTCAAGAGGTATCTAAAAAATTAGAGGCAAAAACTTGTAACACTTTGGGATAGAAAAAATATATGCTCTTCCACAAAACCTAGTTTTATGATGTCAGAAAATATTCCAATTTTGCTTTTAGTGATGTAGATTCCATTAACAGAAAATAGGCAAACTATTACACCTAATTTTAGCCAGAGTATTACATTCTCAAATTTCTACTGGACATCCTTGGGCTAGCAGCTTACATGAGAGAGCACAAAAATTTAGCTATGTTCAGCTTTAAAATACTCTCAGTAAAAAGAACATAGTGCAAGAGTAACTGCGCCTGATCACAAGAGTCCATCATCACAGGGATTCAATCTATTGTCCTATCCCTTACATCTTACATGAACCTTATGGGAGAGAGTTTAAGGAAAGAGAGAACTGATTAAACTCTCCTGGTACCGAAAAGAAAAAAAAAAAAAGGCAGTGTATAGTGGTGATTAGAAAATGGGATTAGAGGTCTTGGGTTCCTACAAGGGCCTTAGAAGAATTTATTGGTATATACTCTCAAAAGTGAAGGATAGGCTAGATCAAGGGAAGCAATAAAGGGGCTCAGATATAGACGAGATTCAGTGAGACCCCATAGGTAAGCTCTGGAGCACAAATCACACCATAGAATTATCCTCACCTTGAGACAAGAGGTCAGTCCTTTGTAACCCTGATAATCTAGTCATTGGTCAAGAGCTACTGGGAGGGATATGAGGAATCAGTCTCCAGGAGAGAGTAACTTGCTGAGTTAGCAGCCCACAGTCATATCAGATGAGGATGAGGTGGCCAGCAGAGTAAAGTGGATCCAGCTGCAGCATCAACATCTACTGCAGGGCCCAAGTGGTCAGGTTTTGAATCCCACCACAGATGTCTCAGTTAGTAGAGAACCCCCCTGTAATGCAGGAGACTTGGCTTTGTGCTCTGGGTTGGGAAGGTCCCCTAAAGAAGCAAATGGCAACCCATTCCAGTATCCTTGCCTGGAGAATCCCATGGAGGATTCTCAGGGGAGCCTGGCAGGCTACAGTCCATGGGGTCGCAAAGAGTCAGACATGACTTAACAACTAGACCACCACCATACAATGCTTGGAAACTATTTGGGCTCTCTGACCTTGGGTTCTTTATCTATAAAATTGGGGAGAATAACACTTCTCTCTCGAGGTTGTTTGGGAAAAAAAATTTTTTTTGATTCAATATACAGGCTTTGGTTTTTATTCTGCCAATAATTAGCCTGTATGTTTTTTCATTTCATATATGATATTATACATGTTTCAATGCCATTCTCCCAAAT
>SJYX01024746.1:519456-569214 GCA_006410675.1 Oreotragus oreotragus | reverse complement strand
TATATGCTGTCTACAAGAAACCCACCTCAAAACAAGGGACATAAACAGACTGAAAGTGAAAGGCTGGAAAAAGATATATCATGCAAATAGAGACCAAAAGAAAGCAGGAGTGGCAATACTCATAGCTGATAAAATAGACTTTAAAACAAAGGCTGTGAAAAGAGACAAAGAAGGCCACTACATAATGATCAAAGGATCAATCCAAGAAGAAGATATAACAATTATAAATATATATGCACCCAACATAGGAGCACCACAATATGTAAGACAAATGCTGCTGCTGCTGCTGCTGCTGCTGAGTCACTTCAGTCGTGTCCGACTCTGTGTGACCCCATAGACAGCAGCCCACCAGGCTACCCCGTCCCTGGATTCTCCAGGCAAGAACACTGGAGTGGGTTGCCATTTCCTTCTCCAATAGACAAATGCTAACAAGTATGAAAGGGGAAATTAACAATAACACAATAATAGTGGGAGACTTTAATACCCCACTCACACTGTGGATAGATCAACTAAACAGAAAATTAACAAGGAAACACAAAGTTTAAATGATACAATAGACCAGTTAGACCTAATTGATATCTATAGGACATTTCACCCCAAAACAATGGAAAAAATTTTTAATGTATATATAGTACTCAGGATGGTATTGATCAAAGTGCTCAATAAATAAATGCTTTTAAAAATGCTAAACAGCTAGAAGGCCAGAGTGATTGAAAGAAGAGCAAGGTTTCTTCCAAATGGATGTTATACTTGGTAAGCTCTACAAGTAGGAAAATATTTTGGGGTGCCCTTCCAACAGAGCATTACACAGTGAAGCTATCCTTGCCTGTTTTCACAGATGTCTGTGTAATCAATCACTAAGTCTCCAGTAACTCAGTGGTAGTGGTCAGTGAAAGAGCTGAAGTTGTGGGGTGAGTGATGTGATTCTCATGAGAGCAACTTTCTGGCTTGGTAGACACAGAATAATCAGCAGAAGTTGCAACATTCAGCAGAAAGGAAATAGAACAGGAAGGAAAAGTGGTTGAACCTATGCCCTAGCTGACCAAACTTGTTAGTCAGGACATAAGAGGCACAAGGATGGAGGGGGAACCTGGCACAAGACTCTGATCCTACAGTAGCAAGGGTGGTGATGGTAAGAGTTAACCAAAGAAGAATAGCTCTAGATCCCAAGGGGCCACTGCTCTGTCGTATTTATTGATGTAGGATACGTTTGACTAGCTTATGGATTCAGGGTCAGGGAAAATATCTGTGATCGGCATCAACCACAGTAGGCTTGCCTCGAGCAATATTCTAGGGTCTTATGCTACATCATGGGGTATAAAACACAGATGCATGCCATTGGAGTTTGTAGTCTAGCAGGGAATAAACATAATAAGTAAGCAAATAACACACACTGTAGTATGTTAGAAGGTGGTAACTGGTATGGAACAACAAATATGGAGTAGGATAAGGCATGTCAGAGGGTGAAGGAGTAGGAGTATTAAATAGGGTGATCATGTAATAGACAACATGGGATACAGTTAATAATACTGTGTTGTATATCTGAAAGTTGCTAAGAGAGCAGATATTAAAAGTTTCTATCATAAGAAGACAAATGTAATTGTGCATGTGTGTTGAGGGATGTGAACTGAACCTACTGTGGTAATCATTTCTTAGTATATATATAACCATATGTTATACATCTAAAACTAACACAAAGTTATATGTCAATCATATCTCAATTTTAAGAAATATGGGTTGGTCATGATAAGCATTAGGGAGAGGGTTAAATTTTGAGCAAAGACATAAAGAAAGTGAAAGTATTTGTTTAGTAGATATCTTGACAGAAGAAACAACTACAGCAAAGAACGTTAAGTCAGGAGAGACTAGTGTGTCTAAGGAAAACCACAAGAGGAATAAACAAGGAAGGGAGTGATATGAAAGGAGATCACCAGGTAAGAAGAAAAAGTAACAAGTGCAGCAGGGGATTGAAAGTGGAGGGACAATTTACAGGGTTGTCACTGAGCCTCTCTTTTGTGGGGACATACCTGCCAGATTAGAAAAAGCCACCACCACCATGTTCTGCTGTTGAGTATCATCTCTTCTCTGCACTAGCCTTTTGCCTACTGGATTAAACTCACCACCCTTTCTCCTCCCCTAGTGCTAACTCCTTCTCAAGTCTGTGACCTTGAGATTTTCCTACGACTAGGACATTTTCCTTCTTAGCCTTCCCAGCTCATGAATCTGCCACCATCGCCTCACCTCTCTGCTCTTCTGGTTCAAGTGTCTTTTCCTCTTGCATTCTTCACCTGCTATTGACTGGATCCTGCAATCTGGTTTTTGAGTCCACTCCCATTAAAACGTAAGTGAGTGAAAGAGGGCTTTTATTTGTACCTTCAATCAGCAATAACAGCCACCTTTGCTAACTAAAACTGGAGAATTTGATGAAATGACTGTAGTCCAACATGAATTTTTAAAGTAGTAAATACATTTACAATAAAGGGCTTCCCTGGTGGCTCAGAGGTTAAAACGTCTGCCTCCAATGCGGGAGACCTGGGTTCGATCCCTGGGTCGGGAAGATCCCCTGGAGAAGGAAATGGCAACCCACTCCAGTATTCTTGCTTGGAGAATCCCATGGACTGAGGAGCTTGGTGGGCTGCAGTCCACGGGGTCACAAAGAGTCGGACACGACTGAGTGACTTTACTTACTTACTGGTGGCTCAGATGGTAAAGAATCTGCCTGCAGTGCGGGAAACTTGGGTTCAATCCCTGGATTGGGAAGATCCCCTGGAGAAGGCATGGCAAACCACTCCAGTATTCTTGCCTGGAGACTTCCATGGACAGAGCAGCCTGAAGGGCTACACACCATGGGGTCGCAAAGAGTCAGACAGGATGACTGAGTGATTAACACTTTAAAAAACATTTACAAGATAATAGTAAATATTCCTCTCTGTGTTTCCCAAAGCCTCTTTTGGTGTCAGGCAATATTTGGACAGCTCTGGAACAAAAGAGACTTGGGTTCAAATCTAAGTTCAGACTTAGTGATTCTGGTCAAGGTAATTAAACTTTCTGAGCTTCAGTTTTCTCAACTGAAAAACAAGCAAAAGTGAACTGAAAGTAGCTCAGTCATGTCCGACTCTTTGCAACCTCATGGACTGTAGTCCATGGAATTCTCCAGGCAAGAATGCTGCAGTGGGGAGCCTTTCCCTTCTCTAGGGGATCTTCCCAACCCAGGGATCAAACCCACGTCTCCTGCATTGCAGGCAGATTCTTTACCAGCAGAAAAACAAGGCTGACACATAATTCTCAGGGTGACTTTCAAACTCAAATAAAATAGCATGAAAAAGGTCTCACATAGAGATAGGTAGATAGGTAGGTAGGTAGGTAGGTGCTCAATTCCATTTCTACCTTAAATATGTTTCCCTCTTTGTGTTATTCCTTTCCTTCCATTTATCTTGGTCATAACATTTAGCATAAATCTATGAAACTTCTGAAAATCTATTCATTGCATACTAAAAATTCAGATAGGTCTGGTCATTCTGGATTCTATAAGAACTTAAGTAATGGCCCTAAAGCCAGGTCAGAGCAAGGAGAAAGCTGCCTCTCTCTTCCAAAACATAGTAAATACCATTTAAATAGCCCATTTTAAGATCTGTTTGTTATCCAAATAACAAATTATGAGAGGCAAGTTTCTGAAAATTTTCTTGCAAGCTAAAAAATTTCCATCTATATTACTGGTTTATTTAATGTGACAATTTCATAGATTTAAGCCAAACACATGCAGATTATAATTAGCTTAAATTACTGTATATTTATAAATAAAAACATCAAATTTTTAAATAAAAAATATATGTGCAAGAGATCATTTTCTTCAAGTTCATAAAAACTTTTATTAGTATTCTATGGCAGTAATGGCTGTAAAAATCCATCTGGAATTAAATTGATAGGAAAGCTATTTAATATGATAATACAAAAACAAGAAGTCTATTAAAAGGAAATAATCTTCTCAGTACTGTTTATTTATGAAACATAGTGCTGAAACCATAAAACTCCTAGAAGACAACCTATGCAGAATACTCTTTGACATAAATTACAGCAATAGTTTTTGGATCTGTGTCCTAAAGCAAAGGATATTTAAACAAAAATAAACAAATGAAATCTAAACCTAAAAAGCTTTTGCACAGCAAAAGAAACCATCCAACTTACTGCATGGGAGAAAATATTTGCAAATGATATGACATGTTAATATCCAAAATATATAAACAGCTTACACAACTCAATATTATGAAATGAAGAACCCAGTTTAAAAATGGGTAGGAGAATTGAACAGACATTTTTCCAAAGAAGATATACAGATGGCCAACAGGCACAACACGAATCATCAGAAAAATGCAAATCAAAGCTGTAATTAGATATCACCTCACATCTGTCTGGTGGCTCAGTTGGCAAAGAGTCTTCCTACAATGTGGGATACCTGGATTCCATCCCTGGGTCAGGAAAATTCCCTGGAGAAGGGAATAGCAACTCATTCCAGTAATCTTGCCTGGAGAATTACGTGAATAGAGGAGCCTGGTGGGCTACAGTCCACGGGGTCACAAAGAGTTGAATCCGACTGAGTGACTAATGCTTTCTCACTTTGACATCTGTCAAAATGGCTATCATCAAAAAGTCTACAAATAAGAACTTCCCTGGTGGTACAGTGGATAAGAGTCTGCCTGCCAATGCAGGGGACACTGGTTGAATCTCTGGTCTGGAAGGATTCCACATGCCGTGGAGCAACTAAGCCCATGTGCCGCATCTACTGAGCCCCATGCTACAACTGCTGAAACCCATGCACCTAGAACCTCCGCTATACAAGAGAAGCCACGGCAATGAGAAGCCCACGTACAGTGATGGGGAGCAGCTCCTGCTCGCCACAACCAGAGAAAGCACTTGTGCACCAACAAAGACCCAGCACAGACAAACACTAAATAAAAAAAATATTTTTTTTTAAATATACAAATAACAAATGGTAGTGAGGATGTGGGAAAAATGGAATCCTAGTACACTCTTGGGGGAATGTAAAGTGTTGCTGTCACTATGAAATCAGTATGGAGGTTCCTCAAAACAGTGAAAACAGAACTACCATATAGTCCGGCAAGTCTACTCCTAGGTATAATATCTGAAGAAAATAAATCATTAATTAAAAATATACATGTGCCCCAGTGTTCACAGTGGCATTATTTATAATAGCTAAGATATGGAAGCAACCTAAGTGACCATTAACAGATAAATAGATAAAGAATAAGTGTGTGTGGATAGTGCTCAGTCATGTCTGACTCTTTGCCACCCTGTGGACCTTCCAGGCTCCACTGTCCATGGAATTTTCCAGGAAAGAATACTGCAGTGGGTTGCCATTTCCTACTCCAGGGATCTTCCCGACCTAGGGACTGAACCTGTGCCTCTTGTGTCTCTAGAACTGGCAGGCAGATTCTTTACTGCTGTGCCACCTGGGCTTCCCATATTCATAAGAATATAAATGTATATAGTATGTATGTGATCGGTTGCTCAGGCATGTCTGACACTTTGGGACCCCACAGACTGCAGCCTACCAGGCTCCTCTGTCTGTGGGATTCTCCAGGCAAGAATACTGGGGCTCGTTGCCATTTCCTACTCCAGGGGATCTTCCCAGCCAAAGGATCAAACCCGCATCTCCTGCATCGGCAGGTGGGTTCTTTACCACTGGTCTTCCCTGGTGATTCAGACAGTAAAGAATCTGCCTGCAATGTGGGAGCAAAGGAGACAAAAGCACAAATGTGTTGGAACTTCTAGGAAAGCTTTGCCTACCTTGATGAAAGGAGACAGATATAGCTGAGACCACCCTCTCTGTCCTTTTTCTTGCCTTCAACACAAACACACTGCTGGGAGAAGCATCTTACAAATATGAAAACAAGGTCAAGGGTATGGGGTGCTGTTAGAAACCATTTTATCACTGATTTAATGCCATTTACCAGAATCCTGTTAATATGAAAAAATGAACTGTAAATTTTTAACTGATATTGAATATTGTTATTTGCAGCTAAAACTATTCCTAAAATACACAGTATGTATCCACATGTATAAACATGTGGAATGCTTTGAACAGTTCTTAGCCATGATTAATGCTTAATATATCTTAACTGTATTATTTACCAGTTAATCATTTGTTGTATGTCATCAGTTTGATATTCATTAAGGCTGTGGTTTTTCCAGTAGTCATGTATGGATGTGAGAGTTGGACTGTGAGGAAAGCTGAGTGCCAAAGAATTGATGCTTTTGAACTGTGGTATTGGAGAAGACTCTTGAGAGTCCCTTGGACTGCAAGGAGATCCAACCAGTCCATCCTAAAGGAAATCAGTCCTGGGTGTTCATTGGAAGGACTGATGTTGAAGCTGAAACTCCAATATTTTGGCCATCTGACACGAAGAGCTGACTCATTTGAAAAGACCTTGATGTTGGGAAAGATTGAAAGTGGGAGGAGAAGGGGACAATGGTTGGATGAGGAGAGGATGAGATGGTTGGATGGCATCACTGACTCAAAGGAAATGAATTTGGGTAAACTCCGGGAGTTGGTGATGGACAGGGAAGAGGCCTGGTATGCTGCGTTTCATGGGGTTGCAAAGAGTTGGACATGACTAAGTGACTGATCTGAATGTGTGATATGTATTTGTGTGGTTTATGTACCTTGTCTTATAATTTCAACATAGAGTAATAATATTATTTAAATATTATTTTAAATTCACTGTATTTTAAACACATGATAAATTTAATCATCTTACAGCAAATAATCTGTCTAAATGGCCATTTTTTGCTATCTACTTTGATTCAAGAGCCCATTATATCTGTTGAACTCTTCTTGCTGTTCATTAATATGTTATTAACTTAAAATTTTTAGAAAAGATGATCTGGAACCTCACGATTTGCTACCTTTTCATCCATTGCTTTAGAACTTCTATTTTTTGTAACATTTTTTAACATAAAAATACTCAGGCACTTATGAGCTTCTACTATTTTCTGCTGTTGCTACTGCTAAGTCGCTTCAGTCATGTCCGACTCTGTGTGATCCCATAGATAGCAGCCCACGAGGCTCCCCCGTCCCTGGGATTCTCCAGGCAAGAACACTGGAGTGGGTTGCCATTTCCTTCTCCAATGCATGAAAGTGAAAAGTGAAAGTGAAGTCACTCAGTCATGTCCCACTCTTTGCGACCCCATGGACTGCAGCCCACCAGGCTCCTCTGTCCATGGGATTTTCCAGGCAAGAGTACTGGAGTGGGGTGCCATTGCCTTCTCCTGTTGCTGCTGCTAAGTCTCCTAGTAGTATACAAATATAATGTTCTTCTTGAGTAAGGGTTAGCTACTCTTACAACACTTTCTTCCACCATGCCTATCTGAAGTACAGTAGCTTTATAGATATACACTAAAAATGTAGGAAGAAAAAATAAAATTATAAGAGCAATTTGAAAATCTACAAGTTCTAAAACTTACTTTATAAGCTAAGTAAATTATTGAGTAAATTTCTTAAAGCAAACAAAAAACAGATATCTAGTCAAAGAAAATTATTCCAGGGAACCATTCAGTTGTGAACGTGTATCCAACTCTGCAGAACATTCCATTTTAGAGTTTATTGACACTCCCTACATTAAGAAGAGTAAACCAATACTCTTGATTTCAATACTCCTTGACACATATACCTCCACATATACAGATACATTCCTGCTTCTCCACACATTTTCCTTCACTGGAGTAAATTTAGCCACCATTTACCTAATATTTCAGGCTTAAAACTTGGATGTCATATTAGCAGTTCTTATCTGCTATCTCCACAAAACACATATATACGCTCTTAAAGCAAACAAAAAACAGATATCTAGTCAAAGAAAATTATTCCAGGGAACCATTCAGTTGTGAACGTGTATCCAACTCTGCAGAACATTCCATTTTAGAGTTTATTGACACTCCCTACATTAAGAAGAGTAAACCAATACTCTTGATTTCAATACTCCTTGACACATATACCTCCACATATACAGATACATTCCTGCTTCTCCACACATTTTCCTTCACTGGAGTAAATTTAGCCACCATTTACCTAATATTTCAGGCTTAAAACTTGGATGTCATATTAGCAGTTCTTATCTGCTATCTCCACAAAACACATATATACGCTGCCTCTGGCATCTAGCCACCTCCAAAGATAACTCCTCTTGACCTATCCTCTATAATCATTTTCAAACCTAGGTAATATATTAGAATATTTGAAGAAATAAACATGACACAAACATTTTCATTAACCATTACTTCCTTGTATTATATTGGTTAATGCTTCTTTTAACAAATATCCATTTCCATCATTTCCTGGTGATTTTTAACTCTTTGTTTAAGGATTGGTTTAGTTCCCTGGTCTAATCATATTCCTTAAGGAAGAAAATAAATCCAAATAAGAATCCATTCCTGTATTAATAGTTTAACCTCATCATTATGGACTTTTATATTCTCCCACTGGACAATGATAAGTGCCCTAGAGCTAGCCTGGCATCTTTCTTGTACAACCTTATGTAACCCTGGCTACATGTTAAAATTAGAATCCTTGAGAAATATCAACTCCCAGGGATTTTTATATAATTGGTTTAGACTGGGACTGGCTAGAATCATCTCCAGAGGACACTAATACACAGAGAAGCCAGACTATTGTGGCAGATTCTTAATTGGAGCTTCTGATTCTCCTCTTTCTCCCCTACATATAGTCTTTTCCCCTTTAGCCAGAATGACCTTTGAAAATGGGAAGTCAAATCCTTGTAACTTCTTATAACACTATGAATAACACTTCAGAGAGGCCTTCTTTGAAATCCTTATTTCAAATTCCCATTTCCCTCCATTAATGTCTCTTCCTTTCACCTAGTTAAATTTTCCTTATAGAATTAATTATTACCTAATATATAATTATGTATTCCTTTTTCTTACTAGACTATAAACACCCTGAGGTCAAGAATCTTGCCTGTCTTTCTTACATTCTCCCTGTCTAGAAAGTATTCAGTTCAGTTGCTCCATCGTGTTTGACACTTTGCGACCCCATGAACCGCAGCACGCCAGGCCTCCCTGTCCATCACCAACTGCTGGAGTCTATCCAAACCCATGTCCATTGAGTTGGTGATGCCATCCAACCATCTCATCCTCTGTTGTCCCCTTCTCCTTCTGCCCTCAATCTTTCCCAGCATCAGGGTCCTTTCAAATGAGTCAGCTCGTCGCATCAGGTGGCCCAAGTATTGGAGTTTCAGCTTCAACATCAGTCCTTCCAATGAACACGCAGGACTGATCTGCTTTAGGATGGACTGGTTGGATCTCCTTGCAGTCCAAAGTATAGTATACTATATATATTGGGTTGGACAAAATGTTTGCTTTTCTCCATAAGATGGCTCTAGCAGTGCTGAGTTGCCTTTAACTTCATTCGAAACAGTTTATTTAGATTGCATTGTGACAACTGTCATATTAGCGCGCATTAAAAAAAAAATCAAAACTGATGAATTTTTACATAGCCATTTTAATATCAAAGATGGAAGAAAACAGCAACATTTTCAGCATATTATGTTTTATTATTTCAAGAAAGGAAAAACACCACTTTGGACACATTCCATCAGTCACAACACCTTCTCCACACACTGCATAAATTTTTCTTTGTGTTTCAGCTGTGCTTTTCCTTTCTTGAAATAATAAAGTGTAACATGCCAAAATATTACTTTTTTCTTCCATCTTTGATATTAAAATGGCTGTGTAAAAATTCATCAGTTTTGATAAGTTTTTTATTGCATGCTGAAATGATAGGTATCATAATACAATCTAAAAAACTGTTTTGAATGAAGATAAAGACATCCAACCACTACTAGGCCAGTCTTCATCCAAAGATATGTTGTGTATATGATGGGATTGGAAAAGAATCCTTTATTATGAGCTCCTTCCAGAGAACCAAATAATTAATGCTAGTAAGTAGTGTTCTCAGTTTGACCATGAAAGCAGCACTCAGTGAAAAGTGTCCGGAATTAGTCACAGAAAATGCATTATCTTCCATCAAGATAATGCAAGACTGTATGTTTCTTTGATGACCAGGTAAAAAACAGTTACAGCTTGGCTGGGAAGTTCTGATTCATCAGCTGTATTCACCAGACATTGCACTTAGGGATATCTGTTTATTTTGGTTTTTACAAAATTATCTTAATGGAAAAAATTTCAATACCTTGGAATACCATAAAAGAAACCTGGCACAGCTCTTTGTTCAAAAAGATGAAAGTTTTGGGAAGATGGAATTATGAAGTTGCCTGGAAAATGGCAGAAGGTAGTGGAACAAAATGATGACTATGTTGTTCAATAAAATTACTGGTGAAAATGAAAAATGTGTCTTTTATTTTTACTTAAAAGCCAAAGGAACTTTTTGGCCAGCCCAATATTATACTATAGAAAATAAGCAAGAATTATAATGATGTGATAACATTAAATTTAAAACAAGTTCCCCACAAATATAGCATCATCAAAGGTACTGGTAAAATAAACTGTATTAGTTAATCATCACTAACATCTGAATCAAAGCTTAAAAGTTAAAACAAAGCAAAGCAAAACAAACGAAAAAAAAAAAAAAAAAACCACCCAGGAACTAAGGGGAGCCTAAATTTGAGCAATATTTATTTCTCGGATACTGCTGGTTTCCTGCCCTCTTTGTTTTACCAGCCTCCTGTCATCAGTGAACCAAGCAGAACACTGCGGTCATTAACAAAGAAGGTAGGTGGCTTTCTGACCCACTCCAGGAAGTCACCCTGGGGAATTCCCAAATCTTTTCAGACAAAATCAAATGACCCATTTCTTATCTGGACAGGAATGAAGTGAAGCTTGTGATTAACCTGTAAAAATGAATCGAGGTTTATTCTGAGTCTGGTTTACTAATCGGAAGACGAAATCTGCTTTGCAACAGAGTTCTTTAGAGAGGGGGTGACAGTGTGAAACACATGGGAGAAACAAGTACCCCTCTAGGGAGTGAGTGCTTTTGTGGGTGTCACACTTCCCTGAGTTAAACCCGAGCCCCATTCCAGAGCCACAGAGTCTGCTGTGAATTCTGACCACCCATCTAGTGGTTGTATAATCTTGGACTGTTTAGCTAATCTTTTTGTACTTCAGTTTCCTCACCGGTAAAATGGAGACCATAGTACTTAGCTCAAAAAGTTATAGTGAGATTGGGGAATTCCCAAATCTTTTCAGACAAAATCAAATGACCCATTTCTTATCTGGACAGGAATGAAGTGAAGCTTGTGATTAACCTGTAAAAATGAATCGAGGTTTATTCTGAGTCTGGTTTACTAATCGGAAGACGAAATCTGCTTTGCAACAGAGTTCTTTAGAGAGGGGGTGACAGTGTGAAACACATGGGAGAAACAAGTACCCCTCTAGGGAGTGAGTGCTTTTGTGGGTGTCACACTTCCCTGAGTTAAACCCGAGCCCCATTCCAGAGCCACAGAGTCTGCTGTGAATTCTGACCACCCATCTAGTGGTTGTATAATCTTGGACTGTTTAGCTAATCTTTTTGTACTTCAGTTTCCTCACCGGTAAAATGGAGACCATAGTACTTAGCTCAAAAAGTTATAGTGAGATGTATGTGAAATTAATGGATGTAAGGTACTTAGAAAAGTGTCAGGGCACAGGAAACTTCTACATAAGTGTTAGAAGGTAATGACTAAAAGCATGAATTTCAGAGCTGTTTCCAGCATTTGAATTCCAGCCCTGCCAAGGTAGGTGACTTTGAGCAGGTGACTTTACTTTCTGTGTCTCCATTTCCTCTTCTGAAAAATTGACTGGCATATAGGAAGTACTATAAAATGAATTTAGTTTCATTATTATTGCTGTTACTATTATCTTAGGTTATAATTCAGTGGAAGACTTTTGAGACATTGATCCCTTCCAAGTCTCCTGCTTCTTTGATCATTATTTCTCAGTCCCCTTGATTGCTTCCTTTTTTTGGTGGCTTTCTAAAAGAACAGTCATTCTACAAGGCTGTATTATTGGCCAACTGATCTCGTCAGCCTATCCATTTTCCATGGTAAAATGGAGCAGGACTCTATGGTCCTTGCCCCCACCCCCAACCCCATGTCCTTTGACTATCTTTTGTCCTTGGAAAACTTTAGTCAAAGAATAAGTTTAATCAGAGAAATGAGAAATGTGGAAACAAAGGAAAACAGTCAAAGGCAACTAAATAATAATAATATAGTCATTAAGCCAAGTCAAGGACCTTAAGTTCCTTCTCAAGGGCTATAGATAATATTCTGAGCCATATTCTGTAAGCTATCTTATAGATACTGAAACCCCAGGTGGAGAAGTTAACTACATGATGACCAAACCATACCCAGGACATGAGCAGCCGCAATTCTGAGAACTGGCCTCAAAGAAACAAACCGACCCTGGAACGGAAGATTAACAGTACCTAAAACAATCAAAATGACACTGGTCAGACCATCTATGACCAATTTGAAGATGACTGTTAGAGATGACTGCTACTTCTGCATGTATCCCCCTCCTTCTGTCTGTAAAGATTCTTGCTCCACTGGTTGCCAGCTGGGGGGAGTCAGCCTTTGGACAGATGTGCCCTCCTCCCACCCCCACCAGTTGCTGGCAACTAAAATAAAGTAAACCTTCCTTTCCACCAACCTGGCCTGTTTAATGTCTTTTCAGTGGCAAGCAGCCGGGCCCACCTCACTTTCTGGCAAGAATGGCAATATCATTCCTTTAATATATTCATTATCACCTCTTAGGAAGATGGTTTGTAAAGCTGAACTGATAGCTCAGGACTCTCTGGGAGCTTTCCACCTTATCTGGACATGGATGTTCCTCAGACATTTCAGACTTCATGCAAAACAAAACTTATCTCTGTTCCCTCAAAATGTTTTCTACTTCTAAAGCTCTTGTTACAGTATCTGTGACTCCTCTGTCCCTTTGTCCTTCATATACAGTCACCAAATCCTACTGATTCTAATTCACAATAAATTTTGAATGCATCCTCTTTTCTGCTACTTCTCCAACTCACAGTTATAGCAGTCTTATAATGGGTCCTGCCACCTCCTAAAAACTTCTGAAATCAATACCACAGCTTATTAAGCATAAAAGGGAATGAAGTACAGATATATGTTACAATGTGGATCTTGAAAACATTATGCTAAGTGATATATACGCTGTATCAGGATAAATTGTGCCCCCTCCAATTCATGTCCACCCAAAACCCATTAATGTAACCATGTTTGGAAATAAGGTCTTTGAAAATATAATCAAGTTAAGGTGAGGACACAGTGAATTTGGGTGAGCCCTAATCCAATACAATTGATGTCCTTATAAGAAGAAAGGAATTTAGAGAGAGACATTTAGAGACACTGACACACAGAAGAAAATACCTTGTAAATACAAAGGCAGAGATTAAGCTGACGTATCTACTACAAGCCAAGGAATACCAAGAATTGCTAGCAACCACCAGAAGTTATGAGAAGACAGGGAAGGATTTCCCCTGCAGACTTCTGAGGGAATTGGTACTGCTGACACTTTGATTCCAGACTTTAACCTCCAGAATGGTCAGAGAATAAATTTCTGTTGTTATAAACCACTCAATTTGCAGAAATTTGCTATGGTTGTCCTGAGAAACTAACATATATAGTGTGGATATACCACATTTTGTTTATCCATTCATCACTTGAAGAACTTTCGGGTTGCTTACCCTTTTTGGCTAATAGGAACAGTGATGCTATGAACATTTGTGTACATCTATGATCTATTTTGAGTTGATTTTTTAGATGATTTATTTTTAAATAATTTTATTTATTTATTTTTGGCTGTGCTTGGTCTTTGTTGCTGCCCAGACTATTCTCTAGTTGCAGTCCACAGGCTTCTCATTGAGGTGGCTTATCTTGTTGCAGAGCACAGGCCTTAAAGCCTGTAGTTGCAGCAACAAGACTCAGTAGTTGTGGCTCCTGAACTCCAGAGCACAGGCTCATTAGTTGTGGTGAACGGGCTTAGTTCCTCCATGGCATTTGGGATCATCCTGGATCAGGGATTGAACCTGTGTCTCCACATTGGCAGGTGGATTCTTTACCACTAAGCCACCAGGGAAGCCCTATTTTGGGTTAATTTTTGAAAAGACATGAGGTTTTCAAAATTAGGTCTAGGTTTTTTTTTTTTTAACATGTGACTATTCAGTTGATCCAGCATCATTTGTTGAAGACAATCCTTCCTCCATTGAATTGCTCTTACATCCTTGTCAAAAAACATTTGGTCTTACTTACATGGGCCTATTTCTAGGTTCTCTGTTCTGTTCTATTCGTTCTCCAATATGACACCTGATTATATTAGTTACATAAGTCTTAAAACCAAGTAGAATTACTCTTACTCTATACTTTTTTTCTCAGAATTGTTTGAGCTATCTAGTTCCTTTGCCTTTCCACGTAAGTTTTAGATTAATCTTATCTATTGTTATAGTCTGTTCAGGCTGCTATAATAGAGTATCATAGACAGGGTGGTTTAATATGACAGAAATTTAGTTCTCACAGTTTTGGAGGCTGGGAAGTCCAAGACCAAGCCACTGCCAGTTGCAGTGTCTGGTGAGAACTCACTCCCTGGTTCCTAAAGAATTTCTTGCTGTGTCCTCACATGACGGAAGGGGCAAGAGCATTCTCTGGGGTCTCTTTCATAAAGGAACAAATCCCATTTGTGCTGGCTCTGCCCTCATGACCTAACCATCTCCTAAAGGCCCTACCTCCAAATAGCATAATTTTGGGGATCAGGTTTCAACATATGAATTTTGGGAAGCAGGTGGTCCTGGGGGACACAAACATTTAGTCTACAGCATTTATATTTACAAAAAAATCTTGCCAGATAAATTCTCATTTTAAAAATCAATTATGTGTAGATGACTCCAAAATTTGTATCTCTAAGACCAGCCTTTCTTTTTAGCTCCACAACTAAACTAACCCAACTACTAACCTGACAGCTACAATGAGTATTTATTTTGATTATGTTAATTTTGGGATGCTCATGTCAAGTTAATCCTTTGATCTTCTCCCATCTTAGTCAATGGCACCAAAAACCTCCTTTCCAAGAGTTTGAGTATATTTATATAGAAACATACACACACATACACACACCAGAACATGTATTTTATCTATTTAAATATTTCAGTGTTCAATTGCTGTTAGAGTAAAATCTAAAAAAGTATTGCTTAAGGCCAATGAGGTCCTCTTATCACATACTCCTTCCTTCAAAGAAGTTCCAGGCTCAGGGCTTTCTAGTCCAAAGGCAATGAAAAAGGAAAGTGAGTGAGAGGCCTAGAGTGCAAAAGAGAAGAACTTACAGACCCCTGAGAGTAAGTGTCTTAAATTTTGCTTCCTAGAGCCTTCAATTGCCCCACCCTAATCCAGGCCTGGGTCCCAGCTTTTCCTGCCTTAGGGACTTTGTACTAGTCATCTCCTCCACCAAGAAAGCTCTGCTCTCCCGATTCTTATGGTTCCCTTCTTCTTGTCATTTATGACTCTGCTCTGGTCAACTATTCCATCTAAAATAATAAAAACAATAGTAGCTAAGATTTATCAATCTCTTACATTGAGCCTGACTTTATTCCAAGCTCATTACTTTATTTAATCCTCCAAACAACTCTATATGATGAGTACTATCATAATCCCCATTTTACAGATAAGAGAACTGACAGAAGAAAGCTCACAGCTCCTGGTAGTAAGTGACTTGGCTGGGAAACAACCCAAGTAACTTCATTTCAGAAATTGAGCACTTATTTCTTTGACTCACTTACAATCTGCAACCATCCTGCTTGTTTACTTGCTTATTGTCTTTCTTCATAGAATGTGAGTTCCATGAGGCAGCTTAGTTTGTCTTTGATGTTCCCCCAAACTTAGTTATGCCTGACTGTGCTCAATGATCCGGAACATTTATGGAATGAATTCATTTAGAAAGACTGATCTTGTCCCCCAAATAACCACACTACTTAAAAAGACTTATCTGTGAAAATCTTTGAAATAAAAAATTTCAAAATCTTACACCAAAGACTCCCTAACGAAAAATATGCATCTATTGTAACGTTTCCTAAGAATGGTGCATGGCTGTGCTGTGCTTAGTTGCTCAGTCTTGTCAGACTCTTTGCGACCCCAGGGACTGTAGCCCCTCAGGCTCCTTTGTCCATGGAGGTTCTCCCACTCCAATGCTGGAGCGGCTTGCCATGCTCTTCTTCAGGGTATCTTCCCAACCCTGAAGGGATCGAACCCAGGTCTCCCACATTGCTGGCAGACTCTTTACCAGCTGAGCAACGAGGCAAGCCCTGGTACATGGCTACATTCTTTCAAAATTTTCTTTGGGTACATGTGTGTGCCCTATTCATTGATAGGTCTATTTTGGCAAAGATAATCACTGTGTTACAAATATTTCATCTAGAAATTAGAGTGAAGGTGAAGGTGAAGTCGCTGTCTTGTCCGACTCTTTGCGACCCCGTGGACTGTAACCTACTAGGCTTTCTCCGTCCATGGGATTCTCCAGGCAAGAATACTGGAGTGGATTGCCATTTCCTTCTCCAGGGGATCTTCCTGACCCAGGGATCGAACCCGGGTCTCCAGCATTGGAGGCAGACGCTTTAACCGCTGAGCCACCAGGGTGAGTTTGGGCTGCTTTCACCTGAAGTTGTTTGTACTGCTTACTTTCTGAAAGTTTTTAAATCATTTCTTTCCAGCTCGACTGATCCACTCTCTTGACTTTCCCCTTTCTTGATCATTTTTTTTCAGAGTTTTATATTACTTATCTGTGAAAGTGTTTTGATGTCCTGAAGTTTCTAAATTTACGATACATCCGCATTCACAAGAAATTCAAAGGAAGAATTCTCCTGATTCCTTTGTCGGCTCCCGTTTATCTGCTCGCTGCTTGAATGTGCGGGTGATGCTCCTTGAGGAAATATTCTGGCCAACAGCATTGGCCAAGGGACGCACATTTGACAGCGGATTTGTCAGGGGGGGACAGGTGAAGGGAATGGGAACAAAAGCCTAGTTCTCGTGACATTGAAATCCCATTCTGCTCCTGCCACAAGTGGGGCATTCTTTAAACTCTAAGAACCTCATCAGGCAAATAACCTAAAAAGAAAGAAGGGTAAGGCCCCCACCCCCCGAAAAGTATTGGCAACACAGGCCACAAGGTCAGGTCTGCCCAGCCTGTCACGCTGGCCAGTCTCCCTCTCAGGAGGGTTTTATGACTGGCAGACCCGACTCAGGGCCGCAGCGTGCGCTCACGCGCCTGCGCTGGAGGATCCAAAGCCCCAGCGCGGGCGCGTCGCGCCTGTCCGCACAGCCTTTCCCGCGCAGGCTTACGCACTGCCCAGTGCGCAGGCGCAGATGGAGCCGGTGGGCAGGCAGCCCGTCAGTACCGTGCGGAGAGGGCCAGGTGGTATGGCGGCGGGCCCCCTACGCGGTCTAGCAGTGGCCGGTGGAGGCGAGAGTAGCGAGAGTGAGGATGACGGCTGGGAGATTGGGTATCTCGACCGGACAGCTCAGGTAGCAAAGGAGGCCTTGTCTCGGCCGCACCTGAATCGGCCTTCCCTGGCCATGAAACCTCTTACTTCCTTGCCTGTGTTTCCCTAAATTTTTTTTCCAGCGTGAATACAGGCTTTTGGACAAACTCGCAGTTTCCCTCTCATTTCCCTACTTGTTTTCCATCAAATACGCCTTTTTAGGTTGTCATTATGGACGGAGGAGCCTGGTAGGCTACAGTCCTTGGGGTCGCGAAGAGTCGGACACGACTGAGCGACTTCACTTTGACTTTTCACTTACAGGCATTGGAGAAGGAAATGGCAACCCACTCCAATTTTCTTGCCTGGAGAGTCCCAGGGACAGGGAGCCTGGTGGGCTGTCGTCTATGGGGTCGCACAGAGTTGGACACGACTGAAGCAACTTAGCAGTAGCATGGCTCTTCTCGGTTTGAACCCCTCATTACCCATTCCCTTTAAAGATCCCTTTTTAGTTACGAATTAGATGCAAATTTTGTATTTTGCCTCCCCCCTGACCCCTAAAATGATGTACCTAAAACCTATCATTATTGTTTCCCAGTGCAGTGGGAATGAGAATATGTATAACAAGATTTTTTTTTCCCTGCGTTCTTAGAAATTAAAAGGACCGTTACCCGTTGAAGACAGGCAGGAAACATTTAAGAAGGCTTTGACCTCAGGCAATATTTCATTGGTCGAGGAGCTCCTAGATTCTGGTGAGAGTCAAGGGATGGTTTCAAACCTCGCACAGTTGTTTCAATTCACAGGGATTCCGTGTTTTAAAAGATTTGAGTTGGTTTTACAATGGAAGCACAGTGAATGTTAGTCAGATCACGTGTCCTGCATATCTTACTTGACTGTGAGTTCTCTCTGCCTTATTTTTTACTCTGATACAAATTTGGAATGCTACTGCTGATTACCTTCCATCACTTCTTCCACTTCCTTTGAAAGGTCTACTCTGACTAATCCTACCGTGCTGTGATAATCTTGACTCACTTTTCTCAACATGTATCTGTCTATAATTTTGATTGTGTGTTTCTCAAGAGTTGTTCCCAGTGTACATTTTAGTTAGTCTTTTCCTGTGTTGATTGTGTCAGTGCGTGAATGAGAACAAAGTAGGAATGTATCTGGATACCTTTTCCCACCTATCGCCTGTTCAGTGTGCTTCTTTGGGCAAATCATTTAAACCTCCAGAGCAACTGTGTCTCTATAAAACATCATAATTATGTCTTGGGTCCCATGACGTTTTTCTGTTTGCTAAATATATATTTTTAATTACCTTGACATGGAAGTGTGAATTGTCGATATTGACTGAAATTAATCAAAGGAGTAATAAGCATCTACTGTCTGCTTGTAAATACAAAACATTCTCACACAAAATTGTATCTGGCAAAATTTTTTTCTTCCATGCTAGAGATGCATGGTTTAATGGAAAGTGAATCATTTGGAAAACAGTACAGTTCTGGATTTGATTACTAGCCTGCCACTTGGCTCTGTAATCCTGACCAAGTTAGGAAACCTTCTAAGCTTCAGTGTCCCCATTTTCAAAAGCAAGATGCATTGGATCAAAGGGTTTTTATTTTTTTTGGGGGGGGGAGGGGAGATTAAAATGAGAGAATATATACAAGTCTTAGAACATATAGGCACTATATAAATATTAACTGTTGTACCAAGTAAGGATTGTGTGACTTTATGGACAATGGAACTTGAGTTCATAGGTAAAGAATTAAATAAAATTTGAATAATTGAAAGAGATCTAATACTAGGATATGAGTACATGCTGCTGCTGCTGCTAAGTTGCTTCAGTCATGTCCGACTCTGTGCGACCCCATAGACGGCAGCCCACTAGGCTCCTCTGGGATTCTCCAGGCAAGAATACTGGAGTGGGGTGCCATTGCCTTCTCCAATGCATGAAAGTGAAAAGGGAAAGTGAAGCCACTCAGTCGTGCCAACTCTTAGCTACTCCGTGGACTGCAGCCTACCAGGCTCCTCTATCCGTGGGACTTCCCAGGCAAGAGTACTGGAGTGAGGTGCCATTGCCTTCTCCGATGAGTACATGCAGGAGTGTGCATAGTGTTGGATGGAATGGAATAGGCAGAAATTTCTTTTAGAAAAGAGAGCTTGTCTTGGGAGTAGTGGGACTAGATGCAGTGAAGTGATGGAGTCTCTTGAAAGGACTTGAAAAGAGCCTTCTGGTAAAGTATTTTGTCAACCTTTTAAAATTTGTCTTTAATTACAAAAAATTTTAAGTTCCTTCTAAAAAACCAATAACAAACAGATATAAGTAGAAAAACACCTTTGTTCCCACTTTAACCCCCACTATCCTTGAAGTCTCACTATAACGTGTAACTCCTATTTTAGTATCTCGTGATTTCCTCCCAGAGGTCATCATTTAACACTTTAAAAAATATTTTTCATTTTTTGCCAAAGTCATACATATTTCTGTACTATTTGGAAATCTTATTTAAAAAAATGAAAGCTCCTCTTGAGTCAGGCATTTTTAGTAGTCCAACGATAACTCTGATTTTTGCTACGACCCCATGGACTGTAGCCTACCAGGCTCCTCCATCCGTGGGATTTTCCAGGCAAGAGTACTGGAGTAGATTGCCGTTTCCTTCTCCAGGAGATCTTCCCAACCCAGGGATTGAACCCAGGTCTCCCACATTGCAGGCAGACACTTCACCATTTGAGCCACCAGGGAAGACTAACATTTTCAGTTCTCTTTAAATTATTAAGTATTTTGGACAGTCAAAAATGTATGGAGACTTAACTTTTTTCCTCCTGGAGATTAGCATTCTCCTATAGTTGGGAAGGAAATGGCAATTCACTCCAGCACTCTTGCCTGGAAAATCCCATGGACGGTGGAGCCTGACAGGTTACAGTCCATGGGGTCACAAAGAGTCGGACGCGACTGAGTGACTTCATTTCATTTCATTTCATTTTTATTCCTATGCATGTGTTTATACTTTTACCATATATGTATATATCCACAAACAATACAGTGTTATTTTGAGTCTTTTTTTTGAGCTATATAAAAATATCTTGTGTCATTTCTTTTAAACTTATCTTTTTGCATTTATGCTTAGAACATCATGTGTTTAATAACTTACTTTTTTGAGTGTAGAGGTGATGATTACTAAGAATTTTTATACTAAAATGCCACATTTGCTTATCTTTATCTTCACATCTTTTCCTTCTCACTTTTGCTGTCACAGTTTGAGCAGTAATGTCAATAAGGACAGAATAATTTTCTCTGATCTTATTCATATGCTTTCAGTTGCAGCAATTTAAAGAGAAAAATTTGTTAGAGAAGACAAGTTGGGACAGCAGCATATTGTTTATAGAATACTTAGTTTTCTGATGTTTTTCCAAGGAATTATCATGTACCTTATATCAATTAAAGTTAGACAACTGGGAATTTGACAAATAATCTTTCAGCACCTTAGTGTTCCTACAGAAAAATACTGAGTCTTCACAGAAATAAAGTGAGTACTCCCTAACAAGCTTGCTTGCTTTTAGTGATATGATCTTTTGCAGATGAAACACGTTATAGCCAGACTATAAAACCTGTCAAATATAAGGTATTAAGGGAAGGCTGTATTCAGTGGTTTTTCATACGCAAGTTTTCCTTCTTTGAAATAGAAAGATGTTCTATTTTCTTTCTTTTCTTAAAATTAGCAGATATTTCTTAGGTTCAGGAGAGAGTTTACCATTTAAATATTGAGCTCTTCATATAGCAAAGGCTTACATAAATTTAATGGGTTATGTTCACTGCTTCATTATAACTCTGACTTTGTGTCATATCGTCTATGCTCCTCCCCAGTCTTAGATCCAAACCTAGATTAGTTCACCAATTTTTTTATGTGACTAAACGAATCAGCGCTATGGGGGAAAATTACATGACTTAACGGATTTGTACCATTAATGATTGATTTAAGGGTTTTAAGGGCATCTGGCTCTCTCTCATCCTTTCTTAACAGTTATCATCCATCTCTTCCTGTCTCACTCTGGATGGTGGCTATCTAAAACTTAATCCTGCTTCTCAGGCCTGATATCTCATCTGTGCTTCTTACTCTAGCTCATTGTTTCATTCATTTGTCCAAAGCAAACTTGATAGTTATTTTCTTTTTTTAATGTCATTGTTTATTTTTAATGCCAGAACAGTATTCCTGATGCAATTTTAATATTTCATTAAGGCATTAACTTTCATATTATGAGCTGTATCCAAGGTTTTAATGTTTTTTAATTAATTTATTTTTTTAATTGAAGATAATTGATTTATAGAATTTCATTGTTTTTTGTTAAACCTCAGCATGAATCAGCCATAGGTATACATGTATCCTCTCCCTTCTGAACCCCCCGCCCATCTCTCCCCATCCCACCCCTCTAGGTTGATATAGAGCCCCTGTTTGAGTTTCCTGAGCCATACAGTAAATACCCATTGGCTATCTATTTTATATAGTAATATAAGTTTCCATGTTACTCTTTTCATACATCTCACCCTCTTTTCCCCTCTCCCCATGCCCGTAAGTATTATCCTCTATGTCTTTCTCCATTGGTGCCCTGTAAATAACTTCTTCAGTACCATTTTTCTGTATTCTGTATATATGTGTTTGGATATGATATTTATCTTTCCCTTTCTGGCTTACTTCACTCTGTATAATAGGCTCTAAGTTCATCCACCTCATTAGAACTGACTTAAAGGCGTTTCTTTTTATGGTTGAGTAATATCATGAACTCCTTATTTCCAAATTCAGGCTTAAATTGAAGAAAGTAGGGACAACCACTAGACCATTCAGGTATGACCTAAATCAAGTCCCTTATGATTATACAGTGGAAGTGAGAAATAGATTTAAGGGCCTAGATCTGATAGACAGAGTTCCTGATGAACTATGGAATGAGGTTCGTGACATTGTACAGGAGACAGGGATCAAGACCATCCCCATGGAAAAGAAATGCAAAAAAGCAAAATGGCTGTCTGGAGAAGCCTTACAAATAGCACTGAAAAGAAGAGAGGCGAAAAGCAAAGGAGAAAAGAAAAGATATAAGCATCTGAATGCAGAGTTCCAAAGAATAGCAAGAAGAGATAAGAAAGCCTTCTTCAGCAATCAATGCAAAGAGATAGAGGAAAACAACAGAATGGGAAAGACTAGAGATCTCTTCAAGAGAATTGGAGATACCAAGGGAACATTTCATGCAAAGATGGGCTCGATAAAGGATAGAAATGGTATGGACCTAACAGAAGCAGAAGATATTAAGAAGAGGTGGCAAGAATACACAGAAGAACTGTACAGAAAAGATCTTCACGACCCAGATAATCATGAGGATGTGATCACTAATCTAGAGCCAGACATCTTGGAATGTGAAGTCAAGTGGGCCTTAGAAAGCATCACTAAGAACAAAGCTAGTGGAGGTGATGGAATTCCCGTTGAGCTGTTTCAAATCCTGGAAGATGATGCTGTGAAAGTGCTGCACTCAATATGCCAGCAAATTTGGAAAACTCAGCAGTGGCCACAGGACTGGAAAAGGTCAGTTTTCATTCCAATTCCAAAGAAAGGCAATGCCAAAGAATGCTCAAACTACCGCACAATTGCACTCATCTCACACGCTAGTAAAGTAATGCTCAAAATTCTCCAAGCCAGGCTTCAGCAATATGTGAACCGTGAACTCCCTGATGTTCAAGCTGGTTTTAGAACAGGCAGAGGAACCAGAGATCAAATTGCCAACATCCGCTGGATCATGGAAAAAGCAAGAGAGTTCCAGAAAAACATCTATTTCTGCTTTATTGACTATGCCAAAGCCTTTGACTGTGTGGATCACAATAAACTGTGGAAAATTCTGAAAGAGATGGGAATACCAGACCACCTAACCTGCCTCTTGAGAAATCTGTATGCAGGTCAGGAAGCAACAGTTAGAACTGGACATGGAACAACAGACTGGTTCCAAATAGGAAAAGGAGTACGTCAAGGCTGTATATTGTCTCCCTGCTTATTTAACTTATATGCAGAGTACATCATGAGAAACGCTGGACTGGAAGAAACACAAGCTGGAATCAAGATTGCCGGGAGAAATATCAATAACCTCAGATATGCTGATGACACCACCCTTATGGCAGAAAGTGAGGAGGAGCTAAAAAGCCTCTTGATGAAAGTGAAGGAGGAGAGCGAAAAAGTTGGCTTAAAGCTCAACATTCAGAAAACGAAGATCATGGCATCCGGTCCCATCACTTCATGGGAAATAGATGGGGAAACAGTGGAAACAGTGTCAGACTTTATTTTTTTGGGCTCCAAAATCACTGCAGATGGTGACTGCAGCCATGAAATTAAAAGACGCTTACTCCTTGGAAGAAAAGTTATGACCAACCTGGATAGTATATTCAAAAGCAGAGACATTACTTTGCCGACTAAGGTCCGCCTAGTCAAGGCTATGGTTTTTCCTGTGGTCATGTATGGATGTGAAAGTTGGACTGTGAAGAAAGCTGAGCGCCGAAGAATCGATGCTTTTGAACTGTGGTGTTGGAGAAGACTCTTGAGAGTCCCTTGGACTGCAAGGAGATCCAACCAGTCCATTCTGAAGGAGATCAACCCTGGGATTTCTTTGGAAGGAATGATGCGAAAGCTGAAACTCCAGTACTTTGGCCACCTCATGTGAAGAGTTGACTCATTGGAAAAGACTTTGATGCTGGGAGGGATTGTGGGCAGGAGAAGAAGGGGACGACCGAGGATGAGATGGCTGGATGGCATCACTGACTCGATGGACGCAAGTCTGAGTGAACTCTTGGAGTTGGTGATGGACAGGGAGGCCTGGCGTGCTGTGATTCATGGGGTCGCAAAGAGTCGGACGCGACTGAACTGAACTGAACTGATAGTTTCCTTTGCTGTGCAAAAGTTTTTAAGTTTAATCAGGTCCCACTTGTTTACTTTTGTTTTTATTTCCATTACTCTAGGAGATGAGTCAAAGAGGATCTTTCTTTGGTTTATGTCATCAAGTGTTCTGCCTATGTTTTCCTCTAAGAGTTTTATAGTTCTGGTCTTACATTTATGTCTTTAATTCATTTTGAGTTTATCTTTGTGTATGGTGTTAGGGAGTGTTCTAATTTCATTCTTCCACATTTAGAAAAGTAGCTGTTCAGTTTTCCCAGCACCATTTATTGAAGAGGCTGTCTTTGCCCCACTGTATACTCTTGTCTTCTTTGTCAAAAATAGGTACTCATAGGTGCATGGGTTTATTTCTGGGCTTTCTATCTTGTTCCATTGGTCTATATTTCTGTTTTGTGCCAGTACCATACTGTCTTGATGACTGTAGCTTTGTAGCATAATCTGATCTCAGGAAGGTTGATTCCCCAGCTCCATTTTTCTTTCTCAAGACTGCTTTGGCTACTCAGGGTCTTTTTTGTTGCCATATGAACTGTGAGATTTTTTTGTTCTAGTTCTGTCAAAAATGTCATTGGTAATTTGATAGGAATCACATTGAGTCTGTAGATTGTATTTAATAGTATAGTCATTTTCACAATATTGATTCTTCCTACCCAGGATTGAGGAATATCTCTCCATCTACTTATGTCATCTTTGATTTCTTTCAGTAATATCTTATAATTTTCTGTGTATAGTTCTTTTGTCTCCTTAGGTAAGTTTATTCTTAGATATTTTATTCTTTTTGTTGCAGTGGTGAATGGGATTGATTCCTTAATTTCTCTTTCTGATTTTTCATTGTTAGTATATATAAATAGAAGTGATTTTTGTGTATTGATTTTGTATCCTGCAACTTTGCTGCTGCTGCTGCTGCTAAGTCACTTCAGTCGTGTCCGACTCTGTGCGACCCCACAGATGGCAGCCCACCAGGCTCCCCCATCCCTGGGATTCTCCAGGCAAGAACACTGGAGTGGATTGCCATTTCCTTCTCCAATGCAAGAAAGTGAAAAGTGAAAGTGAAGTCGCTCAGTCGTGTCTGACCCTAAGCGACCCCATGGACTGCAGAAATTCACTGATTAGCTCTAATAATTTTCTCATATTATCTTTAGGATTTTCTATGTACAGTATCATGTCATCTTCAAACAGTGAGAGCTTTACTTCTTCTTTTCTGAATTGGATTCCTTTTATTTCTTTTTCTTCTCTGATGGCTATAGCTAGCTAGGACTTCCAGAACTACGTTGAATAATAGTGATGAAAGTGGATACCTTTGTCTTGTACCTAATCTTAGGGGGAATGCTTTCAGTTTTTCACCACTGAGAATGTTTGCTGTAGGGTTATCATATATGGCGTTTACTATGTTGAGGTAGGTTCCTTCTGTGCCCATTTTTTGAAGAGTTTTAATCATAAATGGGTGCTGAATTTTATCAAAGGCTTTTTCTGCATCTATTGAGATTATATGGTTTTTATCTTTCAGTTTGTTAATATGGTGTATCACATTGATTGATTTGCATATATTGAAGAATCCTTGCATCCCTGGAATAAACCGAACTTGATCATGGTGTATGAGCTTTTTGATGTGTTGCTGAATTCTATTTGCTAAAATTTTGTTGAGGAGTTTTGCATCTATGCTCATCAGTGATATTGGCCTGTGGTTTTCTTTTTGTGTGTTGTCTTTGTCTGTTTTTGGTATCAGGGTGATGGTGGCCTCATAGAATGAGTTTGGAAGTGTTTCTTCCTCTGCAGTTTTTTTTAAAGAGTTTTAGAAGGATAGGCATTAGCACTTCTCTAAGTGTTTGGTAGAATTCTCTTGTGAAGCCATCTGCTCCTGGGCTTTTGATTTTTGGAAGATCTTTTATCACACTTCAATTTCAGTGCTTGTAATTGGGTTGTTCATAATTTCTATTTCTTCCTCATTCAGTCTTGGAAGATTGAACTTTTCTAAGAATCTGTCCATTTCTTCCAGGTTATGCATTTTATTGTCTTATACTTGTTCATCATAGTCTCTTATAATCCTTTGTATTTCTGCATTGTCTGTTGTAACCTCTCCTTTCTCATTTCTAATTTTGTTGATTTGATTCTTCTCTCTTTTTTTCTTGATGAGTCTGGCTAAAGATTTTTCAGTTTGGTTTATCTTCTCAAAGAACCAGCTTTTGGTTTTATTAATCTTTACTATTGTTTCTTTCATTTCTTTTTCATTTATTTCTGCTTGGATCTTTATGATTTATTTCTTTCTACTAATTTTGGGGGTGTTTTTTTGTTGTTTTTCTTTTTTCAGTTGTTTTAGGTGCAAAGTTAGGTTGTCTATTTGATTTTTTGTTTGTTTGTTTGTTTCTTGAGGTAGGATTGTATTACTATAAACTTCTTTCTTAGAATTGCTTTTGCTGCATCACATAGGTTTTGAGTTGTCGTGTTTTCATTGTTATTTGTTTCTAGAAATTTTTTGATTTCCCTTTTTATTTCTTCAGTAACCTGTTGGTTATTTAGAAATGTCTTGTTTAATCTCCATGTGTTTGTGTTTCTTACAGACTTTTGCTTGTAATTAATATCTAGTCTCATAGCATTGTGGTTGGAGAAGATGCTTGATATGATTTAAATTTTCTTAAATTTACTGAGGTTTGATTTGTGACCCAAGATGTGGTTTATCCTGGAGAATGTTCCATGTGCACTTGAAAAGAAGGTGTATTCTTCTGCTTTTGGATAGAATGTCCTGAGATATCAATGAGATCCAGCTCATCTAAGGTATCATTTAAGACTTGCATTTCCTTATTAATTTTCTGTTTTGATGATCTGTCCATTGGTGTGAGTGGGGTGTTAAAGTCTCCTACTATTATTGTGTTACTGTTAGTTTCTCCTTTTATGTCTGTCAGTGTTTGTCTTATGTATTGAGGTGCTCCTATGATGGGTGCATAGGTATTTACAATTGTTATGTCTGCCTCTTGGATTGATCCCTTGATTATTAGGCAATGTCCTTCTTTATGTCTTGTAATATTCTTTATTTTAAGGTCTATTTTGTCTGATATGAGGATTGCTACTTCAGCTTTCTTTTGCCTCCCATTTGCATGGAATATATTTTTCTGTCCTCTCACTTTCAGTCTGTATGTGTCTTGAGATCTGAAGTGGGTTTCTTGTAGACAGCATGTATATGGGTCTTGTTTTTGTATCCATTCAGTCAGTGTATGTCTTTTGGTTGGAGCATTTAATCCATTTAAAGTAATTATTGATATATATGTTCCTATTGCCATTTTCTTTAATTGTTTGGGGTTGATTTTGTATATCTTTTTCCTCTCTTGTTTTTCTTGACTATATAAGTCCCTTTATCATTTGTTGTAAAGCTGGTTTGGTGGTACTGAATTCTCTTAAGTTTTGCTTGTCTGAAAAGCTTTTTATTTATTTCTCAATCAATTTTGAATGAGATCCTTGCTAGGTACAGTAATCTTGGTTGTAGATTTTTCCCTCTCAGTACTTTTAAATATATCTTTTCCATTCTCTTCTGGCCTGCAGAGTTTCTGCTGAAAGATCAGCTGTTAAATGTATGGGGTTTCCCTTGTTTGTTACTTTTTGCTTTTCCCTTGCTGCTTTTAATATTCTTTCTTTGTGTNCACCTCTCTTAGCTCTGCTTCTCTCTGTGTTGTTTCCACCTATGATAGGGTCTCCAGTTAGATGGACGGAAGGCTTCTGACTACACTGGACTCATGTTCCATCCTCTCAGTAGTCCCAGCTGAAAAACGTACCCCTTCCTCAAAAGTTTTAAGCAAAGAATCTGATATTCTCTATTTATTCTTTTTTAACACTCCTCTTCCTCAAAGTGATTTTACATTCCACTAACCCTGTTTTTGAACTATCCTTTTGTATTCCTTCTGTTTCTCAACTGCCCTCGCTCTGACTTTTGCTTGGACTAGTAACCTCATTACCAGGTCTCCCTGCCTCCTATCCCACTCTCAGCAGTGGTATCTAAATTGTCTTATTAAAATACAATTGTAATAATGTGAATCCCTGGATCACAAAATACAGTCTACATTTCTTAACAGAGCTTTCATAATCAAACCCTAACCTACCTTTTTAGCCTCATGTTTGGCCAGTAACTCATGGTTAAATTTTGCATTCAGAAGGAAGTTGAGAGTTTTAATAAGGAATATTTTTTATATTTGCCACCATAGAGATGTGTGATAATATTCTAACTAAAAAGACATTTTTACATCTGTGAAACTTCCCAACTGCCCTAGAAAGGAAAAGGTAGAATGTAAAAACCTGTCCTAATATAGATAGCATATTATATGAAAATAAGCCTCCCTGGTAGCTCAGTGGTAAAGAATCCACCCACTAATGCAGGAGATGTGGGAGACATGGGTTCAGTCTCTGGTCAGGAAGATCCCCTGCAGAAGGAAATGGCAACCCACTCCATATTCTTTCTTGGAAAATCCCACGGACAGAGGAGCCTGGTAGGCTACAGTCTATGGGGTTGCAAAGAGTCAGAAACCACTGAGTAGCTGATCAACAAATATAAGAAAAATATATTTGACAGATCCAGTCTCTTGAAATATAGTGACATGGAAGTGAACTATAGCAAAAGTGAAGTTAACTATTTTATTATAGTTCACATATAATTATTTTCTATTTTTCTTAAGCCGTTACTACCAAGAAATTCCCTTCCATTGTGAAGTACATGGTGTATGTCACTGTTTGCAGTACTTTTAACATATTAATGTGACATGGATTTGTTTGTTTGTTTTGGTGAAGGAGGCTTGTAAAAGCTTGTTTTTGTATTAACAGGCATCAGTGTAGATACTAGCTTTCAGTATGGGTGGACTTCCCTTATGTATGCTGCTAGTGTTTCCAATGTAGAGCTGGTTCGGGTCCTTCTGGACAGAGGTGCTAATGCAAGCTTTGATAAGGGTAAGATGTTTTAAATTTAAAATATGTTAACATTACTTTGTATACTTCTCTGTTTAGAAACCAAATTATATTTTCTTTGGGGTAGTGATATATACTTTTTCCATGCTCTATTTTCATATGTTCACTTCAAAATCAAAACTTGGCTCTTAAAAAATCTTAATAAGGGTAAAATGTTTGAGGTGACTGATTATTTTTACTGTGATTTTCTTGATCCCCAAGCAACTATTATGCAAAGTGAAAAAAACTTAAAAGACTTTTTAAAAAATATCTTCCTGTTATATAAACAGAAAACCGAAATAGAAACCATAGATAATTTGAAAAACCTTCTTTCCAAAGAGGTAGATTCCATTTATATACCATTATAACTGATTGTGTTATTAATATGTACCTTTAAAATCTGCTAGAGAGTTTTACAACTCAGTTCTGAATTCAGAGGTTAAAGCGTCTGCCTGCAAAGCAGGAGACCAGGGTTCGATCGCTGGGTCAGGATGATCCCCTGGAGAAGGAAATGGCAATCCACTACAGTATTCTTGCCTGGAGAATCCCATGGACATAGGAGCCTGGTGGGCTACAGTCCACGGGGTCGCAAAGAGTCGGACATGACTGAGCGACTTCACTTCAAAAATTGTTTCAAAGATAATTATTAAATCCATTTCTTTATTTGTTATTAAATAATTTCTAGTCATTTATTGCTTTGAATAAGAGTATATGTACAAATCCAATTTATTATGTTGAATAACTATTTTTACATGTTTACAATAGACAGATTTACTTTTTAATTCAGATGTAGTTTTCATGTGAGAATTTTCATATTAACTTTGTGCTGCATTTGATATTTGTATGATCATTTCTGTTTTCTCATTTATATATTTTATATGATTTCATGTCTTAGCAATAGTTTTATGTTTAATCTGTTTCTGTGGTAGGTTTTTCTTTTTATTATGTCATTTAAAATATTACTAAATGAAAGCTATACTTAAATTTTTGAAAGTGTAAAATGTTCTGCCCGAAAAATTGATCAGTAGTTTTCTTTCTTTGCTTTTTGTAAACAGAGAATACCTTACAGTTATAAAACATATTTTGCCCAGCATGTCCTTATAAATTATTTTGTGTATCTCACAGGCCCACTCAGGTAGAGGGCAGACATTAGCTTCTCAACTGTAAGGTAAATTTACTCAGAGACTAAGATATCACTGGAGTCACAGTTTATCAGTGACAGAACCAGGACCAGAATCTAGATTTCTATATTTGGTCAATAATGAACCACAAATATAAACCATGACATGACTTAAAGTTCCCCAGTTCTTACTTGAGAATTATTTTTTGTCTTTTAATTAACCCTGATTGATGCCATTGATGCCATAGGAGCCAACGGAAGAAGAGTTTTAGGAAATGGGATGAGCTGAGAGAGATCAAGTAGGCAAGGACTAAAAAGAACCCAATAGGTGTAGCAGTTAGGACATCTTCAGTAGGAGGGTTTAGTTGTAAGCCAGATCTCAGTGAGTTTTAAATGAGTGAGAAGCAAAGAAGTGAAATCAGAGGAAAGCAATCATTGTTTTTTATCCATGTATTCAAGGCAAATTTTAATCAACCAGAAACTGTTCAGTTACAGGCGGTAAATCTGCAGAGAGCCCGTGCTCTGAACCACTTCCCCATCCTCTTGAATAAATGAGAATAGGGAAAGGAAATTAGGAAATGAATTGTAGATATACTTTGGAAATTGTTCATCCCTCATCTCATTTTTAGGTGAAGGAATACAAAATTACCTGTTAAGAACAAGAGATTTGGGAATAAGTTACAGAAGTTTAAAAATGCAATAAATATTTAGAATGTTTTCAATGATAAAAGAAGTCAGCTAGTTACAATTTCTGATGTGTGCGGGGTTTTCCTCACTTTTCATTATAGATAAGCAGACTGTTTTGATTACTGCATGTTCTGCTCGTGGCTCAGAGGAAAAGATCTTGAAGTGTATAGAGCTACTACTTTCAAGAAATGCTGATCCAAATGTCGCTTGTAGGTAAGAATCTTACTGTTTGTTTCTCTTTGATTATCAGTCTTTTCTTTGTTAAACATTTGACAGCATGATTTTTTAAAAATCATAACCAATATGTGTTTACTTGGCCATATAACTGATGAATGAAAATAGGTCATAAGGTCATGATTCCAATTGTATAAGTGTGTCAAAGGACAGGTATCTCATCAAAAGTAGTCTTTCATATTTTAGTTTTAGAAGAATATGCTAAGAAGTTAATATGAGAGGAAGAAAGACAATTATTAACTATATCACTTTCCTTTGAATTACACACTCAAAAGAATATGATAATTGAGCTATAATAGTAAAGCCTCTTAGCATTCTCTCTATAAATACTTATCGACAGAAGTCTGTTTCAGTGTGTAAAGTAGCATGGAAGCCCTTCTGTATTCTGTGGATGTAATGAAAATGACAGAGTCTTAGTCTGTATATAACATGAAAAAAAGAAAAAGAGAATTTTACCTGTATTACAGACAGGAAGATAATTCTAGATCTTAAAATGGAAGTGATTCACTAGTCAAATGTACCACTTGGTTCTATTTGCACTAATGGTGAAGAGAAGAATAAAAATTAGGACAAAAGTGTTGAGTTCCCTTTGTTGTTCAGTCACTCATTCCTGTTGGTTTGCAACCCCATGAATTGTAGCATGCCAGGCTTCCCTATCTTTCACCATCTCTTGGAGTTTTCTCAGACTCATATCCATTGAGCCAGTGATGCTATCCAAGCATCTTATCCTCTGTTGCCCCCTTCTCCTCCTGCCTTCAGTCATTCCCAGTTTCAGAGTTAGCTCTGCACATCAGGTAGCCACAGTATTGGAGCTTCAGCTTCAGCCTCAGTCCTTCCAATGAATAGTCATGGTTGATTTCCTTTAGGATTGACTGGCTTGATCTCCTTGCAGTTCAAGGGACTCTCAAGTCTTCCCTAGCACCACAGTTCGAAGGCATCAGTTCTTTGGTGCTCAGCCTTCTTTATTGTCCAGCTCTCACATCCATACATGACTACTAGAAAAACCATAACTTTGACCAATACAGACCTTTGTCAGGAAGTAATGTCTCTGCTTTTTAATATGTTATGTAGGTTTGTCATTGCTTTTCTTCCAAGGAACAAGCAAGTTCTCAGTTTAGTTACTGTTAACAGTGATTTTGGAGCCCAAGAAAATAAAGTCAGCTACTGTTTTTATTGTTTCTCTATCTATTTGCCATGAAGTGATGGGACCAGATGCCATGATCTTAGTTTTCTGAATGTTGAGTTTTAAGCCAGCTCTTTCACTCTCCTCTTTCACCTTCATCAAGAGGCTCTTTAGTTCCTCTTCACTTTCTGCCATAAGGGTGGTGTCATCTGCATATCTGAGNAAAATAAAGTCTGTCACTGTTTCCATTGTTTCCCCATCTATTTGCCATGAAGTGATGGGACCAGATGCCATGATCTTAGTTTTCTGAATGTTGAGTTTTAAGCCAACTTTTTCACTCTCCTCTTTCACCTTCATCAAGAGGCTCTTTAGTTCCTCTTCACTTTCTGCCATAAGGGTGGTGTCATCTGCATATCTGAGGTTATTGATATTTCTCCTGGCAATCTTGATTCCAGCTTGTGCTTCATCCAGTCCAGCATTTTGCATGATATACTCTGCATATAAGTTAAATAAGGACGGTGACAATGTACAGCCTTGATATACTCCTTTCCTGATTTGGAACCAGTCTGTTTGTTCTAACTGTTGCTTCCTGACCTGCAGACAAATTTTTCAGGAGGCAGATCAGGTGGTCTGGTCTTCCCATCTCTTGAAGAATTTTCCACAGTTTGTGGTGATCCACACAGTCAAAGGCTTTGGTGTCGTGAATAAAGTAGAAACAGATGTTTTTCTGGAACTCTCTTGCTTTTTCCATGATCCAGCAGATGTTGGCAATTTGATCTCTGGTTCCTCTGCCTTTTCTAAATCCAGCTTGAACATCTGGAAGTTTACGGTTCATGTACTGTTGAAGCCTGGCTTGGAAAATTTTGAGCATTACTTTGCTAGTGTGTGAGATGAGTGCAATTGTGCAGTAGTCTGAGCATTCTTTGGGATTGCCTTTGGGATTGGAAAGAAAACTGACCTTTTCCAGTCCTGTGGCTGGGTTTATTCTGTTTATTGTTTGACTGTTCCATTTCAGAACTCCGGAAATATGGGAAAACAAGTCCTTTAAAGTGTATAAAATAAACAGCCGCTGCCCCTTTGGGAGAATTGCCAGAAATAAATGCACATGGTAGAAGCTCTTTGTAGGACACTGATTGACTCCTTTGGCAGGAGACCTAGGTAGGCTGGGCAGTGCTGTTGGAGCCCTCTCCTCCAGAGAGAGTGTGATCCAAGCCCTGCCATTAGCATTAGCAGAAAGTGTCAGGCCAGGGGCCCTGCTGTGGGCTGCAAAAACCCCTCTGAGGCTGTGGGCAGTGGCTGCCAGGTATTTACTTAACATCCTCCAGCCAGGCAAAGGAAAGTTTATGGGAATGGATCCCACTAAGGGAACAAATGCCTAAGGGAATAGAGGACGCTAATTAAGGGGAAGATCTGAAACCTGCTGGGATTTCATTTCCCTAAGTGCTCCAGACACTCAAACTGGCTTACCTGGTCCTGCTGCTGTCATCTTGTGGTCCTACTGCGGGTGTAGATCCCCGCCCAAGGTCAGTCCTCGGCATTTGAGAAAACCCACTGGGACAGATAGGGTAATGGAATCTCCAACCTGAAACCAGAGACTGCCAGACAATACAGATGGAGCCGTCAACTAAGAAGGAGGCAGGACACCAGGTCATCTTACTTTTGTGTGGATTCTAAACAATGTTCATTCCCAGAAGCCGAAACAGAGACTTAGAGTGGTGGTTGCCAGAGCTATGGACGGGGGAAATGAGGAGATGCTGGTCCAAGGGAATGAACTTCTGGTTATAACGTGAGTAAGTCCTGGGGATCTAATGTATAGAATGGCGACTATAGTTAAAAATACCGTGTTGTATAGTCATACTTGGCTAAGAGAGTAGATCTTAAAGTGTTCTCACCACACAAACACAAAATGGCAACTTCGTGAGGTGATGGGTGTGTTACTGAACTTGACTGCAGTGCCCGCTTTACAATGCATACACATTGGAGCTGTCTGCCCTTCATAGGGGATGCACGGGGGCAATGTCTGTGGAGCTGGGTCTGCAGACAGCACGCTGGGCTGAGGGTGGATGGAGGCCAGGCCCAGGTGTAAGCTCACCATGTAGACAGGGGTCAGATTCTCCATGGAGGCCACCAGTGGGTGGCTGTCCTCTGGCTCTGCCTGACATCTCAGATTGTCATTAAGAATGTCACTTCACCTACAAAGAGGAAAATCAGGCTTACGTGAGTCAAGAGGTCTTCTGAGCTCCTAAACAAATACCAGTATCTTTCCAACTTCTTATGTGGAATCTGGGTTTTAAAGAGAGAGAGCCTTTCATTCTGTCATTTGAGATCATTTTGATCTCATGTGGCATGGCTGAGTATCATGTTACGAATAACTTCCCTTTGCTTGTCTTGATAGTGTGACAAAGTGAACATTTGTTAGGACGATAGGTCCTGAGGAAGGAAAGGTAGAGTGGTTACAACCTGAGCTAGGCATACAGAGAGACTCAGCTCTTAGTGGTTGCTTTGTCACTGTTTAGACATTTTCTCATCAGTAAAGAGGAAGCAATAACCATGAGAGATTAAATGAGACTTAATCCTGTATCTTTACATGGTAAACCCTCACTGAATGAGACCAAATGGTTTATGAATGGATCTGTTAGGGAAAAAAGAATCATGACGGCTCCTTAGTAATGGAGACTGGGGTCTGGATTTCCCTGTTCTGCTCACTCCAGTCTTCTCTAGGAGGGTAGCGGTTGGTCAGTTACTGACAGATTGTGACTTTGCCTGAGAATGTGTCCATCTGCAATTTCTCATGTAATAGACTTAAATCTCCCAGGATTGGTTATAACGCTGAGGTGGGATGGTACAGAGGGATCTTCTGAGGTATAGGTTTTGCAGATTCTGTCATCATAGGAAAAATAATACCTAACAGTTTTTGACTATTACTGTGTGCCAGGGACTGTCCTAATGATTTAAATACATTTTCTCATTTAACCCAATAATGACCATATAAACTGTCACGCGTCCTCCTTTCATTTAAACTGCAAGCCCTTTCCCCTGCTATAGTGTTTCCTGTCTTGTAAGGTATAATTGACAAATAAAAGTTGTATAAATTTAAGGTGTATAAGATGAGACATTGTGAAATGATTGCAACAATCAAGCTAATTAACACATTGACATTGACTTATGCAGTAATGTGTGTGTGTGTGGTGAGAACACTTTAAGATTTACTCTCAGCAACTTTTCCCATTTCCACCTACGTCCAGTCCCTGGGAATCTCCATTCTAACCTCTGCTTCTGTGAGTTGACTTTTTTGATTGCATGTAAAATTGAGACCATAGACAACACAGTATTTGTCTTTCTGGGTCTGGCTTATTTCACTTAGCCTATCTTAACGTCCTCTAGGTTTATCCATGTTGTCACAAGTGGATGAATTTCCCTTTTTTACAGCTGAATAATATTTCAGTATGTGTGTGTGTCTGTGCCACATTTTCTTTATTTATTCATCAGTGACACTTAGGAGAAAGGAGCAGTGACCCTACAAAAGACTGACCCAGACATGCCCAGGAGTGTCCACGAGTCGCCGGCAGAGGCATGGGTTGGCGGTGGCCTGCTGCAGGGTTGGGGGCACTGAGTGCAGCAGTGCCTGCATGGGACCTTTTGAAGGAGGTCACCATTATCTTCATTGCCTCCACAGCCCTTCCCTTCAATAGAAAATTGGATTAAAGATTTACTGAGCATGGCCCCGCCCATCAGAACAAGACCCAGTTACCCCTCAGTCAGTCTGTCCCATCAGGAAGCTTCCATAATCCTCTTTTCCTTCTCCATCAGAGGCAGACAGACTGAAAACAACGATCACAGAAAACTAACCATTCTGATCACACAGACCACAGCCTTGTCTAACTCAGTGAACCTATGAGCCGTGCTGTGTAGGGCCACCCAGATGGATGGATCATGGTGGAGAGTTCTGACAATATATGGTCCACTGGAGAGGGAATGGCAAACCGCTTCAGTATTCTTGCCTTGAGAATCCATGAACTGTATGAAAAGGCAAAAAGCTAGGACACTGAAAGATCATCTCATAGGTCGGTAGGTGCCCAACATGCTACTGGAGATCAGTGGAGAAATAACTCCAGAAAGAATGAAGAGATGGAGCCAAAGCAAAAGCAACACCCAGTTGTGGACGTGACTGGTGATGGAAGTGAAGTCCAACGCAGTAAAGAGCTATACTGCATAGGAACCTGGAATGTTAGGTCCATGAATCAAGGCAAATTGGAAGTGGTCAAACAGGAGATGGCAAGAGTGGGCATCGACATTTTAGGAATCAGCAAACTAAAATGGACTGGAATGGGTGAATTTAACTCAGATGACCATTATAAATATTATTGTGGGTAAGAATCCCTTAGAAGAAATGGAGTAGCCATCATAGTCAACTAAAGTGTCCAAAATGTGGTACTTGGATGCAATCTCAAATACAGCAGAATGATCTCTGTTCGTTTCCAAGGCAAACCACTCAATATCACTGTAATCTAAGTCTATGCCCCGACCAGTGATGCTGAAGAAGTTGGAGTTCAATGATTCTATGAAAACCTACAAGACCTTGTAGAACTAACACCCCAAAAGATGTCCTTTTCATTATAGGGGACTGGAATCCAAAAGTAGGAAGTCAAGAAATACCTGGAGTAACAGGCAAATTTGGCCTTGGAGTACAGAATGAAGCAGGGCAAAGGCTAATAGAGTTTTTCCAAGAGAACGCACAGGTCATAGCAAACACCCTCTTCCAAAAAACAAGAGAAGACTTCACACAGGGAGATCACCAGATGGTCAATACCGAAATCAGATTGATTATATTCTTTGCAGCCAAAGATGGAGAAGCTCTATACAGTCAGCAAAAACAAGACCGTGAGCTGACTGACTCAGATCATGAAGTCTTTATTGCCAAATTCAGACTTCGATTGAAGAAAGTAGGGAAAACCACTAGACCATTCCGGTATGACCTAAATCAAATCCCTTATGATTATACAGTGGAAGTGACAAATAGAGTCAAGGGATTAGATCTGATAGACAGAGTGCCTGAAGAACTATGGATGGAGGTTTGTGACATTGTACAGAAGGCAGGGATCAAGACCATCCCCAAGGGAAAAAAAATGCAAAAAGGCAAATTGGTTGTCTGAGGAGGCCTTACAAATAGCTGTGAAATGAAGAGAAGCGAAAGGCAAAGGAGAAAAGGAAAGATATATCCATTTGAATGCAGAGTTCCAAAGAATAGCAAGGAGAGATAAGAAAGCCTCCCTCAGTGATCACTGCAAAGAAATGGAGGAAAACAATACAATGGAAAAGACTAGAGAGAAAATTAGAGATACCAAGGGAACTTTTCATGCAAAGATGAACACAATAAGGACAGAAATGGTATGAACTTAATAGACGCAGAAGATATTAAGAAGAGTTGGCAAGAATACACAGAAGAACTGTACAAAAAAGATCTTTATGACCCAGATAATCATGATTGTGTGATTACAAGCCAGCCAGATATCCTGGAATATGAAGTCAAGTGGGCTTTAGGAAGCATCACTACTAACAAAGCTAGAGGAGGTGATGAAATTCAGTTGAGCTATTTCAAATCCTGAAAGATGATGTTGTCAAAGTGCTGCACTCAATATGCCAGCAAATTTGGAAACCTCAGCAGTGGCCACAGGACTGGAAAAGGTCAGTTTTCTTTCCAATCCCAAAGAAAGGCAATGCCAAAGAATCCTCAAACTATTGCACAATTGCACTCATCTCATATGCTAGTAAAGTAATGCTCAAAATTCTCCAAGCCAGGTTTCAACAATACGTGAACTGTGAACTTCCAGGTGTTCAAGCTGGATTTAGAAAAGGCAGAGGAACCAGAGATCAAATTGCCAACATCTGCTGGATCATGGAAAAAGCAAGAGAGTTCCAGAAAAACATCTATTTTTGCTGTATTAACTATGCCAAAGCCTTTGTGTGGATCACCACAAACTGTGCAAAATTTTTCAAGAGATGGGAAGACCAGACCACCTAATCTGTCTCCTGAGAAATCTGTATGCAGGTCAAGAAGCAACAGGTAGAAGTGGACATAGAACAACAGACTGGTTCCAAATCGGGAAAGGAGTACATCAAGGTTGTATATTGTCACCCTGCTTATTTAACTTATATGCAGAGTACATCATGAGAAATGCTGGACTAGATGAAGCACAAGCTGGAATCAAGATTGCCAGGAGAAATGTCAATAACCTCAGATATGCAGATGACACCACCCTTATGGCAGAAAGTGAAGAAGAAGTAAAGAGCCTCTTGATGAAGATGAAAGAGGAGAGTGAAAAGGTTGGCTTAAAACTCAGCATTCAAAAAACTAAGATCATGGCATCCAGTCCCATCACTTCCTGGCAAATAGATGGGGAAACAGTGGAAACAGTGACATACTTTATTTTCTTAGGTTCGAAAATCACTGCAGATGGTGACTGCAACCATGAAATTCAAGGACACTTGCTCCTTGGAAGAAAAACTTTGACAAACCTAGATGGTATATTAAGGAGAGACATTACTTTGCAAAGAAAGGTCTGTCTAGTCAAAGCTATGCTTTTTCAGTTGTTTTGTATGAATGTGAGAGTTGGACCGTAAGAAGGCTGAGCACCAAAGAAGCGATGCTTTCTAACTGTGGTGTTGGAGAAGACTCTTAAGAGTTCCTGGAACTGCAAGGATATCAAACCAGTCAACCATAAAGGAAATCAGTCTTTACTATTCATTGGAAGGACTGACATTGAAGCCGAAGCTCCAATACTTTGGCCACCTGATGTGAATAGCCGACTCATTTAGAAAAGACCCTGATATGGGAAAGATTGAAGGCAGGAGGAGAATGGAACAGAGGACGAGATGGGCTGGCATCACCAACTCAATGGACGTATGTTTGAGCAAGCTCTGGGATGTATAATCATAAGGGATTTGATTTAGGTCATACCTGAATGGCCTTGTGGTTTTCCCTACTTTCTTCAATTTAAGTCTGAATTTTGCAATAAGAAGTTCATGATATGAGCCACAGTCAGCTCCGAGTCTTGTTTTTGCTGGCTACATAGAGCTTCTCCATCTTCGGCTACAAGGAATATAATCAGTCTGATTTCCGTATTGACAGCTGGTGATGTCCACATGTACAGTTGTCTCTTGTGATATTGGAAGAGGGTATTTGCTATGACCTGGGGGTTCTCTTGCTAAAACTCTGTTAGGCTTTTCCCTGCTTCATTTTGTACGCCAGGGCCAAACTTGCCTTGTTTCTCTAGATATTTCTTGACATCCTGCTTTTGCATTCCAGATGATGAAAAGGACATCTTTTTGGTTTCTTTGGTGTAAATTCTAGAAGGTCCTGTAAGTCTTCATAGGACCATTCAACTTTAGCTCTTTCAGCATTAGTGGTTGGGGCATAGACTTGAATTACTGTGATGTTGAACGGTTTGCCTGGGAAATGAACCAGGATCATTCTATTGTTTTTGAGCTTGTACCCATGTACTGCATTTCGAACTCATTTGTTGACTGTGAGGGCTACTCCATTTCTTCTCAGGGATTCTTGCCCACAGTAGTAGATACAATGATCATCTGAATTAAATTTGCCCATTCCAGTCCATTTTAGTTCACTGATTCCTAAAAGGTCGATGTTCACTCTTGCCATCTCCTGTTTGACCACTTCCAGTTTATCTTGATTCATGGACCTAACATTCCAGGTTCCTATGTATTCTGTATAGCATCAGACTTGACTTTCACCATCAGACACATCCACAGCTGAGCGTTGTTTCCACTTTGGCTCAGCCTCTTCATTCCTCCTGGAGCTATTTCTCTGCTCTTCTCCAGTAGCATATTAGACACCTTCCAACCTGGGGAGCTCATCTTTCAGTGTCATATCTTTTTGCCTTTTCATACTGTTCATGGGGTTCTCAAGGCAAGAAGGCTGAAGTGGTTTGTCATTGCCTTCTTTAGTGGACCACATTTTGTCAGAACTCTCCACCATGACCCATCTGTCTTGGGTGGCCCTAAACAGCATGACTTATAGTTTCATTGAGTTGGGCAAGGTTGTGGTCCATGTGATCATTTGGTTAGATTTCTGGGGTTGTGGTTTTCATTCTGTCTGCCCTCTGATGGATGAGGATAAGAGGCTTCTGCAAGCTTCCTAATGGGAGGGACTGGCTGTGGGGAAAACTGGGTCTTGTTCTGGTGGGCAGAGCCATGCTCAGTAACTCTTTCGTCCAGTTCTCTGCTGATGGGTGTAGGGCTGTATTCCTTCCCTGTAGTTGAGGCCAGCTATGTTAGGGGTAATGGCGATAATGGCAACATCCTTCAAGAGGACTTTTGCCAGCACGCCGGGCCGCCTCGGACTACTGTAGTCGGTATCCTGACCCTGCGGTAGGCCACTGTCAACCCACATCTCTGCAAGAGACTCCCAAGCACACACAGACAAGTCCGGCTCAGTCTTCTTTTGGGATCACTGCTCCTTTCTCCTGAGTCTTGGTGTGCACAAGATTTTGTTTGTGACCCCCAAGAGTCTGTTTCCCCAGTCCTTTGAAAGTTCTATAGTCAAATCCTGCTGATCTCCAAAGTCAGATTCCCTGGGGATATTCAGTTCCTTTGATGGGAAAGGGACTTCCCAGGTTGGGAAGTGTGTTGCGGGGCCTAGAACTTTTGCAGCAGTGTGAGAACTTTGTTCTCCAGTTTGTGAGTTGCCTGCTCGGCAGCCATATAGTGGGGTTAATGGCGATCTCCTCCAAGAGGCTATATGCCATGCTTCCCAGGACTGCTGTTGGCAGAGCCTCTGTTCCCACCACAGGCCACTGCTGATTCACGTCTCCACAGAAGACCCTCAAACACTCAAAGGTAGGTCTGGCTCAGTCTCTTGTGGGGCTCACTGCTCCTTTTCCTCTGCCCTGGTGCACACAAGGTTTTGCTTGTGCCCTCCAAGAGTCTCTGGTGGGTATGAGGTTTGATTTTAAATACAGTTGCGTCCCTCTGGCCATCTTGTTGTGGCTTCTCCTTTGCCCTTGGTTGTGAGGTATCTTTTTTTTGGTGGGTTCCAACATTCGCCTGTCATAGTTGTTCAGCAGCTAGTTGCAATTTTGGTGTTCTTGCAGAAGATGAACACTCGTCTTATATAGATTGATGTGATTTTAACCTTAGCCATTTGCCAAATTGCTTTCTTTCACCTACTTTCTGTCATTTTGCCTTGAACTTAATTAGAGGTCTTGTTGAATGGTACTGAGGAAATTCTGTATAGTTTAAAGTTTTTTTATTGTGTGTAATTTACATAAATGTGAAAAAATTCAGATTTTCAAGTGTGCAGTTGAATCAGTTCTGAAAAATGCGTGTTCATATAACTCACATCTCAACACAGAATATTTTTGTCATCCCAGAAAGCTCCCTCATGCCCCTCCCCAGTGCTGTAGAACTTACTTCTATCACTATAAACTATTTTTTTGCTATTCTAAAATGTTACATAAATATAATTATACAGAATTTTTCCACACAGGATAATGTTTTAAAAGATTCATCCAAGTTGTGTGTGTCAAAAATTTGTTACTTTTTATTGCTGAGTAGTATTCCATTGTATAGAGATTCTGTACTAATAGGAGTATGACGAAGTCTTCTTGGCCTCACAAAATGGCTGACCCAGTCAGGCAGAAAGTTGATTCACTTGGAAATTGAAAGAAAATACAGAATAGTGTATTTAAAAGATCATGAAATTGTTAGAATCCTTCAATAGGCAGAATTTACAGCATATTATGGCTTGCTCTATGCTAAGGCCGCATGAGTGCTGACAACATAATGCATGATTCTGTATCCCCAGCAGCCCCTGGTATTCGGTCCAAGTACCTGTAGCCATCCCTTAGCTTCTCTTCCAGTGTTCTTCATGTCACTCCTTTCTTGAACTCCCTCCAGATTCCTTTGTCTTTTCCTCAAAAGTTTCCATAAAGTTATTAAGTCCTACTTGTCCCCCTCCTTTTTTTAATTTAAAAATTGTGGTAAAACATTTATAACATGAAATTTGCTGTTTTAACCATTTTTTATGTGTACAGGTTAGATTTTTTTTGACTAAACATTTGTGTGAGGCACCCAACACTTAGTCTTTTTGATCAATGCCTGCTTTTCTGATTTGAGTTCTGAGTTAAGCTAAATAGAGACGAGCATTTTGTCAGTTCTTCAGATGGCTGTGACTATCTGCTTCTTTGTTCTACCTGTTGAATGCGTATTGGTGTTTCTTGTTTGATTTGAGTATGTGTGCTGCACATCAGTATCACTAATTGCTCTTATATAATTTTCAACATTTATTTTACTTCCTTAGCTGTTCTGGTTCATTATTTTGGTAAACATTTAATAATATTCAAATGTATTCGATAAATATTATTTAAAAGAGCAACTTACTATTGTTCCCAAACTTTGTGTGTAGACTTTCAAATCAGCTAATACATTTGATTTCTAGGTGTCCATGTATTTTGGCAAGATTTTTGTAGTTTCTTCTAATGTTTCTCTGTTTCATCTTGAAAATGGCTAATGAAAAAATCATCACTTTAATGTGGTAGGTATCTATCATTAAGGCATCTCCATCTGCCATTTCAAGCATTATTATGAAAAGCTTCTAAATTTGGGGTTGGTGCCGCAGTTCTGAAGAAATCTCATCCATTGTCACTTTAGGTATTACCTGTGCCCTGTTCTTTTCTCTTTTTGGGTCTCTGACTGTATATCTGTTAGACCTTTCTCACTGTATCTTCAATCCCTGTCTTTATTTTCCATCGTCTTGTTTCACTGTGAACATTCTGGATAATAGCGTCCAGTCTGCCTTCTAGCTCACTGAATCTCATTTCACTTCCTTCTAATTTATTATTAAGCTCTTCAATTTGGTTCATAATTTCAGTTAGTTTTTTTTTTATATTCTTTTTAAAATGGACAGGATTATAAGGAAGTTAAAAAGTATTATAAAGAAATTTATGACTTTTTGTTCACTAAAAATATTTTCAAGTTCCAAATAAAACTTTAATATGGTCAACATATAGTCTAGATGTAACAATTACAGTATCTGAGATCTTTGTGTGTTTGTCTCTGTTTACAATAGTTTCTTATACTTCTTACTCATGACTGGGTGCTAGTCGTTAGATTTAAAACTTGTTGGAATAATATGAGGCCTCAGATGATCCATCAGAGAGGATTTTGTATATATCTAAAGATGCTTGGGGTACTTACCACTCCAGGACTCATGTAATCTAAGTTCAGGAATTGAAGCTCCCTGGAATATTTTGGTGATGTAAGTTAAACCTAACCCTAAACACCTTGTTTATTTCTGGCTCACCCTTACCCTAAATATACTTAGAGGCCCACCTTAATTTGTCTTGATTATGATTTAATAAATTTCCAATTTTGTTTAGGCCCAGTGCTTTTAATTGCGTTCATCAGGAAGTTTGAAGCCGCCGAAGCCACTGGGTTCTCAGTTCAGTTCAGTCGCTCAGTCGTGTCCAAATCTTTGTGACCCCATGGACTACAGCACGCCAGGCCTCCCTGTCCATTACCAACTCCCAGAGTTTACTCAAACTCATGTCCATTGAGTCGGTGATACCATCCAACCATCTCATCCTCTGTCATCCCCTTCTCCTTCTGCCCCCAATCTTTCCCAGCATTAGGGTCTTTTCAAATGGTCAGCTCTTCGCATCAGGTGGCCAAAGTATTGGAGTTTCAGCTTCAACATCAGTCCTTCCAATGAATATTCAGGACTAATTTCGTTTAGAATGGACTGGTTGGATTTCCTTGCAGTCCAAGGGACTCTCAAGAGTCTTCTCCAACACCACAGTTGAAAAGCATCAGTTCTTCGGTGCTCAGCTTTCTTTATAGTCCAACTCTCACATCCATTCATGATTACTGGAAAAACCATAGCTTTGACTAGANGGATTTCCCAGGCAAGAATACTGGAGTGGGTTGCCATTTCCTTCCCTAGGGTATCTTCTCCACTCAGGGATCAAACCTGTGTCTCCTGCATTACAGGAGGATTCTTTGCTGCTTAGTCATCCAGGAAGCCCCTTACCAAAAGTTACATTTACCTAAATTGGGAATACTTTCCTGTGTTGTGTTATAAGCACTATGATTTCTAAGATATTCATTTTGATTGATTAAAAAAAAATAAATATAGGTACTATTTTTCTTTAAACATTTATTTAATTAAAATACACATAAATGCATGTGTTCCTATGTGTTAATGATAAAACATTAAAATGATTATTTCCATGTGAAAAAAAAAAATCTGGAGTCTTATCGAGGTAAAGAACGAGAAGTTGCTCAGTCATGTCCGACTCTTTGCGATCACGTGGACTGACTGAACCCAGGTCTCCCGCATTGCAGGCAGACACTTTACCATCTGAGCCACCAGGGAAGCTCAGGGCAGACAATAAATGAGAGTGGGGGGTGTGGAAAGAATGAATATGAACCACCTTTCTGGTAGCTGACCAAGACAGAGAAAAGAGATACAGGACACTGTCTAAATGGGGTGTCAAGTATAGTATTCATTTTAACAGTTAGTCTTTTAACTCTGCTCTGTTAAAAAAAATGAATTATGCTAATCTGGAGTTTGCCTCACATGCCTCAAAAAGATTACCCAAGTAGTGAATATAATTATTTCAGATGCTTTGTAATTAGAAATTCTAATTCATCTTCTTCAGAAGTCTCTTTTTGAACCTTGGTAATGATTATACTTATGTCACCAGATATATTTTTACAAAAATTAATTTGAAATAAAAACCAACCATATTTCATGTTTTATGACACTTTTTTTTCACATATTAGCATTTCTGAAATTGGTATATATTCTCATACTGGTGATGTCTTAGATCTAATGAAATATAGTAACTTGTTACTTACCTATTTTAGTAGTCTTATCTTAGTTTGAACTTTTGTATTCAGGAATATCCAGTGATATTAGAAGTCCTGGGAAAAGTGAATGGTATAAAAATAACATTTAATATTTACTCTCATATTTCATAGCTTTCAAAAAAGTAAAATTTTTTTATTTAAATATACTCTTTTNGAAATTGGTATATATTCTCATACTGGTGATGTCTTAGATCTAATGAAATATAGTAACTTGTTACTTACCTATTTTAGTAGTCTTATCTTAGTTTGAACTTTTGTATTCAGGAATATCCAGTGATATAAGAAGTCCTGGGAAAAGTGAACGGTATAAAAATAACATTTAATATTTACTCTCATATTTCATAGCTTTCAAAAAAGTAAAATTTTTTTATTTAAATATACTCTTTTCCAGCATTTTCTCACCATAATAGGTTAAATTTTATATGTTAATGGTCTGTGCTAAAGAATGTTAGAAGGATGATTGCTGATGCAAGTGAAGCATAAGATATAAAGAATATATTTTTCATTATACCTTTTAATTATACCTTGTACACACATATAGATGACATATTCATTACTGGGAAGAACGGTGCTAAAATTTTATTTTCATGTGGAAAGTCTTCCCACATTCCAGTATTATAGCAGTAAGTCCACGAATACACAGAAGTAAATCCATTTGTGCCAAGAAGGCTTAATATCTGCTCTTCATGTGTCTCTGTGGAACTATGCAATTATTAGGACCTTTATTTAATCCAGAATTTACTGGATCTTAATCTTTGAAGTTATTCATTTTTAATATCCATTAGTACTTATTAAAGCTAATAGAAGACATTAAAAATTAAGAAAAATCATATAAAACTAATGTATATCAAAACTATAATTCATATTGTCTCTGAAAAGCCATGTTTTGCCCAGTGATTCTAATTTTGCTTTAAGTATGTTTTAAATAAAATAATATAGATTGGTTAAATCTCAGTTTGTTTCCAAAGCAAAGCATTCAGCATCACAGTAATCCAAATCTGTCCTCTAACCACTGATGCCAAAAAAGCTCAAATTGCCCAGTTTTTGTGATGACCCCACCTTCTAGAACTCACACCAAAAAAATATGTCCTTTTCATCATAGGGGATTGTAATGAAAAAATCGGAAGTCAAGAGAGTAACAGGCAAGTTTGTCCTTGGAGTGCAAAATGAAGCAGAGAAAAAGCTAACAGAATGTTGTCAAGAGAACACACTGGCTCAGCCAATACCCTTTTCCAACAACCCAAGATGACTTTATACATGGACATCACCAGATGGTCAATACTGAAATCAGATTCATTATTTGTTTGTAGCTGAAGATGGAGAAGCTCTATTCAGTCAGCAAAAACAAGACCTGGAGCTGACTGTGACTCAGATCATTGCAAAATTTAGACTTAAATTGAAGAAAGTAGGGAAAACCACTAGATCGTTCAGGTATGGCCTAAATCAAATCCCTTATGATTATACAGTGATGGTGACAAAGAGATTCAAGGAATTAGATGTGGTAGACAGTGCCTGAAGACCTATGGACAGGGGTTCATAACACCGTACAGGAGATAGTGACCAAAACTCTACAAAAGAAAAAGAAATGCAAGAAGGCAAAGTGGTTGTCTGAGGAGGCCTTCCAAATAGCTGAGAAAAGAAGAGAAGTGAAAGGCAGAGGAGAAAAGGAAAGATATACCCATCTGAATGTAGAGTTCCAGAGAATAGCAAGGAGAGATAAGAAACCCTTTTAAGTGCATAATGCAAAGAAATAAAGGAAAACAATAGAATGGGAAAGACTAGAGATCTCTTTTAAAAAAAAATTAGAGATATCAAGGGAGCATTTCATGTAAAGATGGGCACAATAAAGGACAGAAACAATAAGGACCAAACAGAAGCAGAAGATATTAAGAAGTGGCAAGAATATGCAGAAGAACTATACAAGAAAGATCTTCATGACCCAAATAACTGTGATGGTGTGGTCACTCACCTAGAACCAGACATCCTGGAGTTCAAAGTCAAATGGGCCTTAGGAAGCATTACTACAAAGAAAGCTAATGGAGGTGATGGAATTCCAGCTGAGCTATTTGAAATCCTAGAAGATGATGCTTTTAAAGTGCTGTACTTAATATGTCACCAGATTTGGAAAACTCAGCAGAAGCCACAAGACTGGAAAAGGTCAGTTTGAATTCCAGTCCCAAAGAAGGGCAATGGCAAGGAATGTTCAAACTACCCTACAACTGAGCTCATTTCACGTTAGCAATGCTATGCTTAGAATCCTTCAAGCCAGGCTTCAGTAGTATGTGAACTGAGAGCTTCCACATGTACAAGCTGGGTTTTGAAAAAGCAATGAAAGTGAAGTCACTCAGTCGTGTCCGACTCTTTGCGATCCCATGGACTGTAGCCTACCAGGCTCCTTCCTCCATGGGATTCTTCAGGCAAGAACACTGGAGTGAGTTGCCATTTCCTTCTCCAGGGGATCTTCCAAACTCAGGGATTGAACTGGGGTCTCCCTCACCGTGGGCAGACGCTTTAACCTCTGGGCCGGCAGAGGAACCAGAAATCAAATTGCCAATATTCTTTCGATCAAGGGAGTTCCAGAAAAATATCTACTTCTGCTTCATTAGCACTAAAGCTTGTGACTCTGCGGATCACAACAAACTGTGGGAAGTTCTTAGAGAGATGAGAGTAACAGACCATTGTACTTGTTTCCTGAGAAACCTGTGTGGGTCAAGAAGCAGCAGTCAGAACAACTGACATTCGAATTGTGGAAAGGAGTACGACAAGGCTGTATATCGTCGCCCTGCTTATTTACCTTCTGTGCAGAGTACATCATGCAGAATGCCAGGCTGGATGAAACACAAGCTGGAATCAAGATTGCTGAGAGAAATATCAACCTCAGATATGCAGGTGATACTACTGTCATGGCAGAAGGTGAAGAGGAACAAATGACACTCTTGATGAGGGTGAAAAAACTGGCTTGAAACTTAGTATTTAAAAAGTTAAGATCATAGTACCTGGTCTCATCACTTTATGGCAAATAGAAGAGGAAGAAGTGGAAGCAGTGACAAATTTTATTTTCTTGAGCTCCAAAGTCACTGCAGGCAGTAATTGCAGCCAGGAAAATAAAAGATGCTTGCTCCTTGGAAAGAAAGCTATGACAAACGTAGACAGAATATTAGAAAGCAGTGACATCACTTTGCCGACAGATGTCTGTGTAGTCAAAGCTATGGTTTTTTCAGTAGTCATGTCTGGATACGAGAACTGGACCATAAAGAAGACTGAGTGCCAAAGAATTGATGCTTTCAAATTGTGGTGCTGGAGAAGACTCTTGAGAGTTCCTTGGAAGCAAGGAAATCAAACCATTCAATCTGAAAGGAAATCAACCCTGAATATCTGTTGGAAGGACTTGTTCAAACTGAAGCTCCAATACTTCGGCCACCTGATGCAAAGAGCCGACTCATAGGAAAAGACCTGATGCTGGGTAAGACTGAAGGCAAAAGGAGAAGGGGATGGCAGAGGACCAAATGGTTAGATAGCATCACCAACTCAACCGACATGAATTTGAGCAAACTCTGGGAGTTGGTGGAAGACAGAGGAGCCTGGTATACTGCCGTCATGGTGTTTCAAAGAGTTGGACATGACCTAATGACTGAAGAACAATAACAAAGGCCCCTTTGTATCCTCCCCAGTCATACTCACCTTTCCTTCTTTCTTTGTGGCAACCAGTCTTATAATTTGTGTGCATGTTTCCTGCCCATGTTAAATTATATATATATAATATAAAATTATCCACATGTATATACATATAACCATCCATCCATCTGTCCATCTGTACACATCATATAGTAAAATTTGGCATAATTTTAATTCCATTTTTTAATTGAGATCTGATTTACAAAGTGAAATACACAAATCTTAAGTGTAAATTTGAATTATGATGAATGTATATACAAGTGTAGCTCATATCCCTTTCAAGTGGAGAATATTTTTCCATTACCCTAGGAAGTTCCTTAAAGTGCTTTCTGAGATAATCTCCTGAACCCTAGAGGCACCCACTCTTGTTTTTTCTTCTGTGTGCTGGTTTAGTGTTTTGGGTTAGTACCTCATACATTATAAATCCTTAATATCTGAATTCTTTTTAGAAATTTTATTTTCATTTGTGTCTGAATTCTTTAACTCCGCTTAACAGTTTTTAGATACATCCATGTTAAAATTTATTTTGGGGGCCTCAAAATCACTGCAGGAGAAATCACTTAGAAGGAAAGTTATGACCAACCTAGATAGTATATTCAAAAGCAGAGACATTACTTTGCCAACAAAGGTCCGTCTAGTCAAGGCAGTGGTTTTTCCAGTGGTCATGTATGGATGTGAGAGTTGGACT